>OZ007588.1:253084588-253684588 GCA_963931845.1 Maratus michaelseni
TTTCTTTTTTAATGCTAGGTTATTACAACGAAAGAGGTAATAGAAAATGTATCACTAGTACACTTATTAGCTATATTTAATGGCTTAAGTTTGGGGGAATATTTCCGGACTTTTATTTAGGATAAAAGTTTATGATGAATATGAATATTATGAATAATTAATATAAACGTAATTATGTTTTCACACTTTAGAGGATTTTTTTTCCTACGTAAGGAGAAAGGATTTCAGTTAAGCATCGGCCAGTTTTGACCATACTGCTGTAGGACAGATGCCTTCAGGGAGTGAATTCTACTCGATAATTCTACACAAATTATCTTTCTCGTACAAGGGAAATGGTGAAAATTTTCTTGAGTGAACATACTCACACTGCGCTGGTATCGAATACGCCAACACTGTTTTTACGTATTAGGCATAATCTTTTTCTAAATATGAATGCTATTACATATGTCTGTTGTATTGAATTTGCATGTACTTATTTATTTGGTTATTTTACCTTATTAAAATTGTTTTTTTATATTCATGATGGAAGATATCGTTGATATATAAATATATTTCTTGATTTAATCAATTTCATTGTTAAAAGTTGTCCCGGTGAATTGTGCCGGCTATTGAACCTGTAAATTGTGACTTGTCTATGATTGCTTAGTTGGTAGAGTGTTGACTGCTAATGCCAAATAGTTTTGGGTTCGAGTCTTGGCCTGGACACAATTATACTCAGTTGAAAAATATTTCAACTTCTATGATTTCTTCAACAATCAGTTTGAGTTAAAATAATTCCATATTATTACGTTTCCGTCGTTTAATATGCAGTTTCATTACCTGGGGTTTAATCTGTTGAGCCGCGTCATTTATCGCAGATCGGAAGTTAATACCTAAAAGTTATCTGTTGGAATTGTGCTCGCCAGACTTGTCCAAGATTGCTTAGTTGGTAGAGCTTTGACAGCTAATGCCATGTAGTCCTGTTTTCGAGTTCCAGCCTAGACACATTTTCCTTCAGTTAGAAACTATTTCAACTTGTATGATTTCTTTATCAATCTGTTTGATTGAGTTAAAGTAATTCAATATCATTACGTATCCATATTTTAATATGCAGATTCATTACCTGGGGTTTAATCTGTTGAGCCGTATCATTTATCGCAGATCGGAAGTTAATACCTAAAAGTTGTCTCGTTGCCTGATAGACTTGTGCCCGCCAGATTTGTCCAGGATTACTTAGTTGGTAGAGCTTTGACAGCTAATGCCAGATAGTCCTGGTTTCGAGTCCCAGCCTGCGCACATTTTCCTTCAGTTGGAAAATATTTCAACTTGTATGATTTCTTTATCAATCTGTTTGATTGAGTTAAAGTAATTCAATATCGTTACGTATCCATCGTTTAATCTGAGTTTCATTATCTGTTGAGACGCGTCATTTATTGCAGGCCGGAAGCTAATGCTTAAAAGTTGGTGGAGGGAATTGTGCCTCCGGACTTGTCCAGGATAGTTTAGCGGGTATAACATTGTGAGCTAAAACCAACAGGTCCTGTATTCAAGTACCGGTTTGGACACATTTTTACTCTCCTGGAAAATATTTCAACTTGTATGATTTCTTTATCAATCTGTTTGATTGAGTTAAAGTAATTCAATATCGTTACGCATCCATCGTTTAATCTGAGTTTCATTATCTGTTGAGACGCGTCATTTATTGCAGGCCTGAAGCTAATGCTTAAAAGTTGGTGGAGGGAATTGTGCCTCCGGACTTGTCCAGGATAGTTTAGCGAGTAGAACATTGTGAGCTAAAACCAACAGGTCCTGTATTCAAGTACCGGTTTGGACACATTTTTACTCTCCTGGAAAATATTTCAACTTGTATGATTTCCATATCAATCCATTTAATTGGGTTAAAATAATTCAACAGTATTACGATTCCATAGTTTAATATGGTGTTTCACTACCTGGGGTTTAGCCGTGTCATTTACCGCTGACCGGAAGCTAATGCTTAAAAGTTGTGCTTATGCCGACTTCCTATAAATAATATCCAAGATTATTCAAAATATGATTCATATCAAAGGAGTATGTATTTAACGTATGTCCACGAATACTTTTGAGCAAATAATTCGATTTTGATAAGGGTTTTTTTTTTTTTGTTTTTTTTTTGTTCAAGGAAAAGGCTCATTTTGATAGTTCCTCGAACGAAAACTAAAACATCAATAAAAAATTACAATAAAAAATATAAAATGGTAAATTACAATTTGTAGAAAATTTCTTCTCTCTCAGCTACATTTAGAAAGCAACTACTGACATTCAGCTCACTATATCCCTGATATCTTTCTGAATTTTCACGATATTTGACTGAGCTTTTTATATGAGTTGCCCTATATAGTTGACTACAAAATTATAGATTTTTTTTTTTTTTTTTTTTTATAATTCGCGCATGTGTATTTAAAAGTTATTTCATAAAAATGTCCATATTTCGTAAAATATTTAATATATTTATATTCTAATTGTAGTATATTATTTCTTCAACACTTTGTCAAATTTCCCGTGGCGTTAAATTTTGTTAAAAACCCTGCATGGTATAAACAAAAAACATGTAAAAATAATGAATTATTCAAAGAAACTCTTATAACTACACGAATACACATGCTATTCTTACACAAATTAATACAAATATTGTACAGGACTCAAATTCTTACACAAATGCATACAAATATTGTACAGGACTCAAATTCTTACACAAATGAACACAAATATTGTACAGTACTCAGATAGTTGTCAGCTGCAATCACAAAACATTTCGAGCATTTTATGTTACAATGTAATCGCAAATACTAACTTTCATTTTTCTGTTGGTCCCCTAATTGCCCTCGTAACTAAACATTTGCTGAAAAATATGAGGTCAAACATGTCCTTTATGTTCCTAAAGTTCCAGAACAATTCGTTAAGTATTTCTGTAGATATTAGTCGAAAGTACCGGATTCTTTTGACCACATAATGGCATCTTAAAAATGGCAACCGCTGAATATATATATATATATATATATTATGGAAAATCAAGGTTAAATAAATCATTGAATAGTTAATATAATGATCAATTTTTTTAAATAAAATTCTTCTCTTCCATTCAAGCGCTCTTAAAAATTCAGCAGCACATTCGTTGAAATAGTCGCGGAAAAATGTTTTCTTTGGTTAAAAAATTTTATTTTCCATTATAAAATAAAAGATAAAAGCAAACAAATCATCAGTGCCTTTTTTTACTTAGACTATTTTTGCTTAATTGTACTAACCTATTTGTTTGCGTAATAAAACGTACTTTAACGAATACATATGTTGTATACATAGTTTTAGTAGAATATCTGTACACCAGATGTCAGCAGCAAAAGTAAATTATATAATGAATTTGATAGTATGCTAAAATAGTCTAAAATTTTTACAATAGATGGCAGTAGTATAGCTTATTTAAAATATTAAAACTTGGAAATTTAGTCTGGAGGTAATAATATCTATGAAATACTTTCAAATTATCAAGTAATATTATATATTTTAATTTATTAAATTAAAATTAAAATTAATTAATTAATGGTTTTTATTTATATGTATATCATAAATTTTTTTTTCTACATTTTTAAAAATGTTGTAATCTATGTAGTTAAATAAAAATAACTGTAACTGTAGGAAACAATTTATGATCTGAAGGATTCTCTATTTAACTGTGAATTTAACCTCTTCTTTTGGATACAATTTTGTACATGTGCTCACAATATACTAAATATCTTGGGATATTATTAATATAAGTAATATATATATTTTTTATTTTTTATTTTTTCTTCTTTTTCACACTCCTTTTCAAATTGTATGTATAATTTATAATATTCCATTGTAAAGGTCTTGTTATTCAATATTGTTTCAGCGATTGTTCGGGCGAGATATGGCACTATATTTAGCAAAAGCTGGTGTCATATACAGAAAACAATCGTTCTTTGCTTATAAATGTGATTTTCTTGCCCTTGAAAAAGTAAATTACTTTATAAGCTTTTATTTGTGTATATACTCGTGTGGTTTATATTTCATTCCTTATTTTCTATTTATTTAATTTTTTTTTCCTTCTTAATTTGAATTAATAATGTTACATTTATTAGGACTACAATTTTAATTTGTAAATTGACAGGGCTCTTTGGTATCGGGATTTCAGTGTATGTGGTCAGTTTCTTATGTTTCAATGGTTAAATTTTACTTAAAGTTATATATATATATATATATATATAGGAACGTAACACTCAAATTTTTGAGACAAAGGCAGACGATATGCGCCAGAAAAGATTATTGATCGGATATTTAAATTTGAACACTTTTATGTCCGCGGACGATGATTTGTGCCAACAATTGCAATTTAACTGTCGTTGAATAAATTTAAAAAAAAGAAAAAAAAAGGAATTGATGTGACAGCATTATCAAGCTATGATTTTAAAAGCGGGGCTAAATCAAGAAGAATTGCTTCAACGTCTACAAATAGCATATGAAAATGAAGATCCATCTCGCGCCACTGTATTCAGGTGGTTTACAGAATTTAGAAGAAGTCGAAATTCTTTCCTGGGTGAAGAACACAGAGGAAGACTCTTGTTTGCTTTTACTCCTAGAAAATGTGTCCGCTGTACAAAAACTTTCAATCGATGATAATCGCGGTTGCTACACAATGAGACAACAGGAAAATAACATTGAATCCTCAGCTATACATAAAATTATTCATGTAGAACTGCATATGAAAAAAAAATAGTTTATCGTTGGATTCCCCACAATTTAAAAGAATTCCAAAAAGTGGAGCGTGTCAGAATTAGTAAAGAAACCCTAAAATTACTTAATGGTGCCAAGCACTGCATTATTTCTAAAATCATAACTGGAGATGAGACGTACATACTTTTTTTTTGCCGTCTCAACACATAAAGAAAGTAAAGTATGGGCCTTTGAAGATGACCCCAAACCAATAATAGTGAAAAGACAACGCTCATTGCAAAAAGTGTATGCCGTGTTCTTCAGAAGTACAGGACTGGTCAAAGCAATAAAGCTAGAGGGACAAAAGACAGTTACAGCTAACTGGAATACCACTAACTGTCTTCCAGAAATTCTTCAAGGGGCAAATGTTAGGGGACTCAAGTTTCACCATGATAATGCATCGTCTCATCCAACAAGGATTACAGTCAAATTTTTTATATAAAAAACACCAAAGTGATTAAACATCCACTTTTGACTACCTACATGATTTTTGGCTATTTTTTAATCTAAAAACAAATTCCGTGGGCGTGGTTTTCATAACAAAGATGAGATTGGTGGTGTTATAAAAGCATATTTTTCATCCATTCCAAGAAATGGATAGCTTCAGGCATATAATCTTTGGAACATTCGCATACAAAAGTCTATTGATTTCGAAGGGAACTACTTTGGACACTCCTAAGAGTTGGTAAGTTTAACGTGTACCATTTAGCCATATCTCAAATGTTTAAATGTGACCCTTGTATATATATATATATATATATATATATATATATATATATATATAATTATAATATCTATGAATTTCAAAAAACATATCAAGTTCTATTCTACTTAAATCTCCAAAGAGATAATCAATGATACTGTGTATACAGAATACCACATTATATATAGGTTCAAAATAAGTGTAATAGGTATTAATGTAATGAAATGTCTTATGGCTAGTGTGTGAAGTTGCTGGTAAAACATTAAATATTTGATAGTAGTTTTTTTATATTTTTCAAAACGATATTTTAAAATTTTAAATTTTGCATACAACATTTTAATGGTTTTTTATAGAACATTTTTAATAAAAAAAAGTTTAAATTTTTTTAGTGGTTTTGTTATTATGTCCAAAAAGTCAGTCGATAAAAAAATGTATTAACTTATTTTAAGAAATTTTGAAATTGCAGTAATTTTTCTATCAGTGACATATCTTTGTTTGCTCGTAAACTTAACTGAATTTGAAAACGGTTATTAAAATTAACTCGAATTTTATGTTTTAAGATTATATCTAACAAAGCGTGATTTCAGTAAAACTGGATAAAAAGAAAATGGCATTAATTCCTAGTATTAACTCTTTCTGGAAAATTAAGATCCTTAAAAAATTTGTATAAAATAATAATTTTTTTCCCAATCTCTTGAAGGAGGTGGGACATATATGTCCCCCTTTTATTTCCTAAATGCCACATCGCACCAGAATTTTTGAAGAAAATTTTGATTTTATATCGTACAAGAAGAAAAGCTGTTACTTATTTTCAAATAAGATTGTTTGTAAATCTTGGTATCAATAAATCATTTTAATATTTTAGCAACAGAAGTACCGTGCCCCTGAAAGGGATAATAAAAAAAAAAACCCATCAGGTTTCATGTTTCATTTTATGATTCATGCATTTTCTTAATCAGAGATAATGTTCATTTGAGTGGAATTGTAATTAAATTTATTTTCAATTAGTAACAGTAGAAATTTTGCGGTAGTAGAAATGTTTTAAGTAAATTTAATTGGATGACGATTTTGTAGCTTCTCATGCTGTATGTATACTCTCGATTTTTATTTGCATAATTAGCATCACGAGTCTCTATTTTTTATGAATAGATATTACCTTTTGTTGTTAGTGTTTAAAAATCTTAAAAGAGTTCAGTGACTTCTGTCTTATAAAAGAATATCAGAGAATCAAATATTACCTGAGAAAAATTTAAGAACAGAACAAAGCGATATTTTCTTTTACTTTTACTGTATTGAGGCAGTTTTGTGTTCGCTTTCTTCACATTTGGAATAATTACGCATTATGCTTGTAATTATTGTTGCCAGGTACTTAAGAATTCCAATATTTGAATTGTAATAGTTGTTTCATGTTTCTACCTGAGATATTGTGATAAGTTACTAATGACAAGCGTATAATACAACCCATCAGGCAATTACTGTTCTGTCAGTTCTCTTTTAAAAAGGTATGTTCTACGAAACCATATATATATAAAAAAAATTAACCCCTAAAGCGAGTTTATCCTATTCACTATAGTAATTACATTCCACTTTTTGTTCTATGCCTATTGTGAAAATGGCCTAATTGCCGTTTGCGCATAAAAGCAGGTGCAATAGCTCTTATTTTGAGAAAGAAACCCTCTGGGAAAAATTTTTGCAACCATTAAATCTATTCCAATCTCTTCCGAAATAGATAAATAAATAGTGAAAAATAGCGACCCCAGTGAGTGACCTCAGCTAAGAAACCTGTGGTTAAAGCTTCCTGTACAGAAGCAGTTATATTGTTGCGGGGGCCCGAAAATATCATTGTAACTGGGAAGGTGGAGTTTCAGGGACCCATTTACTGCAAAGCCTGGGGCCCGCAATTACCTTCAGCACCCAGCTATTATTGGGGATGGCTTGTTGTGTTTTATGGTCAATTGTGTTCATGAAAATGCAATTTTTTTCTTTAAAGATGTCTGCGAAATCTTTCTCAATCGTAGGTTTCACAGGAAGTTCTTCTGAATGAGAGGCATACTGGATTTGATGAAAATTGCTTAAAAAATGAGATAATGGTAAGCATGTTTATATAATAAAAGAGCGTGAGCATATTTCCATGCTCTGAATATGCGAAAATAATTCAATCCTGCATCATTTTATTTAGATTTTGAAAAAATATTAAATAAGTTAAAAGTTAAAAATTACTAAGTTACTAAAAGGGTATATAAGAGTACAAAAGGGTAACTAAGATGATATCAAATTTCGTTTAGAGTCCTGCATGGGTTGGGTATAACTTGATCCGAACCCGAAAACTCTTTTTGAAGTCAAACCAAAATCTGACACGAACTAGACAAAATAATTTTAGTCGACTTGAAATCCGATCAGAATCCAATGCATTTCAACGCGAAATCAACCAGAAACCCGAAATAAAAGAGAATCAATCCATATTTTAATGTAATTATGTAAAACCTCTAATGTCAATTTTGTTCCCTAGGATGAAAATGAACATCTATATATATTCATTTATACTGACATGTGTAATTTTTTAAACTTAAACTGGAACCAGAATTTTCTTTTGAAAAATGGGTTAACTCAAATCCGAACCGCAAGAGTCAAAACCCAAACTGAAACTAACCCGAACCTGAGAAAATTTGAGTCGACCTGGCCTGCAACGAAGAAAATTTGTTCCAACCTGACCCAATGCACGACTCTTAATTTCGTACCTTGATGATAATAATTTTTAATCATAAAAAAAAATATATTATATTAAACTTTTATATTTCGGCTTAAGCAGAATGACAATTGCACGGTATGTAGAATGCTACCAATCCCCTTTTGTAGGTATTTGAGGAATGATAAACGTTGAGATTATTTGCGTCCAGATGCAATTTTAGCAGTTAATGGTGTTTGATTGAATGAAAATCAACGTAAAAAAACATGCTTCTGCATCAGCCTTATTCAATAAAAAAGATATTTTTATATGCATAAATACCAATAATTATATATTTATGCATATTCTTTGGTTCATTTATTTACTTATTTACATATTTTATAAAATCACCGTAGATATACGATAATCAATTTATGCAGATTTCCTACGACAAAAGTAATAATTTGCTTAAAATCTTTCGAAGTATTTGACTTTATCCTAAACATTCAATAGAACACTTCGAGTGCAAAATGTATACTTTCGAAATATTTACCAATCGAGTAATTAACACTAGTACAACAAAACCCGCCATTTTAACAGGTTAAAAATTTGCTGTTCAAGCTCATAAAAATAAATAAATAAATAAGAATAATTTTGTTAGTTTTGTACATAATTTTGTCGAAAAAGAAATAGCTCTTCAAAGTCCTTCAATCTATTATTATTATGAGTTTTTCGCTTACATACCGTATAGTCTTCCCCCCCCCCCCCCGTTTTTAGAAGGAAATGCATCGGAAACGTAAGAAACCGGGTGAAAATTTAAAAAAAATATTTTTTTAAATGTAAGTCCAATATTGATCTAATTATTATTTTTTGTATTTTGAACAATATTCGGAGCCTTTTTTTCATATTCAAGTTTTGGTATCTAATGTATGTTTTTTTTTTTCTACAACTTTCAATAATTTCCTCTCGTAAAGTCCAGATCACGCTACATCCCGCAAAATCGTTGGAACATTCCTCTTTTGTTGGTATTTGAAGAAAGGGAAACTTTGAGATTTCTTGCGTCCAAGTGCAACTTTAGCAGTTAGCGGTGTTTGATTAAATGAAAAAACAAAGAAAAAAGCATGCTTTTGCACCAGTCTCATTAAATAAAATAAGCCAAGTTTTTGTTTGAAAACAACTAACACTTGACATTTTAAATTGAAAATGTATACAGTTGCTGCTGAGCCAAGTTTTAAAGACTGGTCTCGTGAGTAAGAGGTCTGGGTAAGACTAGAGCTTCGAGTTTGTTCTTTATAATAGGGAAGTAGGTAATGAAAGGGAAGTCTCCCCTAGCTTTACTTTTGTGGGGGATGAGTAGGAGAATTCTGCTAATTTCGTATTTACTAAAAAAAAATAGGAACAACATACATACGTTATTAGTGCAAGAACACTTATTAAAAAGACATAAAAAGGCATGTTGAAACATAAGTTTGGAATTTCGCACGTCGTATGCGGTCAATGTCTGCAAGAAAAAGCCACTTCATTGCAGTATGCGGTTCCTACGATTAAGGAACTATATTCAAAAATAATTTGCAGAAAAAACATAAATCATAGACAATTTTAGAATTACATTTTTCTGATAGTAGGACCTATTAAAAAAAAATGTAAGAGAAGAAGCCAGAAAACTTAATCGCACTCGCACCTATAATGAAAAAACATATAAACATTATTTATTTTACGAAAAGCATCCTTTAAAATGTATTTATATTTTTTTGAAAAAGCTAGTAATAGAAAACATTCAAAATGACGCAAAGAAAAGCTTCAAAACGTGCCATGCGCCCGCGTGTGCCGGGTTGGACACCCTTGAATTGCAGTGCCATTTTTTAATTATTATTGTATATTTTAGAAGTTAATGTAAGAATATTTTAAAACTTTTTTTTTCTTTCTTTCAAAAAATTTTGGGTTATTATTATTATTATAAAGATCTTTTCATATATCTAATATTTTGATGTCTTCGCCTTCCAAATTTCCATTATTAATTACAGGTTTACAGTATTTTAAAGGCTCCTTATTTAAATATTTTTAATGCTAAAAACTGTTTACAGACAAATAAAAAATATATATCTTCAAAATTGTTCTGTCTATAAAAAAAAAAATAATAGTAATAATAATAATTATTATTATTATTAGTAGTAGTAGTACCACAATTTGGTTTATCAATTACAATGCAAATTTGTAAATACTTTGCATCTTTCCATTTTCTTTGCTTCAAGATTGTTCGGTCTATTATTATTATTGTTACAGCTTTTGTTATTATTAATAACAGTATTATTGAAACATCACTATTTTAAAATCATTTTAAGATATTGATGTCAGAACTTTTAAATTACTATTATTATTAATTACAGTATTATATTATATAATGAGCTCTCATTTAAATATTTTTAATGCAAAAAAAAAAAAAAAAAAAAACTTGTAACAGGCAATTAAAATATAGTTCTTCAAATTTGTACGGTTTCTTACCATTTTTGTTGTTATTCTTACTTACATTACCATTTTAAAATTGTTTTCGTATTTTTCACGTACTAATGTCAGTACTTTTAAAAACTTTTATTTCATCCTTTTTCTTTGCTTCAAAGCACACTGGAAAACAGAAGATTTTCCTCAAACAATTCAACAGAACTTTAAGAAATGCATGTAAACGACTACAACAAAGAGTCGTTTATCAAAAAGGGACAAATAAACAAATGAAATAATTGGAACGGTGATTATGATGCAAAGAAAATCGTATTAATGCACTTTTAAAAGTTTCGCGTAAAGGATCAAGAAGTGAAATTAAAACCTTTCTCCGACGTGAGTACTCGTGTGCTTTTCTTAACCCAAATTGCTGGACCTTTTAATTTGTTCCGGCGTTGTCTAGGGAACTTTAAGGGTTAAGTTTCTCCGTGTAGGATGCAATGTTTGGCTGATATTCTCTGTTGTCTTCATGTAGTGTGCCAATGGACGGAAAACAGATACTAATAAGTGGGAGAAAACAATAATGCCAGAAGATGGACCGCTTTTTTCGTACTCTCACTCAGTGTAAAGCTTTAGAAAACTGACAATTGTAGTTTTGAGAGAAGATAATTTTATAACTCTCAAAACTATATCGTTTTTTGAATAATTTTATTTACATCATGTGTTTTTGACATCTCTGCGTGCAGATTGTGGTTAAAAAGCTAACAAGCATATCAAATCTCTCAAATGCAAATGATATTTTACTTTACGGCTTTTCTTAGTCATAATAAAAGTGGAGTGGTAATGCAAAAAATTATCCCATATTGCATTGCACCTCAAATTGTTTAAAGAGAAACAAATTAAAATGTAAAAAATATTGAGTTTTATTTAAATATAGTTTAACTTTTAGAACGAGATTTATCGCGGTCAAATAAGATATCCCTAGATATTATCCTTTATGCGTTAGTTTCAGAAACAAAGAACAAAATTATATAGCAGAAACTGGGGATATTTGATTATACGGGAGGTATGACCCATTGTCTTTATTATTATTATTATTATTATTATTATTTGCTAATAAACATATTAATGGAAGCATATCATGCACATTTTCTACTATACTTAAGGCTGATTTTCATGCACTTGTAAGCATTATAAAAATATAAAATGGAAATTTGTATTCCAACCCTCCCTCTCCCCCTCCCCCTCATACGACCCCAAAATATTTTCCTTTGTTCATTCGTAACCTCTTATGTTAGTAGTGAATAATATTAATAAAGATATTTTTGCTTTAAAGTACACTACTTAATTATTCAAAAGATAAAATAGTAAATTAGAACTTGTCATAGCTATTGCCATGCGTTTTTATCCATTCTGTGTTTCAAAACGGTAGCTGCATTATCTTACAAATGCAGTTGACCTACTGCATTTGTAGAATGTTTAACTTGAATCAAATCTGCAATTTCTTATCTAGTGTAACTGAACACATAATAATTGGATTTAAATTTATGTAGAAAAAAACGCCATTTATTTCAGTAGTTAACAGCATAATTTATATTAATATTCTTTTAATAGGAACTATAATACAATAACTCGATTCAAACGTAATACAATAACACTTATTAATAAATGATGTGAAGTATAAATGCAAACAAATTATTCAGAATACAGCTGAATAAATCTTAAATATGTTTATCGTATAGCACAGCTTTTGCTATATATATTGTTATTGTTTCTTTTGGAGATTTTCGTAAGTTAATGCAATCATTCACCAGTAGTGATTTAGAAAGAGTATCTTTAAAAGTGGGATTTTAATTCTCTGTTTATGGAAATCTTCATTGATTTGTAAAATTATGAATGTGAGATATTAACGTATTGAGAATTATTAGCTTTACATAGTGACCAGGTCAAATAAACATGTTTTGTACTGCATATTTTATTTAGTAAAAATAAATTACATTTCATGAAATAAAATTTCTATATAGAAATATATTTATGTGATTTAGTGGGTAAAACCTCCCTGAAGTGGGAAAGTTTGATCCAATTTACAGAATCAGGGGAAATAATTAAAAAAAAGGGAAATAATAAAAAAAAAACATTTAGCATGTTTTCAGAATTTCGACACTATAAAAGTATATAATTCACAATCAGCTATTTATACGAGGCAAACAGAGATGCTATTATAAGTCAAATACAAATTACGAGCATTTTAATAAACAATGGGTCAAACATCCCTAGTCTCCTCTATATAAAATTCTACTATTCCAAATTTTTCTCAGGATAGTGTTCATTTACACTGTTTTCTAACGTGAATTTATTCAGGATAATCAGAGAAGTGGTTAATTTTGTTTTCATAAGATTAGCACGCAACTTCTTATGTCAAAGTTTCCCATACAGTTATTGTCTCTATAATATTTTAAGTTTATCATCTCATTTTTATACGATTTATAAATATTAGTCATTAAAAAAACTATAAAAAATATTATAATAACTTTTAGTTTGTTGTCGTGTTAGTGTAGTCCTGTATTTATCCTTTGATTACTCTTGACTAACAAGGGATCTTTTCAATCAATATTAATTTTTTAATAACAATTAGAAGCGTCATAAATGGAGTTTAATAATTAAAAGAAACAATCATTTGCATTTTGTTTTTCGGTCACAATTGTGTAGTATGAATTATACTATTAAAAAGTTTTCTTAAAGTAAGTTAAAATCATCTTACAATAGGTATACAGACATTTCTACTTTAACTATTTACCATGGTTAGTAAAAATATTTATTACAAACAAGAAAAAATTAAAAATTAAATCGGGTCATTTAATTAGAAATATTTATTACAATTAACATAATGAAAATAAAATTATCGAACGAAGACAATTACGAAAATATGCAGCAGAATATATAAATTGCATATAATCCATTAAAAAAATTATTTTAATTTGGAAAGTTCGAAATTTAAAGATTTATATTTTGGAAAAGTTTTGCCCAATTGATTTCGAATTTATTGAATATTAAATTTAGCCATAAACTTTAAATATAGCAATAAGTATTGTATATAGAAGCTACGAATTTATTAATATTTTAGGTGAGAAAAGGTCATTCAAATTTTCGTTCTGCAGCAATCAGTTTAGAAATCCAGTTCTTGTTGATTGGTTTTTCGATATTTGTTTAAAATGAACTTTGCGAGAGCAATAAATATTGATATTTATTTCCGAAGTTGTTATGATGCACGCTATCATAAACTAAGCATAAAAAATCCATTAATAATTTATTCAGAGGAACTGGGATTTCATGAAACTCAGCTAAATGATTTTAGCGGTCCACATTTATTACAAGCAATCAATTAATGCGTTGAATGTATTCAAAATTTTCTTCACTCTTTACTTTTTCTTTCTTTTGTTGTTTTTGTTTTTCATGAGTAAAATATCACTTCACTTTTCAGATATTAAAATAATTTTCTGATGAAATTCTTAATAAAGAATGTGTTTCTATCAGAATATCAGTTTTTGAAAGTATTTTATGAATAAAGCTGAAATTTATTTACCCTCTACTCCTTTGAGAGAAATTAAATTAAAATAAGCAAAAAAGTAATTTTAATAAATATAATTCATTTGTTTTTATATGAATAATATAAATCTTATATAATACTAGCCCGTAACTTTGTTTACGTGAGATTCAAAGAAGAGCCAATGCTACTAGTTAAGCAAGAACTTTCTCTCCAATAATTTCAAAACTGTACCTCGATTATGAAAAAGGGAAACAAAAGCAATAAAAATACCAATACGTATCTATTGTTTCGTCTGAGGGCGACAGGATAATCGATAAGTTCCAGAATTCCTTAAAAGTTACAAAAATTTAGTGGTGGATTGAACCAACTTTTGGTGCTGCAGTAACTGCAACCATAATATTGTAAAATCTTGTTTGGAACTGGAATTCCTCCAGTTCCAAATCTTGGAATGAGATTTCACCATCTTATGATTGCAGCCACTGCAGCACCAAAAATGGGTCAATGTTACCACAACATTTTTAACAGTGTTAATTTCTAAATTGATATCAGAAAAAGTACTCTTTGACGTGTGTTCGGACTCCCCTTGGCAGGTGTTTGTGCCAAATTTTGAAACTGTGGTCCTTAGCGTCATACTTGAGACCGTAATCAGACCGACTAATAGAGAAACTGTTCATTTTATTATTGTAATTCTTTCGTAGTAAGTTTCATTAACTTCATATTACTTCATTAAGATTAAACTAAAGTAAATGTTTATAGAATAATTTTATTAATTGCGGAACTGTATATTCAGTCAAACCATTCACTATTGTATTTATTAGTGTAGCATTCATAACTCGCGAGAAATATACCATTTTGTTTTCGTTTTCGCTACTGAAATTCCAGTTCGTTTTTTAAATGTAAATCGGATATTTTTGTCTCCTTGGCATTATAAAATCAAAAATAAAATCATCGAAAGACCGAGTATCGCTCATGTCATGGTTAATACTCATAAAAAAGACAAAACATTTTCCTATAACAGACACATACTATAGAAAATAAATTTGTCAGTAATTATGCAAACTGTCCAAAATATTATCCATTAACTGTTTGTGAAAATACATACAACAAAATTGTTTCACTTATCAAAATATTTTCGATAAAGATTGGCGAATATTTGGCGACTCGTCATTTTCTTTCTGTAAGTGCAACCCTGCAGGGCGTCGAAAAAGAAACAGCGGCACAGCAAAAGCTCTTCCACAGTTGTTAGTGTTGATTCCTTGTTCTCTGCTTTCCACTTGACAAAACCAGAATAATTGTCAAAGAATTGGTTACGGCTAATCACCTAGCTTTTTTTCCCTCTCTCTTCCCTTTACTGATTGTTTTTTCTCTGTCCTTTTGTCGCCTAGTTACGGTCCTAAACGAGAAAAATTTGCAACTTCGTTACAACACGCATTACCCTATTGGAAAGTTTGCGGTTGTATCTTGTTACGCCTTCATCAGTTAATTGGATGCTTAAAGTTTTGAATTAGACAGAAAAAGTGTCATAAATTACCTTATTTGATAATTGGTTCGTGTGATGAGGAGTAATTTTTATTAACAGGATAATCTGGAAGATGGTTTTCTTTGCGCTTGATTTAATAAGTTTGTTACAGGAACAAAAGCACTTTGTAATAATGTACTTAATCAGCTGATTTTGACTCGTTTAGAGTTTATCTGTGATGTTATTTTAAAAAGTTTATTTTTATATTTCAGAGTTGGAATTAGTAATTTATTTTATGACGCATTAAATTTATATATTAGCTGAGATTTTTCTACCAAATTTTATTTTTTATTTTGACATATGATGCTTCAAGGACTAAAATGCGTTAGTTTGAAGATTACACTTTTTTAGACCAATGTAGATGCATCTGAATTCTTGCTTCATTCTGAACTTTAAATGATAATTGGATATCATATTTATAGATGTTTCTGCACGAGTAAACAATGTTAAAAAGGTCTGAGGTCCATCTCTGATTCGGATCCTGGGTTATCGGTTTAGATAAGATGTACTTTGAGCAGCTTTCTTTAGAAGTATAATAAATACGTATGGAATTCCATAAAATACTTTCATTCGATGCGATAATTTCCGGATAATATTTTACGGATCACGAGGGAATTAGTTACAGATGTTGCCGCACTAATAGCATTGGTCTAAAGATGTAGAAACTGGGAGATTCATCTTGGTTTCAATGCTAGACTTGAAATTTTAGTTCTTGGTTACTGAACAATTTGTTTGGGGGTAACTTTAACACATAACAAACACTTTTTTTTTTTTGACAAATGTATCAGGTGTAGATTTAGGGCAACTTAATCAACCAAGTTCTATATATTTGCCAATGATAGTTTTGGCCAACTTTTGTAAAAATCATCTATAAGAGTACGGTTATTTTGAAGCATGTGCCCAGTTTCAGTCTTGCAGCATCTAAAATGAGTGCTAGAAATTAATACAAATAATTGAAATAATGTTTGTTTAAAAAAAAAAAAAAAAACCTCTTTCTCTTGTTTTGCTCTATTTTCTTTTTAGTTTAGTCCAAGAAACACTTCTTAGAAAAGTTTCGTTTGTTGTGAGAAATATTAACAAAAAATAAAAGTCGAAAATAACTGGCAATATTTACAACAAAATTAGTTTGCACAACTCACTGCAACTTAATCAGGTAGGCATGTGCTGTGCGCCTCATTTATGAAGACTTAAATCATCTGATTGATAAAACTATTTTAGATATTAGTTCTCCTTAAAATTTTAGCAACATTTATGTGTATGTTTACTTAAAAAGATGGCAAAACTTCATGAAATTTCAGTGTAAACTGAACATGAACACATATTCGGACATACGTTACATATGTTCATCTGTGTATACCCTTCTCTATAGTAAATTATTACACTTGATTTTCTTTGCTATTGCTAAAGGCCTCTGCCTCGGTTCACAGTTAGTGAATCATTGAAGCTCACGCTTTCTGTATAAACATTCGAACCGAATAAAATTATTGGTCCTAAAGTAGAATACCTTTTTTTGCTTTTTCAATAGGCATGTGTTGGTGTTTTTTGTCTCTTTTTTTCTATCTCACCTTTTTCATTTTGTATGGAAAACAAGACTAATTTATGAAGCCTTAAAACTCCCGTTTGCTTAAATTATTCTAGATATTAATTCTGCACTACGTTTTATTTACATTTATGTGTGTATGTACTCAGATAGATGGGAAAACTTCACAAAACAAGTGAAAACTTAAAATGAACAGTTATTGTCTCCTATTCGGACACACCTCTACTACACGTTGTACACACATGTATACTCTTCTGTATAGTAAATTATTACACTGGATTATCTTTGATATTACTAAAGGCCTCTGCCACGTTTCACAATTAGCGGACCATTAAAACACACACTCTTCGTCTAAACACTCGAACCGAACAAAATCATTAGTGAGGTTTGCCGCACCTGACCCTAAAGCAGAATCAATAGTGTAGGGCCCTCTGCGTTAACGAGGGCATCAACATTTGCATAATTACGAAAGGAAGTTGTCCACTGAAAGCCAATATGCAACACCGCCTGATGAGAGAAAAGCCAGAGGTGTTTGCGTCAGGTCAATCCGCTCAGGGACCGTGCAGAGCCGTGGAATGTATCTCGAGGGTTTGCTGAGAATATAGTCCTTATTAATACAGGAATATCAGTTCTGAGTTTGAGAGAAGTGCATCAAGTAGTGTTTGTTGACAAGAGGTGAACGACTAACTAAATAATTTGAAAAATCAAATAATTTATAGCATAATGAATCGTCTAATTAAGGTTGTTTATGTTACGTAATAAAAAGTTTTAAAAAATCTTATAGCAATACTTAAATCACTTAAGATCAAAAGACATTTTTCAAAATTTAACTACTCGAATTATTTATTCTATTTATATTTCTCTATTTATATTTCTAAAAATATGAAGTTGGAAATAGTAATCTAATCTTATTTTAAAAGCTAATAATATAATGATTATTTATTAAATTATATACAGAAAATAATGTAAATTTTAAATTAATAAACAAATATTGCAATCGTTAATTAAAAAAAAAACTTGTATAACGTAGTGTAATTTGTTTTTATTGGCGACAAAGTAACTTTAATTTTAATTTACAGAAAGAAAAAATAAATAAAAATTAGAGGTTACTCCGACTATGGAAGATTACACAATTTAAATGTATATTTATGAGGTTTAAGTTGAAGCAAAATTATGGAATATTCCTCAAAGCGGTGACAAGGTGGTTGCTGTGACTTTCATACGTTGTAAAAGTGTTTTTGTGTTGTAAGTTGTTGCCTGTAAGTATGTCTATATGTTGTATGTTTTGTAAGATGTATGCAAGTATGTATGTGTATGTCGTATGCATTGTAAGATGTATTCAAGTAAGTATGTTGTATGTATTATAAGGTGTATATCAGTATGTATAAGTATTGTACACATTGTAAGATGTATGCAAGTATATATAAATTTTAAATATATTGTAAGATGTATTTAAATGCATCAACAAGAATAAAGGAAATGTTCATAAACAAACGTAAGATGTATATATGATAAACTGAAAGGATGTAAATGTGTAAGTATCAGACCGTTGAGGGACCATGCAGAAATGTGGAAAGTATCTCGAGAGTTTAGAGAGAATATATTCCTTATTAATATTAATACAAGAAATTGACAGTTTCTCTTCTGAGTTTGGGAGAAATGTTTCATTAGTGTTTGTTGACAAGAGTTTCCTTCGCTGCATGGCTAAGTGAATAATTTGGAAAATAAAATAATGTATGCCATAATGAATCATTTAATTAAGATTATTTGTATCAAGCATTGCAAAGGTTTTAAATACTAATAACAGATAAGTACTTTTCACTTGTAAAATAACTTAAAATGGAAGCACTTTTCTGATATTTTAATTCAACTATTATATCTTCTACTTACGTTAATAATAAAAAAGAAGAAAGTGTAATCGATTCTTTTCTTAAAACGTATTAATCAAGTGAGATTTTTTTCGATTATATGGTATAAAATAATGTAGTTTAATTTAGTAGTGTAAGTTATTTAAATAAAAATAAAAATAAAATTTTAATTAATATTTAAAAATTAATATAAATTATTTAATAAATATTAATAATAATAATAATTTATATTATAATTATTATAATATTATTAATTATTTAATTTATTTAATATATAAGTATTTAATAAATATCTTTTAATTTTTTTATTTTTTTTAAATATGAAATTTATTGTGGTTATGAAAATAAATGAATAAAAATAAAAATCTATACATTTTCGTGTTAACTGAAAACTTAGAAATTCAAAACTTTCGGCGTAATTTATGCATTAAAAAAGGGCCAACCCGACACATGACTATTGAAACTATTTCCAAGTTTATTCATTATAAAAAGATAAACATTCTTATTACCGAACAGTGAAAATTTGAGATTTTTCATGTTTTCAAGATTCGTGAAGAAACGTAACCAAAAGATGAAAATGTAAAAATGGATATAAAAAGTACAGCGATCAAAATAAGTCAAAATTATTAAGTTATTAAATGAATAAATACTCGTATATTTACAGATATACGTGATATATATATATGTGGATTCAATATGTCTCATATTTTCTAGATTCGTAAAAGCCCGTAAGCGAAATGTATGAAAATATACCAAACTCATACAAAAAGCACCACGATCAAAATAAGTTAAAATGATTACGTTATTAAAAGAACAAATATATTTAAAGGAAGGTTGGGTAAAACCATATAGTCACGTGAAACCGGATTATCTTAGTTTTGACTTAATTTGAGAGTCCCTATAACGAGTAATAATTATAAAATACTTAGCTTTAAGGCAGAAATGAATCTCCATACTGGCATTTATGCAGTTTCTGTGCATAACATTTTTTTTTTTTTTATAATTTTTTTGTTTTAATTCTTTCTATTTATCGAAATTCTTAAATATGAAAACATTGAAGTCCCTGAACTTTTTTATATGATTATGTGTATCATATAAATCATATCTAATAAGAGTTTACTTCCCTCAATGAAATCATTGGCTTTTTCTGTAATTTCTCAAATTATAATACCCCTTAATTCAAATTATAATTTCCCTTTTGTAATTAAATATTAAATCATTAGGCATATAATTTAAATATTGTTAGTTTAGTTTCATATTTAGAGTTTTTCTTTGACCATTATTCAGATCATATAAAAAACAATGAAGGGGAACTGTACTCTTAAATTATTTGTAACTTCTTATTAACCTTAAAGTATTAATAAAAGTTAAAAATAATTTAACTTTTGAAGTCATTTTTTTAAAGCAATGGAAAACTGAATTGTTAACAGAATGAGAATAGAAATCAGAATGTGTGAAGAATTGCTGTTGGATTCATATGACTTCGAACCTGTTGTTAAAATTGATTTTCGAAACAGAAAGATAACTATATAATGTATTGAAAAACTGCAACACATAGCCAGGTCATAAAATTTCAATATAAAATTATAAATTTACAACATATTTTATTCGAAAGCTCCATTCCATATTTTAGGGCGAGGTGATAAATATTAAGCTGTCAATAATCGGCAATTTTTTTTAAATTTTTACTTCTACACTCTAAAAAAAATCCGTGAAAATACAAGAGTTTTTCCGTTAAATTTTACGGAGAAGTTTCATTTTTCCAAAACAACAGTACAATTTCCGTAAATGACATTAGTTCCGTAAAGAAGATTTCAAATCCGTAAATATGCAGAAAGTTTTCCGTAAATTTAATGGATTTTTCCGTATTTCTTACAAAACTGTACAATGTCCGTATTTCTTTCAAAACAGTGCCATTTCCATAAATGACGTTTAGAGGTTTGTGTACAGCCTTGTTTGAAATACGAATTAAGATTGTTGTATTTACTAGAGTTCTTCTAGGATCCAGGTCTGAACCAGTCCTACCCGTAGGCCTATTTTTTTGTCATTAGACTCGGGCCAATCCTGGAACTCATTCTAACTGGGGTTGTGTCTGGGCGGTCATTTTTTGTGAAAATAATAGTGATATTTTTATTTTTAGTGAAATGTTTAGAAATTTATGTTATTTTCATAAATTACAGAAAAATATTTTTTAAAATCTACTTTTTTTTTCTTTATATTGCTTTAAATTATGAATTTTTTCACAGACGTTTTAAAATTTTATTTTAACTTTATTAACGTGAGGCAATATTAGGTTATTAAAGGTTTCATAAAATATTACCTTTGCTTAATTATCGATATGTATATTGTATTGAACAAAACTGATTTACTGAAACTGAACTGAACAAAACTGAATTAAACTAAAATTTATTATTTTACAAATTATATTTTTTTACAAAGTTTATATGTTTTTCTTTACATTTATAAAAGTAATTAATATTTTTTCTTTACTTTCATAAAAATGAAGTTTATGATTTTATTAAGTTTATAATTTATTTCGTTAGTTTATAATTTTATAAATTAAACTAAATTAATAAGTCCAAATTTAAACTTACCTATCCCAAGGTCATTAATTTCAAAATTTTCTCTAAAAATCTATTTTTTTATTTTAATATTTTTAAGGTTTCATAAAATAATATCTTTGCAAATTATCGGTATGTGGGTATTAAACTAGACTGATTTGTGTTATATTCTTGTGAATTAAACTAAATTTTTTTATTTTACAAATTATAATTTTACAAAATTCATAATTTTCTCTTTAAATTTATAAAAAATAATTAATAACTTTTTGTTTACTTTATAAAATTATAAACTTCATTTTTATAAAAGTTTATAATTTATTTTGTTAGTTTATAATTTTTATAAATTAAACTAAATTAATTTAAACTAAATTATTACGTCTAAATTTAAACTTACCTATCCTAAAGTTATTAATTTCATAATTTTCTCTAAAAATCTATTTTTTCGTTTTGATATTTTAAAAATTATTCATTTTAATAGAACCATACACAAAAGCTCGCAGCAAAGCTGAAATATAATAATTTAATTTATTATAAATTTGTTTATTCACATAAGTTTTTAAACTAAGAGATAAAGTAAATTTACTTTAATAGCATGTAATAAATCGTCTGCTTAAGAAAATTATTGTTTTTACTGAAATTGATAAATAAATCAACACACAAATTATTAAAAAAAAGTATATTTACTATTGCAAAAATAAACAATCATTACTGATATTACAATATTTTACGCATATAATACATAAAAAATTTAAATTTATCTGTTATAAAGCATCAAATAATAAAAAGCAAAACATAGAACAATTTTGAAAAGAAAATATTAAAAACATTGGATATCTAAAAACATCCATCTAACTACCAGAACTTCAAGTTATTGCAACGTTAAAAGTATCCATATAAGTAGCAACATTTGAGTGAGTGACGTGTCCAACCGCTGTGTAGTGGTCTAGCGCGCTCGTTTAGTAACCGTAGGGTCTTGGGTTCGATACTCACCGAGGGAAGTGGTGGTGGTTGTTTATTAAAAACTCGCTTAGAAATGAAAGAAAAAATAAAAGAAGCTTATCTATCCCCTTATAAAATGTTCCTTGAGAGATACGTATTTTTTTTTTTTTTTTTTTTTTTTTTTGGTCCTATAAAATTTATTTTAACGACATAAAAATTTCTAAAAAATACGGAAGATATCTGTTATAAAACGGAAATTTCAGAAATCACGGAAAATTTCCTGGAATTTACGGAATTTTTTTTTCCGTTAAAATACGGAAATAGTACTGGCGTCTCGATTGCCAGTACAATTTCCGTTATTTTCAGGAAATTTTTTTTTACAGTGTACCTCAGGGAACTATTGCACATATCATAAATAAAGTAAAGTAAATGATGTTATCTTATTTAAGTCTGTTTACAATTAATATTTTGTAATAATTCAGATCATTTAATTGACTATTGTATTTGCTGAAGCAAAGTTCAAAAACTCAATTTTCTCCTCCTGGCAGATAGATACTGTATTGTTCTTTTTGAAGCCGTAATGAAATAATGTACGTTAATACTGTAGTTATACTATTTTATTTTTTATTTTATTTTTAGAAATAGATTTGAGTAACCAAATTCAAAAATTCCATATCACCAAGAATTGAGAAGCAAAATCTACTTTCAGAATCAGCAATAATATAAAAAATTAGCGTAAAATATAAAAAATTAGTGCGAATGATCATTGTCAGTTGATAGCACCTAGTTATTTTAGGAAATTCGTAGTTATTCCTGTAAAACTTTTTTAATCCTTCTACTGATTTCTTACCATATCATCACATATATCTGCATGAAATGACATTCAACCCAATATATAATCTGTGCTATGAGTTCTCTACTTGGTTAGAAGCTTTTAATATACACGTGGGAAATTTTATAATAACAAGAATAAAGCAAAAATACATATTTTTACTTTCTTCTATCTTTACGAGAAGAAAGTATTGGATTCATGAAAATTTTCGATTTCCGGTTTTCGTCGGATTTATACGTTTTGGAAGGTCCTGAACGTGATTTGACTGTTTTTAGAAAATGCCTGTCTGTGATTCTGTCTGTCTGTCTGTATGTGACAAAACTTTTGTGGGCGCTCTATCTCAAGAACTAAGGCGCGAAATTTAATAAAACTTTATATTCAGTTAGTCCATCATATAAATTGGTGCTGATTAGTTTTTGGTAAAAATCGCCCAACAGGTGGCGCTGCTATGCTGCATGTTTCGCGATTTCTGCAATAGCTCTATCTCAATAACTAATGCATTTATTTTCATCAAACTTCATTTTCAGTTAGACCTTGACATAAATAGACACTGATTACGTTTTAGTGTATATATCCCAACAGGTGACGCTGCTATATAACTTTTTTCATTATTTTTACGATAGCTATATCTCAAGAAGTAATGCTCGGAATTTCATTAAACTTCAGATTCTGTTAGACTTTGACATAAATAGATGCTGCTTATGCTTTGGTGTAAATAGCCCAACAGGTAGCGCTGCTATGCTACTTTTTTCATTATTATCACGATAACTATATCTCAAGAACTAATGCTTGGATTTTCATCAAACTTCAGATTCAGTTAGATGTTGACATAACTTGTTGTATATTAGGTTTTGGTCTAAATCTCCCAACAGGTGGCACTACTATGCTGCATTTTTCAGGATTTACACGATTTTAGCAATAGCCATCATATCTCAAGAATTAATGCATGGAATTAATTAAAACTTTAGATTCAGTTAGACATTGATATAAATTGGTGCTGATTCTGTTTAGTGTATGCGAAACCTGTGTGAGATAGAAGAAAGTTTTGGGATTGGCACATCCGACTAGTTTAAATGTCTTTTTATTTGTGAAACGAAAGGAAATGTTACTTTCAACAACAAATATTTTGTATATATCATATCAAAAGAAAAAGGTTTTCTAAAACTACAGCCTGTTTCAAAAAGAATCATCCGATTTGAAATGTGCATATTATGAAAAATATTTAACACAGGCCCTTAAGATTAATTTTATATTACATGGCTAATCATAAAGTTTTTTTACAAACCAAATTAAACGTGCTCAATATGTCCACCTTTGGATGCATGTCATATGTCTATACGGTAGTCAAATTCGTCCCAAAACCTTTGCGAGTATGCGTCTGCATCCACTGCTTCCACGACTGCTTTTTATGCCTACCTTCAGTTTGTTTAATGTAGCTGGAAGGGGAGGCACATAAACGTAGTTTTGTATAAACTCCCACAAGAAGAAATCGCACACTGAGAGGTCCGGCGATTTTGGAGGCCAAACAAACACTGAAGTGGTGGGCGAAGGATGAGCGTCAGCAACTTGTGAAACTCGAGATTTTCATATTTCTACCTACACATTTATTCAATCAAAACGGATTAAAAGCTAAATAGTTATGATTTTTTAAAATCGGACGATTTTATTCAAACACCCTGTATATTTTTAGGCAACATTATTAAATTACAAAATATGTAAATAAAGAAAAAAAAAAAGAAGTACGGACCTATAGTTATATCAAAATGCAACGTACCAGCCTTTGACTTATGTTTTTCAAGAACAATAAAAAATGATATTACCAACTATCAAAATAAAGGCAATTTAAAGTGTATGAAAAAAAGTGTATATGTCACCTTTTTTTTTCAAAATCTTTTTTTTTTTATGGATCTAGATGCTCTGATGTAATCATATCACAAGATAAAATATGGTAAATATTAAAACTCTAATTATTCATAAAAATATCAGACATTATTTTTAATTAATATTTTTTATACTTAATAATTTAAATGATAATAATAGTTTTTAATATTTAATAATTCAGTGTTAATAAGTTTTTCTGAGAGAGTTTCGTACCAATAGTTAATATTTTAAATATATGTTACCGAAAAGAAAAGAAAACAGTCCTTCAGGCGTGTACCGGTAGGAAAAGTTAGATTCCCCATTTCTTGCTTTAGCTAAAATTTTAGCTAATTTTAGTCGAAAAGACGAAGCTGAAATACGAGGAGCCTAGTTTTCGTCAATACTGAATTTGAATTAGAATTTCGCAAAATTAGACAACTACAGTCAAGTTGGCTTCACTTATGGTGATTTATTTTTTATTGCCAAATTTGGTGATATTTCGCCAAGTACCTCCAAGCTTTGCCAAAATTTGATGCTAGCAGATATGAATATAGTCATTTTTAACACTTTTCAACATACTTGAAAAGTATTTATGAACTCGTTTTGTCTGCCTGTCCGTGTTCTAACTCGCGTAAATATAATGGGATTGTCATGCAATTCATATACGTTATTAAGGTTTACTATGGCATGTTCGGTATTAAAAACGAAGTGTGTACCATATATATATATATATATATATATATAAACTTATTGCAAAAATTAACCATTGAAACAGAAGCAAATGACCATATGCAATGAAATTATTACCCCATATAGCACTGTCAAATTACACATTATAAAACATAGTCCTAACAAATGAAGTATTATTTATTCAAAAAGTGAAACATAAGTAAAAACACAAATGTAGGCTTATAATGTAATTTACTTTTTCAAGGGCTGGGAAACCACATTATAAGCAAAGAATGATTGTTTTCTGTAATTGACACCAGCTTAATGCCAAAATTTGTGCCAATTCCAAGCCCAAACAATCATTGGAAAGAAATTGAAAAACAAGGATACCTTTAAAAATGGAACACTACAAATCAAACCAACAATGTGAAGTAGAGGGGAGAAAATAAATACATGTATAAACAAATAAATACAAAGGAAGACAAAGAAAATCTATACATTACAACATCATTTAGCCAAAATCCGAAGCCAAATTTTGCAAAGCACATGGTAAAGTGAGTAAGTGAATTCAAAAGTACAGGTTAAAATTACAGTTAAGTAGCTAACAGTAGCAGTTATTAATTTAACCACTGAGATTTTAACTGTTACTAATTTAAAATATAATAAATACAAATAAATAATATAAAATCTATAAATTCATTTACTAAAAATATTTTTTTAACTTAAATAAATTTAATATACATATTATATTATTGGAAAATTTAAAAATTTCACTTGTATTCAAAGTTTCAAGGAAAACAATATATAGTATATATTTACAAGGACAGTCAAAAGAATTCCGTTACATTACGGTCTATGGAGAAAAAATCATTTTGCGGCTTATTTTAATAATTTTTCACTATTTCAAACATATTTAAATTGATATATATCACCTTAGGCTTACTATATAATATTGTGTGTATAACATCGTTCATTTACAGGGACACGCAAAATAATTTGGTATTGTATGTTAACAATAATTATTGGAAGTGCTTTTTCAGTTGCTGCTTTTTTACATTTAACTCATTTTTTGTCTACTACTTGGTGTGTATAAATTCTATAAATCGTATACAGAGCAACACAAAAGTTCTCGAGTACATATCCGTTTATTGAGGAAATCTCAGAAGGGGAATTTTAAACTGTGCTACGCGTTTTCTAACTGAAGTAAAATTTAGCATTTTATGTAGTATATATACAAATCTATAGATCACATACAGGGCTGCACAAAAGAGTTCGGATGTTTTTGCGAACATTGTTGGTAATACCTGAAATTGGGGTTTTTAAATATGTTATGCGTTTTCCAAATTGCTCACTTAGATATCATCTTTCACAAACGGTAAAGATTTGTAAAATTATTTTGGAAGTGTTGGAAAGTGTAACATATCTATCGTTGATGCAGGATTTTTCGTTGTTGTATAAGATAGAGACGAAACAAAAAATGCTCCGGAGTCCTTTTACACGGCCGAACACTTAAAGGGAAAAAAATAGGAGTTATAGATATATTTTTGTACATCTTTTTGAATTTCAAATCTTTAAGAGGCTGCCATTTTGAAACAAGATGGCGGTTGAAGCTGACCAACGAACTCGGTCCGAACTTTGGTAAGTCCTGTACACATGATCAGTGATATTAAAATCTCTTCATAAAATCGTTTATCGCATGACAAAGATTAGCGATAAGGGATGGTTTTGGGGTGTCTGGGGGGTGGGTCATGATCGGTGAAAATATACCAAAATGTTCTGGAATTGCTTTCCTCCGGACGTCTGCAATACAGTTTCTAGCTTTTTAGGTGCGTTCGTAATTATATAAATACGTAGCACCTATAGTCGTCGTTTGGTCCGTCCGTCTGTCCGTCCGTCTGTCTGTCTGTCCGTCCGTCTGTCTGTCTGTCCGCATATAACAACGCAAAAACTACCCAACCAAATGGTTTGCAATTTAAAATATATTATCTTTGCAGAATTTTGTCGAGACATTTCAAATTTTATTAAAATCGAATCAAAACTTTAGGAGATATTAATAAAAATATTTATTAAGAAATTTGAATTTTTTTTTTTAAATCGGTGCTTTTTTGTTATAGGAGCTTCCTAGGTTTAATCGTCAAGCGACCGAGATACTTATTTTATGACAGAAATTAATCTGCAGACGATATAATTCATTTCACAGAATTAAAAATCATCAAGATCTGAATATTTATATAACTAGCTGATACATATATATCTGAATATTTATATAACTAGTTAAGATATTTGTATGAACAGTGTCATAAAATATATACTTAACTAGCTGTTTAACCCGTTCTACGCACGGGATATCATGAATTTAATTCTAAAACGTGCGTACGAACGCACCTCGTTTGTAACGTTTGACGGACAATTTCCAACTTGTTGTAAATGAAGTTACCTAAAATAATACAAACTAGTCGTTGGGGGCCACCGTAATACTTACCCATCATGGATATGCATAATGTAAAATATTAAAATAAAAATGTGTAAACTACTTATAAAATGCTTTGCAATTCAAATAAAATCGTGGATTGATGACGTCATAAACTTTAAAGGCTCGATTACTGAATTGCTTGAAAGAGGTTTTTCCTTATAACTCCAAAAATAATATTCCTATTAACTAGCGGTTTATTGCATCTGATTAAGCGTGAAATTTCCAATTAAAATATATCTTTGAAGTGAAATTTGGATGAAATACAGGGTCATGAAAAATAGAAGAGTGTGGCAAATAGGATTCCAAATATCTCGGCAACTCATTATCCGATCGACTTCATGCTTTATGCAAAATTTATGTTTTTTTATTGTCTTTTATGTTCATTTCTTAAAATAACCAATTTCGAAAATTTTTATATACCTTTTATCAGAACGAATATTTCGAGAGTCTGAAAAAAATAGTTCCGGTTAATCGAGGTTATTGAAATGAAATAGGCTTCTTCCCATTATTACATACTAAGTACATACCAAATTTCAAGTCTCTATCTCAATTTTTTCGGGAGATAGAGCGTTTACAGACACACAGACACACAGACGGACGGCAAAATTTTTTTTTCTAAAAATATGTTTTTCGGAATCTCCAGTGTCTGAAACGTGTAAATCCGTCAAAAAAAATCGATTTTCAAAACGATTACAAGACTTACCCTATACTACGTATGATGGGTAAGTAAAAGCTTCCACTTCAGTTTTGTCCAAATTATTTTTTGTTATATAACACTTTCTTTCACTGGTATCTTCAATTAAATTCTACCAGATAATAACTTCAACTGTTAATTTCATTGATTTTGGTAAAAAACAATTTATAACTTGTTACCTCACATTTTTAACTAATTAAACAACAACAACAAAAAAAAAAACTAACTTGTCACAGCGTAATCTCTCCGTATGAAAACCAGATTCTGAATTACAGATTGAGATAATATACGCAATTATTGGTTTGCGTATTATTCTGCATAACAAAGCACTGCAAACATTTATTTAAAAATATCTTTTTAAATGTAGTGCCCATTAGAAATTTTATAAAAAACAAGTTGGAAATTGTACGTCAAACGTGACAAATGAGGTGCGTTCGTACTATAGCTAGTTACATAAATATTCAGATCTTTTCTGATTTTTAATTCTGTGAAATGAATTATTTTATTACAGAAATTAATCTGCAGACGATATAAGTATCTCGGTCGCTTGACGATTAAATTTCGGAAGCTCCTGTAACAAAAAAGCACCGATTTAAAAAAAAAAAATCAAATTTCTTAATAAATATTTTTATTAATATTTCCTAAAGTTTTGATTCGATTTTAATAAAATTTGAAATGTCTCGACAAAATTCTGCAAAGATAATATATTTTAAATTGCAAATCATTCGGTTGGGTAGTTTTTGCGTTGTTATATGCGGACGGACGGACAGACAGACGGACAGACAGACAGACGGACGGACCAAGCGACGACAATAGGTGCTACGTATTTATATAATTGCGAACGCACCTAAAAATAATAATAAATTCCTTGTTTCGAAAGAACAAACTAATGTAAAGTTGAAAACACCTATAGTCAAAACAAGATTGAATATTGTATTTATTATTCTTAATTGTAATTTAACTCAGACTTTAGTTTGAAAAAGGAAGATTTTTTTTTTTTTTTTTTTTTTTTTTTTTTTTTTTTTTTTTGCAAACCAGTGCCTTTTTATGTTATTTCTAAGAAGTGTTATGCTTTAAGTAGAATTATAACGATAATGAAAAATTACGCACCTTAGTAAATGCAAAACAAAAGAGCTGCAAGTTAATTCACATGCTATTCTGTGAAATTAGATCGATAAGTAAGTGTCAGAAAGTTTCGTTTTTCTCTTCTTAATAGACAATTGAAAATTTGTTATTATTTTTTAAGATATTTTTACATTTTTTCCCCTTTTCCCCAAACTAACGGTCGATTTCAACTGAAACCTTCTTTTTAGTGCGTGGAATAATCTTACACAATAAACATAATTATGCTATTGCTGAAAAAAAAATTATTTTATCTATTAAGACGCAGAACACTAAATAACAAACGAATGTAACAAAATCGTTTTATATCGTAGCTATTTGTGAAAGTCATACGAACTATAGTCTTTTAACAAAAGAAAAGGATCACAATATTTTCACATGCAAACTCACTGACATTTCAGCAAAAAGAAATTTTATGTATAGAATCAAAAATTCTTTAAAATAAGTCTACACTGTAAAAAAAAAAAGTCCTTCCGGCCTGTACCGGCAGGAAAAGGTAGCTTTCCTATATCTTCGTTTTAAAATTTTAGCTAATGTTACTCGAAAACAGCAAGCTAAAATGCAAAGAAACCGTTTACAAAAGATTCGTTAATACTGAATTTGAATAAGAAATTCGCCAAATTATTGAGCTATAGCCAAGTTGGCTTCATTTATGAAGGCTTATTTCGGTCGCCAAATTTGGCGATATTTCGCCAAATGTCGCCAAATTTGGCGAGAATTTAGCGCTAACGGATATGAATATATAGTTTTATGCGTATGATGGGAAAATTATTACAACAATGAAAGATAATAATTTGCGAGAAGTCGCGTTCACTAAAACTTATAAATTAATCGTTGGATTATTGTAATGTGCTATCTTGTTTCAAAATGTCTGCCACCCTAGAATTTCAAACTGCTGTATCTCAGCCGTTTTTTAAGATAGAGGTAAAACAAAAAATACTCCGGAATCCTTGTATCAAGGCCTAGCACTTAAGCAAAAAATAAATTTGAATTTTTAAATTTTTTGTATATTTATTTTAGTTTTAAATTTTTAAATGGCCGCCATCTTGAAAAAAAAAATGGCGGACCAAGCTGGCCAACGAACTCGGTCGAGACATTGGTGATCTTAATACACACAATTAGTTTCATCGAAATTGATTTATAAATACGAGCGTTATCGTATGACATAGGTCAGATATATATGTAAGTAAATGATATATAAATAGGCACTTTACTGAACCAATATGACAAATAATCGATGAACAACAAAATATGCACTTTAATTTCAACTAATAACACTTTTGGTTGGAACTATACAACAAATTTACATTACGATAATCCAACCAGGCCTAACGGCTATATCCATTTTACATATCTTGCTTCAATACAAAAAATAGAAAACTGGCTCTTTGCCAAAACTCGTGATCCAAAGTGTTTTCAGCTCACGCATTTAAATCATGGACAATATCATTAGAGTATCAGTTCATTTGATGAAGTGAAGTGTTCAAACTGAAATCCTACATATATATATATATATATATATATAAATCAACATTTGAACGGAGGTTGGTTTTGGGGTCTGGGGGTCATGATCGGTGAAAATATACCGAAATTTTCCGGAATTGCTTTCCTCCGAACGGCTGCAATAGGTAGCTTTATACTTTTTTGTATTGAAAGCTACCTAATATATGTATATATAATAAAAAATCCAGTAATTTTACAGCAAAAATTGCTGTCAATATGGGTGCCAGCACATTTTGCTGTAAATCTTGTTTTTTTTTTAGATTTTACAGCATGTTTGTAGATTTTCAGCATTATTAGATGTGCACTGTTAAAAGTCTGCAGCCAACTATCCAGTCATTCGACATTTTTAAAGATAACGGTTATTTGACCATACTATTAAGCGTATCTGTCCATATTATTGACCATATTACAGTGAGAATAAAGTTAAATTACGGTTATGCAACTGAGTTTATTTATACCGCTAACCAGGCAACTAACTTGTCGGGCATGACTATCTAGCTTGACGAGATAGTACCTGGGCACGGGTGATATTTGCCTGATCACAGCATGGCTGTGATCTACCTGATTAGAACCTTGTTGGCATCGCTGCAGTGCTCTCTAATGGTTTGCTACAATTTTCTTTGTTTGCCGGTTCGAGGTTTCTATTTAACTTTCTTAAATTGACAGATTTTATTGAAAAAGCAAAAATTAAAGAAGAGAAAGAAATTGGCCTCGTAATTTAGAACCTTGATCAGGTGACGAGACTTTCACCTGACTAGGTATCTCCAGAGGTAATAATTCATAGGGAACTTGGAGGTCTTTGCACCCACGATGGATTTTACATGCACCAAGTGCTACTAGCGTAAATGGCTTTACACATTTGGCAAGTCTATTTCAATAAAAACGGGGGAATGATTGGATGGATTGTCGCAATTTTTTAACAGCGTGGAAAACACTGCTTTACAAAGATTGATTTTTGCTGTTTATGTAATATAACGTCTTTCCGAGCTTTTTTACCAAACTAAAATGTTTTAGTATATGACGTTTCAAATTGAGGAAGTAAGAAAGCAAACAAGGAATTCATTTAAAAGCGACTTATGGAAGATTTTTCTCACAGATCTCAAATCAAAGTGTTATTATTTTTAAATTTCTTTAGACACAATACATGATAGAAAACTAAATAAAACAACTGTGTTACATATTAATAATACAATAGTCTGCTTTGTTTCTCTCTTTTTTAAATCATATTCCTAATACAACTTTCTGAGCAATCAATTTAAGTGAGAAATAATAATAATTATATTTCTATTCTCACACCTTCAATACTCTCGGATCATGTTTTAATCCGTTTTACATAAATTGTCCTTATTAACACTTAGTCTCAACTTTCAATTAAATATCGTTAGAAGAAAACTTCACATCGTGTTTTTAGCACACTAAATATGCACTGTAAAAAACTCGGACGAGGTTATTGCATATTTTCGTTCATAATTCTGGAATATTAAGTAATATACATTATAAAAAAGACAAATGTTTCTTAATCTAGGAAAATATAATATAACAACAAACAAACCTCTTCCCAGTTACCCACGATTACGAAAGCGTTCTTTATTTTTAGAAGCCTTAGCAACCAATATATTTTCGAGATTTAAATAAGCTTTAAGAATGTTTCTTTTGGTGCTACTCATTTTCGGCAACATTTCCGAGTAGTTTTTATAGTACATTAATCAGTTTCTCAACGCGAAATATAAGATTTTCGGATGCTATCAATTCTCAAGTAAATATTTTCATGTTCAACAAACATGTTTTAAAGACAAACATGATAAATTAACAGCTTTATCATTAACTTTTAAATTAATATTATTTTGTTACTTTCGCCTGTATTTACGCAGCTGAAAACGTTTACTTGAGAATTGATAGCCTCCTAAAAACTATTATTCCGGTCTGAGAAAACTGAATAATACAGTAGGAAAACTACTCTGAAACGTCTCCGAAAATTAGTGGCAGCAAAAGAAATTTTGTTTTAATAAATGCTTTTTTAAAATCTCGAAACTATATTTCTTTCTGCGGTATTTCAAAGAACGCTTTTTAGAATCATGGTTAACTCGGGAGAGGTTATTGCATATTTTATTTCGTGGTTATATCATAGTTTTGTAATTAAGAACACTTATCCTTTTTTACAGTGTACATATATCTGAGATTAGGTAGATATACGTGTTCTTGTCTTGGAAAAGTTTGTTTCGTTAGAGCTACGAAGGCCGTCTTTGCTATTTATTTAATTTTTTTTCTCCCTGTTTTCTTTTTTTTTTCTTTCTTCTAATTAAAATATGCTTTACATGATGTTAAAAAAAAGAAAAAACAAAAATTCACTCGAAAATGGCTTGTAATGAATTGTTTCTACAGATCTTAAATCGAATTAGTATTATTGTTTTAAATTACACAACTAAACAAAACGAACATGTTATACGTTAATAATACAAAAATCATCGTTCTCTTAATGTTATTTTCTGAGCTATCAGTTTAAATGAGCAAGAATAATGATTATATTTCTATTCACACACCTTCAATATTCTCGGATCATGCTTCACTCCCCCTTTCACACAAAGGGTCCTTATTAGCACTTAGCCTCAACTGCAAAACCCCTGTTTCCAGGTGACCTTTATCGATCTCTCTCGACAAAATCCCCCTTTATTAAGGGATCAGGGGCACCCCAAGACCCTATTTGTAGAGCTTCCCCGCCTCACAGCGCGTGCGGCTCCCCATGTATGCTTTGGCGTAAAAGGGGCACAGCTGTTTGCGACAACTCACTGAGTCTCCCCGCTCTGTTATTTGCATAAACGCTCCCAGTGTCTCTTTTCGTAATACAAGTCTCCCATTACATTGGGGAGCATACAACTACACAGCTTGCGTATTTTAAATTATGTATTTGCCGATTTTTTTTTTCCTCTCCCAGTATCTGGCTTTGATGGTTTCGATTTTGAAGTCTATGTTACGGACATATGTTGTTCTCGGCTCATTCCCGGCGTTAAAACAAAGTGCAGAATTTGCATAGGACACTATTACAAGATAGGAATTGATTCCGGGAGTTATTTTCCTTCAGAATGACATTCTTATATTATGTTTTCAAGAATATTCATGCCAGGAAGCCGTTCCCATTCCGTGCAGAGTATCTATCAATTTGGAGAAAGTATTATTCCCCCGTGTACTCCCTGTCTAAATTTTAACTTATTTATTTTCATATCTTCCGTTTCAATTTCTGTTACTTATGATTATCAAACAATGTTTTTTTGTTTGTTTGTTTGTTTGTTTTCATACCAACAAAATGCGCATGTAACGTGTGCATGCAACTGATATTCTTTACCCTTTTTGTATTACAAGGAATTATTAATAACGTTGTTTATTGTAAATTTTAAACAGGAAGATTGTGTCTGCTTAATTTAGTTAGCAAAAACCCTTGAGGTAAAGACAATAGCAGAGAAAATCTTTATAAACTTAATATTGCCTATATTAAGCGACTTAAACACTAAATTTGTAGTTCGTTTAATCAAACTGGGGAAAACATTTGAAACTTTTCAAGTCTTCCAAGATAAGAATATATACTTTTCATTTATTTTCATTATATAGTCGCTGCGTTTTGCTCAGTGTAATATATAGATAAAATGTAAAACATAGGTCTTGAAACTTGTCGTTTATTTAACCGATTTTCTGATTAAGAAAAAAGTTTTTGTATCATTAACCTTTCAACGGGCGCGCTATACATTTTCTAACGAGCGATCATGCATCGTGAAGCACGCCTGTCGTAAAATGTACGATACGTTATATTTTTTACGACACAAGGGTTTCGTTTCGTTACAAATATGATACAAAGTCAAGATATTTCACAATACTAATAAAATAGGAAAGTTATAGATAAGCAATTATGCATATCAATAAAGAAAATTAAATTTTAATAATATATACAGGCAGAAACATAGACATCCAGAAATGCACGTTTAAAGAACGTAAATACCATTTATTTATTAATGATGAAATAGATTATTTCATAAAAAAATGTATGAACTATGATTTAATGCAAAAAGATTAAGATAAGAAAATCAAAAGAAAACCATTATTTTTTTTAAAAGTGATGTAGTTTCATCTTCAATATTTTTCTCTTTTTTTAATCTCCGAACGAATTTTGCAATATACAACTGTATCTTACTTCTTGGAATATTCCATTTTCTGTCATTTTATAGTTTTATCTTTACAAGTGTAATTCTGTTTTATCTTCAGCTGATTCTTTTAGATAGTCTTCATATATATTTCGAATATCTTCCCATTTTTCTATTTTTGAGCCATAATGTCAAAAATTATACTAATATTTTTCGTTTGACTATGCAAAACAAAATAATAATTCAGCATAGCACAGAACAAGTAGTGCATTAGTACAGAAATAAATATTTGTAAATAATTTATGAACAAAATTACTTGCAAGAGCTTGCGTGCGATTAAAATTTTCTGAAAAAACACAAAAAACTGCATTAGAAGTCAGATAAACTGCTTTTGTTCCGAATAGAATTAACTAATTAAAGAATAGCAGTGACCTTCAGATGGATTTGGTGCGGTATTTGAAAACAATTTCTGAAATATTGCATTTGTGGTAAAGATTGCGAAATATCACTGAAAGCTTAATTCACTTTAATTGAGTGTTAAAGTTCAAGAAAAAACGGCTTAGCAGAAGAAATATTTTAAAGATTGCATCTTTGATATTAGCCTGTATACTTGGCATACGTACAGGCCTATATACTTGAAAATATGTACTATATCATGCAAAAAAAAAAAAAAAAAAAAAAAAAAAACACTACTTACAATTTCATTTAAAAGTTTTATTTCATTTCATTTTATTTTTTTAACTTTCTTATTAAATGATTTAACAATTATGAATGCATAACAAGTAAAACAGACATATAAAGAAAAACGCAAATTTAAAAAAAAAAAAAAAAAAAAAAAAAAAAAAAAAAGGCTGAATTTTCCACATTTTATTATTAAGGTATTTCAAGACTATTTAAAGGTTTTTTTTTCCTTTAGTGTAAAAATCAATAATAATAATAAAAAAGAATGGCATAAATATCTATAACAGACCTGTTACCAAAGTGCGAAGAATGACCATTCTAGCTTCAATAATAAGGTATTAGGTGTAAATGTTTATTACTTCGTATTTCCTCACTTTTTATTCCTCAAATCGTTTCGCTAGAAACAATACAGAACCATCTATTGACAAACATTTAAACTATTTTTAAAATTACTCTAGGCAAAAGTTATGAGTTACTTGATAAGTAACACTTATTTTATATTAATATTTATTATAGTTAAGAATCAAGGAATTTTAAAGTTATGGAATCCTTCATGAAATACCCAGTTTTTTTTATATAATCAAATTATAATTATTTTTGTAGTGCATATTCGTCACTAATTCTCAGCAATTCATTGCATATATACATTTATCTTCTTAATTTAATACAGTTCTATATAAAAATTTCTTTAAAGCACATTCATCCCTATTCAAGGGATAACAAAACGATATCTTATGCTGACAATCTATGTATATTTCTAAGAAATAATAATAATTTTAATAATAAACCTTTTGCCTTTAAAAGTCTCTTTATATTTTTGTAAACTAGAAAAAACACTTTTCATTTTTAAAAACAATTACTTTTTTCATCCCTTCTTTTACTGTAGAAAACAATTACATCTGAATGTAATTACTTTTTATAACAACCGCGCTGTGTTTTCATGAAATCCACTGAATTTTTTTAAAAATATGCCAAACTTCAAAACTTCTATATATATATATATATATATATATATATATATATAGAAGATACATATATATATATATAGAAGATACACATATATATATATATATTCTTACAAAAAAATAAATAAATAAATAAATAAAAAAAAGAAAAACTGACGTCCCATATTTATCGCAACACACTAGTTTTTGTATCTATATTACTACATTCTTATGTATGCTTGTATAATCAAATTATAATCACGTGTGTGTGGCATATTCGTCACTCATTCTTAGTAATTCACATACGTGGCCATAATGAAGTAAAACTGTTCAATTTGACTCAAGTCAATTAAAGATCTTTTAAACCAAAAATTCAACTTAATAAATAATATCAAATGCGCACGACATAGACACGTGTAAAATTTTATTAAATAAATTTTCTGGCTCAAAATGTGTTTGACTCTGTTGAAATTGGACAGTTTTACGTGAGATTACCAAGCGTAATTTCATTTCATTATAGATAATTTTTCAATTCAGTACAATTCTGTATAAAAAGTTTGTAAAGCACAAAATTCAAAGAATATCAAAACTATATCTTATGCTGACGCTTTGTTTGTATAAATTTATAATTATTTGTGTGAAGCATATTCGTCACTCATTCTTAGTAATTCACATACTTGCCAGAATCATGGGTAAAACTGTTCAGTTTGATCGAAGTTAATTAAAAATCTTTTGAACCAAAAATTCTACTTAATATACACTGTTAAAAATTTGCAGCAACCTGTCTGGTCATTCGACCGTTTTTTTTTTTTTTTTAAACGGTTACATAACCGTAATTTATCACGATTCTGACCATGTTATTGCTCATATTATGATCAGAATAGTGTTAAATTACTGTTATGTAACCGTTTTCTATAAAAACGGTTCAACGACCGGAGAGTTTGCGGCAAATTTTTAACAGTGTAGTATAATATCAAATACACACGACGTAGACATCACGTGAAACATTTTATTTAATAAGTTTTCTAACTCAAAATTTGTTTACTTGAGTATGTTCAAATTGGACTATTTTACGTGAGGTTAGTGCATGAATTCATTTCATTACAGTTGAATTTTCGATTCAATACAAATCTATATAAAAATCTTGTAAAGCAAAAATATAATTATTCAAAGAATATCAAAACAATATCTTATGCTGACAATTTATTTTGATTTGAATGATATAAAATAATACAAAAAAGTCTTTCTTATAAAAATATCTTTACATTTTTGTAAACTAAAAAATCACTTTTCATTTTTAAAACCAATTGTTTTTTTTTTCATCCTTTCCTTTAAGTCTGAAAACAAGTACATATGAATGTAATTCCTTTTTATAACAACTGAGTGGTATTTTCTTGAAAACCACTTAAACGAAAAAAATATGTCAAACTTCAAAACTGCTATATTTCATATTTTTCTTTACAAAAAACGGACGTTTCCAAAGCAAAATAATTTTTCTTTGCGGACTGTCTACTTCATCACACTTGGTGAGATGTCATCAAAAACGGAGTACAGTCTTTTTAGTTTGAAACGATCATTTTTTAGACCACAAAACCCATTTCATCTCTTTATGATATGTTCTTTCTTTTACGCGGACAATTTTTCATTCTCTTTTCTTTTGAAGAGTTTTATTTCTATATTTTCTGTTTTTGTGTGTTTCGTGAGTTTCCACAATGGTTCAGTAAAATCTAATGTCAGTTAAATATAAAGTTTATTTTAAGCTGAAAAATACAAGTTTTTTTTTTCAATAAACAATAATGTATTTTCTGGGTGGTTTATTTTGCATATTTAGTCATCAAACATGAAAAAAAAAGTCTATTAAAACGTTTTTTGAGATTTCTATGACTTTTATTTTATTCTTGTTGAGATGTCTAAACAAGATAACAGGGACTTTTTATAAATAGACTGATAGAATATTAAAAATATTGACATTATTTTTGATATTATAATTTATTTTATACAAATTTATGCATGTTTTATATTAATATAAACTAATATAACCCTCCCAACTCTCCTCTTTCTCTTTTAAATGTACATGTATATAAACAAGATGGCTCAAAATTTTTGTACAAATGTTGAAGGGTAATAATACACGTCAAGAGAAATACTTTTTGAATAAATTGGCCGTAATTCACTTATACAGTCAAATAAATTAATGCATAAATAAATAAATAAAAAACATTGTTAAAACTTCTAGTTCAAAGTTGAACCATTCTTTATCACCAAAGAGGGTTATTTCATCTAAAAATTTGAGCTGATTTTAGGGGTCGTATACAAAGCGGAGAATTAAATATTGAAATTAAACTGAAAAATAAATATCAATTTATTATCATATCAGGAAATGGTCTACTATAAAAAATGAATACATCAAACGCCGAAATCTACTTAGAGATACTGCTCAAAGTGTTCTTAATTGGTGGCAATGCACAATTGAAAGCGTGACGGTACTGAGTCCTGGGCACGTTGGACCATAGAAGGTGTAACTGTGCGACAAGCAAGGATGATACGCTGCTTCAGATCAACCAGAGAAGTAGACTTAGTCCCATAGACCTGTGCCTTGATGTAACCAGGGCTACACTAGAAACCGGGCTGCATCATTCCTTATCATGACGTCACAAATGGTGGCTGGCCGTGACCAGCGATTGGTACAAACGGACGCGTCTATCGTTTTATGCCAATCGCTGTATGTCTTTCGTTTTGTCGTTTTGTTTTATATCAATTGCTGGTCGCTGCCAGTCACCATTTGTGACGTTATGATAATGAATGAGCCAGCCCGGTATCTAGTGTAGGCCTGATGTAACCTCAGAAGTAGAAGTCCATGGGAGTCAAGTCCGGAGAACGCGGTGCCCACTCAACCGGACCACCATATCCAATGATCTGTTGACCAAATTAAGTGGCCAGATACGCACGGACGTTTGATGCTTTATGCGGAGGAGCCCCATCAAGTTGAAACCACACCCTGCATGCAGGTCGGAGACGCAGTTCTTGATACCAGTCACATACCGTGTTTTGTAGCAGGTGTAAGTAACGATCGTCCATTAAGAGCCTACATCAGTCACGCGAAAAACGCTCCAGCTAATGTTAAGTCTATGGGAAGGTTATCCCGCGATTTTTCGCTCGCATTTTAATATTTTTAAATGATTTTTTTTTGCATAGGATAGTCGAGGTCGATCTCTGACGTTGTTAGTTTTTACTTTTTCGATTTTGGTTCCAGTTTTTTTATATAAGGGTAATTTCACTTTCAGAACCGGTTCCAAAATTGAAAATATCCGCTTATAAAAAAACCGTAACCAAAATCGAAAAAGTAAAAACTAACAACGTTAGAGATCAACCTCAGCTATCCTATGCAAAAAAAAAAATCTTTTAAAAATATTAAAATGCGAGCGAGAAATCGCGCGATAACCTTCCCATAGACTTAACATTAGCTGGAGCGTTTCTTCGCGTGACTAGCGTAGGCTCTTAAGGTCCCTCAATAGAAAATAGGTCCAATAATCTGGGTTCCACATATACCGCACCACACGTTCGTTGACCAGCGGTGCTGGTGTCGTACTGTGCGAGCAATGTGGGGTTTTCCAGAGACAAGTAATGCACATTGTGTACGTTCACAATGCCACCCCGTGTAAACGTTGACACATCTGTCCACAGAATGTCACAAAGAACGACGGATATTCCTCTAAGGTGTTGAGCATGAAATTACAATAATCAAATCGTCGTGCGTGGTCTCCCAGCATCAATGCTTGCACCATAGTCGGATGGTGTGGATACGCACTATGTGCATGTAACAAATGCCGGACATGCGGACTCGTGTATCCACAGGCCTTTTCTTATTTTCGCCGTGGTCAGTTGTGGATTTAAAAAGGCGAATGCCAGCACTTCCTCCGGTGTCACTCGAACATTGTCGGAACTTGCCCGTCTACTTGTTCTGGGTCATGGTGCAACAGAGCCGGTCTCTATAGGACGATGCAATGCATTAGTTATAGTTTCATGCGTTGGATGTCGATGCCTAGGGAAACGTTCTGAATAAACCCTCGCAGCCGTTCTGTCATTCCTTTGACATTCACCACAAAAAAGTATCATTTCGGCATATTGCGTGCATGTGTAGTCAGCCATCACGATCTGAGCGCTGACTAGCATGTCCACTGCTAGATGGCTCGTGTTTTATCCCGAACGTGTGGCGCTGCGGTACTATTGTAATTTGCATAATCCCGATTTTCATGGTCTTTATAGCTCGTCTGGTCGTTTGAATACCTCTGCCATTTATCTAGTTCTTAGTGAGTATGTTTTATTTTCCGGGTGTCGATTCTACCTACTTTGACTTTTGAATGTTGTTCGACCCCTAAAAGTTAGCTCAAATTTTTAGATGAAATGACCCTCTTTGGTGATACCCCGATTTGGCGATATCGGCTAAAGGTGGTTTTGCCGTAAAACGGACATTCGATCTCGAATTACTTTAATTTATTTTTTAACTGATTCGTCAATGAAAGACAAAATCATGTGCAAAAATCTCAAACTTTAAAATTTAATACCTGTGTCAATTTTTGTAGTACAAAAGTCAAACTTTTTGTGTTATATCTGTTATGATATGTGTAAACTTTTACTAAATATAATTATAGAGATTGGGAAACCGTATAAAAAGTGAGATTTTGTAATTTTTATAAAATTGATTTTTTTTTACTTTAAAACTATGCCACAACATGAATATTTACCTTATTTGAAACATTTTTTAATTGGAACTATATGTCTACGACCAACGGTTGAGAAATTAAATGTCGGCGATAGTTAACATATTGCACCCTGTCAGTCATAAGTCAACATCATCGATATAGGTAATTTCCAAACCGCCAGTTTTAGAGTTGTACTTCAGTTGTAAAAATATTTCAATCGTTGTGTTTTATCTTATCAAAAGCCATTTAAGTCAAAATAAGTTACGAAATTTACATTTTTATCTGGTCACTTAGTACTGCAATTTATATTTAGAAAACTTTATCCATGCAATTAAATAATAAAAAAAAAATCATTTTTGTACAACCAAAATTTATCGAGCTTTACATTTTATGAATTTTCAACGTTTTCTGTCTCTTTTCCGTCTTTAGGGACAGAAAACTTTATTAGAGCCAAGGAATTCCATATTGCTATTTATCATTTAACATCGAATAAATTTAAGTATGATTCAAATTATACTTTGTATGCAAAGTGATTATTACAGCATTTTTAAATACATTTATGAATTCAACTTAAAACCTTTTGTGAAACACCATAAAAATAAGAAGTTTTAAAATTATAACTGTGCATTATACCCGTTTTCTTAATATCTTATTATATTTACGAAACTAGCTGTTGCTCATGTATCCGGTCACGTAGAATGTAAGTTTTGCCATTCGGAATGAAAATTTTACATATAATGTTTACACTTTTCGATATGTTATATACTAAAACCTTTCTTCAAAAATTATCTAAGTAACAGAGTAAGTTCCATCGAAATCCATCAAGCATAATCTTTTAAATAGGCTAATCTCTCAAAATCGAGTTCATCTGATTAACTTTCCCCAATAATTCTATAACTAAGCAACATATTATATACTAAAACCTTCTCTGGAAAATTATCTAACATTGCACGTTCCATCAAAACGCATTCAGCAGATCTCAAGTTATAAGCGGTCGGAACGAAATTCCCATCTAATAGCAAGAAGCAAAAGTCTTAATTTTTCAGCTCAGATTCGACCTTACTGCGCATGCTTCAAATTTTTTTGAACGGTGAATAAAGAAGAATCAAGATCGCTGGGGAAAGAATAAGTCGCATGTTGGCATGTACTGCTCACAACTCTACATCTAGGAAATACCCCCTCTAAATACTTCTTAGTTCCATTCTTATTTCCCCTTCCTGAAGGGAGCATCAATTCTTCCACCTGCTTTGTTTGAGAGAGGGGTGAACAAAAGCGAGTTTGGGATTGCAAGGGGAAGGGAGAAAGGCACTTTCACTTTTTTAAAAGGCAGGAATGGAAAGGGAAATGGGAGGGGGGAGTTCTTCCCTTCTATAGAATTTGAAAAAGGTTGTTTTCCAGTTAAGAAAACATATTTACTTTTCAACCAGATAACAATATTTCTGACGCAATTTTTTACACGGTCTGTAAAACCTTTATATTTATAACCATTAAAAATTTCAAAGGGTTTGGACAACAGAAGCTTTTTTTTTATGTTTTCCTACCAGCACTTTCATCACTAATTATCAATATCTTTTATTTGAGGTTCATTTAAGGTTTTATCATGGGCCCGGGCAACGCCGGGCGGGTCAACTAGTTTGCATTTTATATATATAGTAGATAATAACTAAAGATTAAAAACTATATTTAAAAATGAATTTTTTTAAATACCGAGCAATAAGCTTTATAGGCTCTGAAATTGAATCCACCTTTCTCTTCGGAAAGGATGAAGAGAATTTTTCCATTTCTTATGACTATTTTTTGGCCTCTATTTCTTCCTGAATGACCGTTCACTCAAAGAAAAAAAAAGGTTGACGGCAGTTTACTTCAACACATTTAAAGATTTGTCATCTTCATATGCGGACTGAGGCAATGGACGATGGTCATTTTTATTTTCTTTTTTGTTTTAAATCTATTTTTTGAGACCATAAGAAAGTCTATAACATACCTTTTACATCAAATTTATTTTGTCTCTTTCGTTTTAAAAGTTACTTCTTTTATTTTTTTTACACTGTGTTGCCAAATTTTCTGGTAATTTTAAGTATATATGTCTTTTATTTGATGGTCTTGTTAATATAGATTTCTTTTTTCTATCCCAAAGTTTTAGAAAATAGAATCATTTTAAATAAGATGACTGAGAGTAATAGTCACTCTTATTTAAAACTAAAAATGTTATGATTGTGATAAATTTGAAAACAATTAAAAGCACGTGGTTATTAGTGCTACCTCCTTTCTTTTTAAAATTTGAAAAGAATATTTGTTTACACTGTTTATTCTCATTTATAATTTTGCAAAGCACCATTTTATGAATGCAATATGGCCACTGAAGGTAATTCAGTTATTTTCCTATTTTTTTTCCTTTTCTGTAAATCTATTTCTACTATCTTTTACTTCACTTAACAAAATATGAAATAAAAAGAAGACACAACTTCATGATTTTTATTAACAGAATTTTATTTATATTTGAAATTAAGCGAATGTAAACAAAACAATTTAAGACAATTTTAAATTAAACGTTTCAAAATGTTGACAAAATGTAACTACTCCTAAATTCCTAATAAAGGTGACATAAAACTGCCATGGAAGTTCGAAATTTGCAAGCTGGGCATATAAAAAAAATGGTTAAATATTGAAACCGCTAGTTAAACACTGAAAGTAGCCGTATTAGCAGTGCAAGGCCGTATTAACCTTTAAATACTTTATTAAAAATAGTAAGTTGGTGTTATTTTTTATTGCGGATACATTTTAACTTTTATGTAACAAAACAAAAACAAAATATTAAGTCTGTATTGGTATTATATTTTTATATGCTTTCAAATTAAATCTGATCTCCTAAATCAAGTGCGAGTTTTAATTTTGTAATATCTCGAGAGATTTCGTGGGCTTGATTCGTACGACTATAACCCTGGTGGTAATGTGAGGTTTTTAGGATTTTCAAGTCACGTAAATAAGAATTAGGAAATCTTTTCATTAAAAAAAAAAAAAAAAAAAAAAAAAAAAACTGACTGAAGATTTTTTTGGTGGTATGAACAAAATTATTCAAAGCGTAATAACACTTTCTTTCTCTTTCAATAGAGCTGTATTTTATGTATAAAAACAATAAAACAATATTATATCTGTAATGGTGTTATATTCCTATATGTTCTTTCACATTAAATCGATATCTTAAATCAAGTACAAGCTTTAATTTTGTAATACCTTAAGAGAAGGTTCGCGTACTCGATTCTGTATGTTTCAAACCAAGTGGTGGTGTCAGGTTTTTAGGATTTTCAATTCACGTAAATGAGAATTAGGAAATCTTTTTTTTAAAAAAGAAAATATCTTCCCTGAAGATTACCCGTCTGATACGACCAAAATTATTCAATGCAGAATAACACTTTCTTTCCTTTTCTGTAGAACCATATTTTATGTAATAAAGCAATATTGAACCTGTAATGGTATGATATTTTTATGCTCTATCACATGAAATCTGATTTCCTAAATGAAGTATAAGTTTTAATTATGTAATACCTTAAAAGAAGGTTTGCGTACTTGATTCCGCATGTCTCAAGCAAAGTGGTAGTGCCAGTTTATTAGTTAGTTACAGTAATAAACAGTAAAATAAGCAGTAATATGCTACCGCGCATGCGCGGCAGCGTATTACTGCTTATTTTAATGTTTATTACTGTTAATTTTACGGTATAATACTAACAGGTGGGATTCCAGTATTATACTGTAAAATCAACACTTTTTTTGCAGTGTAATAGTAAATGTATATAGATATACTATCATTACAGGATACATATGATAATAATAATATTAAATGTAAAAGAAAAAAAATAATACATAAAAACATGTAAAACTATTAGGATGCCAGGCGCGAAAGGTCAAATCTCTAATGTTTTCAACTTTATAAGTAAATTATGAAGTTACTTTAACGTAAACTAAAGTAAGTGGCTGGTCAAATACAAGAATAGAAAACATTTACTGTGAAATATTTATTGTTACTGTTATTCATTTTGAAAGATATTATAAAATGCATCAATGCATTCTAAGAATTTAGTCAATCTGATGAATGATACTAGGTATACAATAATTCATTGAAAGGATATTTAATGAAAACTTCTCAAAAGATTAATATCATATGCATAATGTAAATACTTATACTATTCCCAGACTTTCAATTCTAAACTATACCTACCGTCATACAATTTTTTTTATGAATTACGAACACACTACGTGCATATTAATACGTGTTACGTGTGTGGTCCGTTTAAGTGTAATACTCAATATTAATTCCAAAATCTTAATTCTATTTCCTGGCTGATGAACTTGTTAATGGACATCGTAAATCAATAGAAAACGTGATTATTGAGCATATAAATTGCCACATTTAAATAATCAAAATCTGGTTTTTAAAAGTGGAATACAGAACGTCTGATAAAATTAAAGCATTTTACACGCAGGCTTGTTTAAGTAATTACTTCGCAGATAAGCATGTTTTTTTAACAGTTTCTATTACGGAATCATGTTTCTTTCTTTCTTTTTTTTTTTAAGTCTCCTATTTTTTTTAAGAGAGACTCCCTTATTTTGACACTATCTCCTTTTCTCATTTATGTTCAAACATTTCTCCCTTTTTCTTGAATATTTAAAAAATACATATTTATAACAAAACCACAAATTTGGCCAACATTTCTATGAAGAAATTTTATTGAAAGCTAAATCTGTTTTTATATTGCGTAATCAAATGTAAATTTAATTTCCGGAAAATTTGCGCCAAGTTATCAATGACAATAGGAAATTATCTTAATGCTTAAAGTTAAGTGATTAGTGTTATAGTAAACACTTTTCGTTAGTTTTCATTCAAAAAGTAAAAAGCTACCGATTGCAACTATTCGGAGAAAAGCAATTCCGGAAGTTTTCGGTATATTTTCACGGATCATGACTCGCAGACACCAAAACCACCTCTTGTTCAAATCTTGATTTATATACAGGGTGTCCCAGGATTATTAGGACAAACTTTAAGAGGATGTAGGGGACATCACAAGGATTCAGATTTGCATAGCAACACATGGTCGGAAACGGCTTCGTTCGCCGTTAGGTGGTGTTGTTCACGAGAGCACTGGAGGAAACCTTACTTACTCCCAGCACCTCTAACATCTGCAGATTATCTGACTTTTTTTGCAAAAGGTGCTACCAAGCTTATTTGACACTATGCCAAACATGTCAGACGCCATATATGGTTTCAACATGATGGGGCATCTCCCCATTATGGCAGATGTGTTCGTAAACATTTGAATCAGGTGTTTGATCACCGATGGAATGGTCCACGCTCTCCTGATTTAAGCAGCATAGCTTTCTTTCTTTGGGGTGTACTGAAAAGTGGTGTGTACGCAACGCCTGTGGATTCTGATATGGATCTGGTTGCAAGACTCATCTGTGCTGCTGTGGATATCCAACAAAATTCAGGTGTATTTGAGCGAGTCCGCCAACCCATGGTCCGACGGTGTAATGCATGCCTCACTAGCAATGGTGGAAACTTTGAACATCTTTTGTGACATTTTCACATATTATCTACCACAGCACACGTAATATCTTTGACCAATAACTTATTTCATATGATCTCAGCCTTGTGTTTCTTCGTTTCTTGTACCTGTCATAATACTTTCCCATGACGTTTCCGACCATGGGTTGCTATGCAAATCTGAATCCTTGTGATGTCCCTACCTCCCCTTAAAGTTTGTCCCAATAATCCTGGGACACCCTGTATAGACATATATCGCAATTTTGCCCACTGCTTTGCAATATCATATGTTTTTTTCCGCATCTGAGTTACTTGATATTTGGATGTATACTTTTGCTTGGGTACTTTCTTTTAGGTCTATGAGTATCATGCTGCATATTGGATTTTTTCTCTACAAATCTTTAAGTATTTTTTCCACTAATTTTAATTTTGAGAATCTTAAACTTTTGGATATATTTAAGTATTATATTGTAATTATCGGTTTAACTATTGTCGGTTATTTATGTGGTTTAATGGTTATTATTTACAAAAGTATTATTATATATATATATATACATATACATATATATATATATATATATGTATATATATATATGTATATATATATATATATAATAATAATAATACTTTTGTAAATAATAACCATTAAACCACATAAATAACCGACAATAGTTAAACCGATAATTACAATATAATACTTAAATATATCCAAAAGTTTAAGATTCTCAAAATTAAAACTCACAAAACACTCTCAAAATTAATTCACACACACATATATATGTGTGATTTTTATCATGCTATAACTTTTGTAGTTATGAACCGATTTAGGTATGACTGGGCATGTGTACAGGACATAATATCTCGACCGAGTTCATTGGACAGCTTCATTCGCAATCTTGTTTCAAAATGGCGGTTATTAAAATATTTTTTTTTTATTTTAGAAATTCAAAAAGATTTACTGAAAAAAAATTAGAAATTAAAAAAGATTTTTACTCAAGTGTTTGACCTTGACACGGGATTCCATTGTTTCACCTCTTTCCTAAAAAATGACTGAGATATAACAGTTTAAAATTCTAGGGTGGCTGACATTTTGAAACAATTAGATTTCTGTTGTGCCGTAGCACACGTCTTTATCAACCGATGTGGATATGACTGAGCATGTGTACCGGGCATACGAAGGACTCCGCACAGTTTGTTTGCCGTCATCTTGTTTCAAAATGGCGGCCGCTTCAACATTTCAAATTTCAAAAAAGTGTACAACAAAATAAAAAATCTAAAAAGTTTTTGCCCTTAAGTATTTGTTCTTGATACAGAAGATTTTTAGTTTCGCGTCCGTCTTACAAAATGGTTACGTTATAGCAGTTTGAAATTCTAGGGTGGCTGATTTTTTCTTAATCAGGTTTCTTTTATGAGTTTTAGAAAATGTGGTTACTCGCAAATTTACTTTAATTGTTGTAATCATTGTTGCTACTCTCAAATGCTTAAAACTACATAGTCATATCCACCATCGTCAAATTCTCGTCTATCTTAGCGATACTTGCTGAAAAAGCGCCAAATTTGGTGAACAAATATAAATCGCCTCAAATGAAGACAACGGAACGACAGTAGCTGAGTAATTTGGCAAAATTCTTATTCAAATTCAGTATTGGCGAAAACTGGATTGAATCTTTTATATTGGGTTCCACGCATTTTAGCTTCAAGTTTTTCAGTAAAATTGGCTGAATTTTTAAAAACAAAGAATAGGGAGGCTTCTTTTGCCACCCGGTACACGCCGGAAGGACTTTTTCAAATTATTTCTTATGTTAAAATATCTGTATGAAGTATTTTCTGTTTAGAAAGTTAATAATATCCATTTGAAGAAAAAATATTCCTGTTTTAGCCTCCCCCCCCCCTTTCTCTTTGTAACTTTTATGTTTATCTATGTTTTTTAAACTGCATTCTAACCCAGAAAATGTTGCTGTAAAAAATTGCTCAATTGTTTCAATTCTACAACGAATAATGATATTGCTCAATTCAACACTCAATAATGATATTGCTTAATTAAACAATCAATAATGATATATTGCTGTTTACATTTTCAAACAACACTTTTATTTCAAATATTCTCTACATTCATTAATTTATTTATTAAATACTCCCCCCCCCCTCCAAAAAAAAAAAACAAAAAAAAACAATATTAATGGTTGCATTAGTGCGCTAATACTAAATTCATCGTAATTACTTCTAATGAAATACCAATATTGGTCATCAATATTTATCAATATTGGTATTTCATTTAATAATAATAAATGCAAATATTTTGCCAATGTTTAACCAATATTAATTAAATGTTGTGTTTATAGTTGAAATATTTGCAGTGAAATACCATTACTATAGAAATACTGGCTAGACATTGAAAATATTTGTAATGAAACACTAATATTACAGAAATATTGTACAGAAAAAATAAATGTACAATGTGCTGGCTTTACATTAGAAATACCAAGGTAGAGTATACAACCTGGGCTTCTCGGGTTACAGAACATACTGCTCAGTGTAACAACATTGTTGAAAATATCTATATATATAAAACTCTAAGATACGCGGCGAAACAGCGGTTATTTCTATTTTTCCGATGGCAATGAGGGGTTTGTTTACACTAACTTGCGAATATTTAGAAAAGTATTTGAGATATCGATTTAAAATTCACCACACATATGCCAAAAAAAAAAAAAAAAAAAAAAAAAAAAAAGATTCTGCGTCCGAAAATCCAATTCTTGTAAAAATCGGCCGGTAATTTTTCATAATTTTTGCAAAAAACTAATTCAGACGTCTGGAAAAAAAAAAAAAAAAAAAAAAAAAAAAAACGCCATTTTGTTTTTGTTTTAAAAGTTCCCGATATTTGTTAATGTTTTAAGTCATTGGTTAAATTTTGAGGGAAGACGGGGAGTTGGGTTGTATTTTAAATATCGCGTTAATGTTAGAGGTATATAGATCTGGCGCCCCCTGGTGGTGGAAGGTGAACTAATTTATTTTTGAAGCACGTGCACAACACCCCTGAGATTTAGTGCCGTAAGCAGCGGGCACCAGTGCCGAAGGTTCGTTTAAAATAGAACGCGCCCTCTACTGGTGAAAAGTGGGACTAAATGATTTTGCCGCACGCGCACAGCGCGCTTGCTATACGGTGCCGTAGGCAGCTGGGACCGCCTGAGGCTCGTTCTGAAAGAGGTTTGTTTAGAACAGAATGAGCCCCCTGGCAGTGGCAGGTGGAACTAAAAGATGTTTTAATCATTAGAGCTGCGTTTGGAAAAATTGACCAGCGAAGCGGATGTAGCCTGCTAGTTTTAGTTAAAAACTCTATTAGATTTTTTACATTTAATATATTTTTTTTGGATTGGCCACCAAACAACACCCAAAAGATTTTTATATGAAAAATATCCATTATGTATTCAAATAAAGTTTTGAAATTAGTGATTAATGGCGAAAGAAATCGCCAAAGATTTCCCTATTTAAGAAAATATTTTTGATTTTTATAATTTCAGTGTTTAAGCGCGTAGTTTTCGATGACATATTTGTTAAAGTAACGTTTTATTTATATTATTATTCGTAAATGGAGATACAGTTTTCAAACAAATCGTATTTGAAAGTATATTTTTTCCCTTTTATGGTGTAAAAATTCAAATTGTGCGATGTTTAGATGTTATAATAAATTTGAAAAGCAAAATTCATTATTGAGATTGTTGGCATCGTCAAAATGACGCCAGCGTTACTCACGAACATATTTTTGCTTTATAATATAGATAAGCAAATGATAAAATATTTAAATATTGTCAAAATGTTGTAAATTTTTTTATGGTAATATTATTAAAATATTTTAAACGAAACATTCTTAACACATTGTTGAACGATGACGAGTGAACTCGTCTTTTTTCATAGGTGCTTTTATATGTATATATTGTTTTTGTAACCAGAAATTTTGAACAATAAACTTTGCCTTACTTAATCGCAGAAATCTGCATTTAAATAAGGCGAAGAGTATTTTTAAAATACAGTGGTAACAAAAAAGAATAATAAAAATGTGATGTGTTTGCATATTAATTTGCCTCTCAGCAAAGTGTTAAGCAGTTACTTTGTAGATAAGCAATAAATATTTTAAATAGTTTTCTCGCAGATAATAATAATTATTTTTAACAGATTTTTGAAAAGGGTGGTAATTCTGTTTCAATTTTCAGAAATGATTTTAATTCCGATTTTTTTATTTATTTTTTTATTTATTTGTAAATATTTTATTAACGATCACTGCAATTAAAACTAGTCGGATGTGCCAATCCCAAAACTTTCTTCTATCTTATACAGGTTTCGCATACACCAAAAACGAATTAGTACCAATGTATATCAAGGTCTAACTGAATCTAAAGTTTTATTAAATTCCGTGCATTAATTCTTCAGATATGACTATCGTTATAATCACGTAAATACTGAAAAATGCAGCATAGTAGCGCCACCTGTTGGGATATTTACACCAAAACCTAATCAACAACAACTTATGCCAACGTCTAACTGAATCTGAAGTTTGATGAAAATCCGTGCATTAGTTTTTGAGATATTGCGTGAACCTTTCGCCCTACAGTTTCTTGTTCGAATGGAAGTGGAACAATGAACATGGAACATTTTGTGGACAGACGAAGCCCATTTCCATCTCCAAGGCTCTGTGAATACTCAAAATTGCAGAATATGGGCAAGTGAAAATCCGTTCCAAATGCAACCACTGCCTCTTCATTCTGCAAAGGTCGCTGTGTGGTGCGGGTTTACGCCAACATTTATCGTTGGCCCTTTCTTATTCGAGGAGATTAGTCATTCGGGTCCTGTCACCTGTACAGTCGATGGGACACGTTATGAATCTGTTTTGCGCAACTAGCTCATTCCAGCACTGCAACAGAGTGGATGTATGGATAGCACAATTTTTATGCAAGATGGCGCTCCTCCGCACATTGCAACATCATTGCAGCAGCTGTTAAATCTGAAATATGGAAATGACAGAATTATCAGTCGCCATTTCCCAACAGCTTGACCGCCACGATCACCTGACCTCAACCATTGCGACTTCTGGCTGTGGGATAAAACATGTCATGAACGGGGGTCCAATTGCAAACTTAGGTGACTGGAAAACGCACATTACGCAACATATTCACAATATCACCCCTGAAACACTCCGATCTGTTGTGGAATAAGCTGTTTTGCGCTTTCAGCTCGTAGGAGAAAACGGTGAACAGCATATTGAACATTTCTTAAGCAAGTCGTAGTCTACTTCCTTTTTCTGATGGTTTAAGCAATTTTTGCTTTTTCTACTGTTTTTGGCTAGGGACAATTAAAAGCGATTTCACTTTTGCTTTTTCTAAGGTTTTTGACCTAGGGACAATTAAAAATCGATTTTTTCCTATCCGGTGTGGTACCACCTTGTCGTGGTGGCTTTGAACAAAGAGTGCCATAACAGCATGTCATGTCTTTTCATTAGCATCGTATGAGGAGTACAGCGCCATCAATCGGTCAACTTTTGAATTTTTTTTCGCAAAACAAATTACCATTGCTTCACGTATATACTCAGATGAAATATCAGGTCATTCTGACCAGTCAGGATTGAATGAAATATTAGGTCATTCAATGGTTCTTTTTATACAGCCTTCTGAAAGTGCAACTTTAAATATAGTTAACCTGTACATTAAATGAAAAAAAAAAAAAAAATTCTACTGAAATTTGTTTAAATGTAGCAGCATTAATATTTTAAAATCCTAAAGACTTTATTTTCTTTATTTCTTTATATGTGTATACTTATAATCTTAGATATGAAAATATTTAAACTACATTAAATGAAAAAAAAGTCACTTGATAAAAATGTGAAATGTCTTTTAAAATATACTAGAGTAGATTAAATATTGAAGATTTCTATAATATTTTAACCGTATATTTATGATACAGGTAACACAAGCTGAATTTTTGGAGCTGTTTTTTCACAAATATATTAATTTTATTATGCCAAAGTAACTAAACTAGTGTGCTGAAATGTATCGCCTAATATTTAAAATTAAATTTTTATTTTTAGCCGTATATTTATATTTCTAAGTAACAAAAAAATTAACTAGCGTAAAATAAAAAAAAATCACTGTATGAAAACGTGAAATGTATTTTTAAACGAAATAGTATCAATAAAGAAAGATTTAAATTTCTTTTTAACCATATACTTCATTTACCAATATTCATAGGTAACGCAATCTGAATTTGTGATTATGCTTTCTTATTTTATATTTAGATATTAATTTTATTATGTCAATGTAGCAAAACTAGTATAATGAAATATATCACCTAATATTGAAAATTACGTTTCTATTTTTATTTTTTATCTGTATGATGATCTGTTTTCCAAAACTTCCTTTCTTTTTTTTTACAAGCGGATATGTGTCTAATTCATCCTAAATAGAACTTCTTTAACATCTCTTTTTCTTAACTTCGAATTTAAACAAAGATTTTTTCTCTGTACTTCGAATTAAAAAAAAAAAAAAATACTTTGGTTAGATAAAGAAAAAAGAAATAAAATTCGTAAGATAGTAAAACTACTCTCGTAGCTTGGCAACTTTTAAGACTCGATTTTTTTTAATGATGTGTACATTAAAAGACTTTATCAAGATATGGGATAATTTAGAATATCAATTAAAAAATAAATAAATAAACATGCGAAATCTAACAAATTTTTAAATTGCAACTTATATTAAAATAATAAGTTTTAAAAAAGAAACTGATGCAACAGTATAGTTATGGCTAAAAATTACTTCAGTCAGAAAACTGAAAATTCTCTTTTAAATAGATATTTACATTTTCAGATTTGCATATCTTCAATTTAATTTTACTTTAAGAGAGAAAAAAAAATTAGCTTACAGCTTGTTTAGCTTATTTGCTGTGTTTAATAAGTATTTAAAATCAAAATCAATCTAATCACAGTCTTATGTTCTAATCAATTAAACTAATCATTAATTAATTAAACGTTTAAGTTGTAATTTATTTTTAAATGATAAAGTTTTTTTTTAAAAATATGTTGTTTTAATGGTATAAATATATTTTAAAAAATATATAACGCTATACTAAAACGTCCTTTTAAAAGGTAGAAATATTTATGTTATTAAGTTTGCTGCCCTTCAGTCTATTTTTTTTTTAATATTGTTATATGCAGTACTTAAAGCTAAATGCAATTCACGGAACTTTACAGTTGTAATCAGTTTAATCAATCACCAAATAAGCTTAAGAGTTATAAATTATTTTTAAACGATAAATTTAAAAAGATGAACTCTGTTACAATAATTGATTATGTTTTAAAAACAAAATTCTAAATTCTAATGGAACATTGAATTGTCCTTATAAATAGATATTTACATTTTACGTTTGCTTCTCTCGGAATTATTTTTTATAAACACAACAGATTTTAGATTACTACTTTCTACATACGTTTCAAAAGTACTGAGACGCAAGTCCAATTCAATATTTTAATCATATCAATCTAATTTTTAAATTGTAATCAATTAAAATAATAACCAACTAAACTTATAAATTACTTTTAAATAATACATTTGAAAGGAGGGAATCAATAACATAATTATATTTTTAAAATTATTTCTGCTGAAATACCGAAATGTCCTTTTACATTTTTAGGTTTAATTATCTTCAGTTTCTTTTTCTTTTTCTGATAAAACAACTTTAAAATTTATGCTTTACACATATGTTTCATAAGCACTTAAAACCAAATGATATTTTACTTTCCAAAATATTGCAGACCAGACAAATATTTACACAGCAGCTATTCAAAATTATCTTTGAGGAAATGGAAACAAACGAAAATTCCGCTAAAAATACCGGCCACTTCATTTATTTTGCATCCCAAAATGTAATCCACGTTGATCCCTTAAAATCAGCGATAGGTGGAAATTTGTGGAATTTTGGCAAATTCGGTTGATTTAAAAGCTAAACAAAGTTTCTCCCGAAACGTTTAAATGTAATTACCATAAAATTAGTTGGCGGCTGTTTAGTATTCAGTTTGATAAGTCCCTCTGGTGAGGTAGAAGCGAAATCAAGCTTTCAGAAAGAGACCATTTAGTATTTCTTTGTAAAACTATCCGCACAAATGTTGTCTTAATTTTTTTAAGGAATTTTTGGGTTATTATTAAGTTTTGTCATATTAAGTTGTTATATAATAAGTTTTGTTTTGTTAAATGTAAATTTAATAGAAAAAAGATTGATTTGACTTTTGCAGATTATTTTTAAAAATTAAACCAATATTTATGCTTTAAGCACTTGAAGGCCGTTGGGATATTATATACCTCACTTGAGGTGACAAGTATCTTTTAAACTGACAAATTATATATAAAAGTGACACTAATATGGATTGAAATAGCTCCACATCCGTTTAACTTTTGGATATCCAATTTTAAACAACACACGATAAAAGAAATATATTCTGGTAGTTTATGTTCTGAAAAAGAGTCTAGATGCATATAAAGTTTTTTTTTATTTAATTTGAAATTTGATGTTTTTTCTTATATGTCTTGCGCACGATTTCTTCTAATTAAATTGTCACAGTGAGCCAAAAATATTTTATTGAGTGGAGATATAATATGTTTTTAAAATGACGTACACTGGAAAAAATATTTAATAATTAGTTCTACAGTAAAAAATAGTAATTTTTTTCAAATTTTTTCTTTCAAATTAAAAATAGTTTTAATTTCAAAATTTCTTACTTGTTGAACATGATAGTTAGATCATTTTGTGCATCTATAATGTTTATACCTTCAGTCAAAATTGCAAGAAATTCTATCCAGCCATTTTTTAGAAATCCTACGAGCAATGACCACAATCACAATGTTTTGAGAAAATTCACTTAAAATTCCCTTTGAAGATTAAATTAAACCTTCATTTTATAAAAAAAAAATCTCAAACTGCTTTGGACATAACTTCCGTTCTAAAGCAAACTTTTGCATAAGTTTTTTTTTAAACGTTTCTAAAGAACCAAATTTTAAAATAGGCTACTAAAAAAATTAATTTTTTTGACAGTTTAAAAGTTACTTGACCCCTTAATTTTAATCCACAAATGCTTATGGTGGCTCCAAAAATTTGGAATAAAATTTTGTTTTTATAATGTATGGGAAGAACACTTTTAATCTTCAAATAAATTTGTTCGTAAATCATGGTGTCATTCAATCATTTCAACATTTTAGCAACAGAAGTATTTTGCTCCTGAAAGAGTTAACAAGTAATTATTTCACAAGAAGCGAAATCCAGCTTTCAGAAAGAGACCATTTAGTATTTCGTAGTAAAATCCTAAGCACAACTACTGTTTTAATTTCTTTGGAGAAATTTTATGTTATTATTAAGTTTGGTTACAATAATTCGTAATATTATAAATTTTGTTATGTTAAATCCAAATTATATGTTATTATTAAGTTTGGTTACAATAATTCGTAATATTATAAATTTTGTTATGTTAAATCCAAATTTTATGTTATTATTAAGTTTGGTTACAATAATTCGTAATATTATAAATTTTGTTATGTTAAATCCAAATTTAATAGAAAATAAGAAATAGTGAACATTGATTTAAATTTTGTTTTAAATCAAACCAATACTTATGCGTTACCAAGTAAGTGTTAAGTTTGATAAGTCGCTCTCGTGAGTAAAAAGTGAAATTAAGGTTTCAGAAAGAGACCATTTAGTATTTCTATGTAAAATTCTCCGCACAACTGCTATTTTAATTTCTTTGAAGAAATTTTGGATTATTACTATATTTTATTATATTAAGTTGTTAGATTAAATTGTTCACAAATTGAAAAAAAAAATGCATTTCTTGAATCCGAAAATCTCCCATAACCCCTTTATGGTTTAGACAGTTTAACAGAAAAGATTGGTTGTTTAATTACATACTAAATCTATGCAAAATTAACCAACAAGCAATATGAATTAGTTTAATATTGTAACATACTAATTTTATTTTATTAAGTTTATTATTTTATAAACATTAGTGAATGTTTAATTAATCATTCTTAGAGCAAAGGGAAAAAAAACTGTCAGTGTGTTTTTCTTGCCTGAAGAAAATGTGTAATGTATTAGTAAGTGTATAAAAGTGTATGTGCATGTATAGATACTAATACATAATTAAGCAATTTTTATTATACATTGTGTTGCCAAAAATATAACACATACTTTAAGAAGTGGTGAAAGATATTATAACAACAACAAAAATTATAATAATCTAAGCTCGTTCACGCAAATATACGGAGTGTTTCACTTTCGATATATATATAGAGTTAAAATGAAATCACATGTGTGAAAATCAAAAGAAAAGATACTGTAAAAATTAAACACAATAAAATAAAAATGCAAATATGAAAAACAATGGATATCTTATGGATTAGTCAAAGGAGTTTTATAAGAATCCTCTTTAATAAAAATGTATGCGTTGCTGACGACTGGGATTTTCGCTAATCGTTGCCACAGATTAATCTCGGAAAATGAAATATTTGAAGTATCTGAAAAAATTAATTTCTCGAAATGTATTTGTCAGAAAATTGTTAGACAAACTTCGTTAGAAAGGTAAAAAATTGTATTTTTCTGGATATAAATTTCAAATCTAATGATTAGGCCGTTTTTCAAATATTGAATTTCAAAAGTTACCAAATTTCACAATCGAGTACCATAGCGAAAACTTCACGCGTAAAAAATAATAATAACAGCAATGTGTCAGCACGAGGCACAAATTATAGTAACCGTATTATTCTGTTAAAGTATAAAAGTGAATTACGGTGTCACGAGTGCATGATTTTTATTTAATTCTCGACAAATACTAGATGCGCCATTTCTTTTTAGTTGTGAATAATATAGGTTTATTCCCGTTATTAAAAAATGTAGCTAGAAAACATATGAATCAATGGAAAACGGTAGGTAATAAATTGTAAACGTAATAATAAACCGTATTAAAAAAACATAACTTAGTGAAATAAGTATCCGTTTTTATGTTATTTTAGGAAATTCCAAGTAAAGGTACAGATTACTTTAAAATACAAAGTTAAATTCACCGATATATTTCGTTTGATTTAAGGTTTTTTTGGAGAAACCGACCAGCGCAGCGGGCGGAGTCTGCTAGTAATTCATAATAAACATATGTTATTTCGTCGAATATTGTCAACATTAAACCTATAAATGACAATATATAATCTCCTTATAGCATATCGAAAAAAAAAAACTGATTCAGTTGAAATTTTATGCTTTTATAGTTAGTATATACTATATTTTAGTCCCGCACGGATGCGTTTTTCAATATTTGACTTGTAAATATTTTTTTGCGTGATTTAAATCTCGAAATTTTTGTAATTGAAATTTGAACAGCTACCATTTTCTTCAGGATCGAAAAATTGACAGACTCATCCGAAAAAGACTACAAAATATCATAAATTTTAAGGTTTTTATTTTTATTTTTATTTTTATTTTATTTTATTTTTTGCTACAGATAAGCAGATTCCGAGATTCATCTGGTACCGCGGAACGCTTCACTTTTTGCACATCCCTGAATCAAAGGCCGCCAGAGCTCCATTTTTCAATCAATTTCCAAATAAAAAATTGTTTTTAAAACTTCAAGCTATTCTCTTTCATTTGCAAAAAAAAACAATTATTATTACCGTATAATAGCGGTAAAAGAAATAACAGAAAAATGGAGAAATTTTAGTTATATTTTTTAAAGTTATAATATGCCTTAAATATATAATACCCGCTTAAAAAAAAAAAAAAAAAAAAAAAAAAAAAAAAAAAAAAAAAACTTTTTTTAGCAGTCCCACTTCTGGCATTTCAATTTTATAATTTTCGAGGGGGGGTATTAATTATTATTATTTTTATTTCTTAGAATTTGTTTTTATTTGTTTTTAACAATCCACGCCACTCTCCATAATGTTGTTTTCCGATTTTATACTTTTATACAAAGTTAATGCCCAAACTGGTAAGATTAGACGAATATTTAATGTTTGAAGCAATAAAAGAAATATATATATATAATAGTATTAGTAATAGTAAAGAAATATATATAATGTATATTAATGAACTTTGATAACTTTCAATATATTTTATTTCATTATCACTTTACGTATAATTAATTATTTTTTTAACTGACTAAATGAATACGGTATGAAGAGTGAAGTAGCAAAAGAAGAAGTATGAAGAATAAAATTTATAGTTAAACTTTTTTTATGTAATAGCTTTTAAACTAGAACTTATCTTGCATCATACTAAAACATTTTCATAATTAATTTGTAATATTTATCAGAAACCAAAACCTTAAAATATCTCGTTTATATAAATAATTTGAATTATGCCTACATTTAGTGATATACTTTGAAGTGAGTAATATGTGCGGGTACAAAATGAAGCTTAAAATATACAGGTTCAGTTTGATTCTCAACAGACTTGGAACTTCTAGAAAATCGTACTAGATTAAATTAGTTTTAGTTTATTGAAGGTAACAATGTTTCCTTGAATGACTTAATCACTTGAGATTTATACACTAGACATTTTGTATTCGTCACGGAATTCCCTAGTAGTAAAGGCTTAAAAAGACGGTTACATAATTATTTATACGTAAAACTTTCTTTTTATAAGAAGAAAATTACTTGAATTCTTAGGTTTTATGTTAGAATATTTATGCATTCTATTTTGGTAACATTGTTATTTTTTTAATACTGACTGCCCTTAAAATGAATCATTGTTTTTATAAAAAAATATTATTACCTAGTTTTAAAAAATATGTAGAAACGATTTATCTTCTTTAGCAAAAAGATTTTTATTTATTTGCGTGTAACAGCGAAAACTCATTTATATTTTTTATTTACGGAAAAAAATGGCATCGCATAGTGCCTTCTGAAAAAGAGATTTGCGTTCTTTGGTTATGGGGTAAAAAAAAATCCCGAAAGACAGTTAAGAGGCAATTCGGACGTGAATTTCATAAATATTTTTGCGCTACAAATGTGCGGGATTTTCTTAATGAAAAACTTTCAGATCGGTGGATTGGTAGGCTTATTAAATAGCCATTCTCTTGATATCACACTGCTGGTCTTCATTTATGTAGGCTATTTGAAGAACATATAGAGGAAAATGCCCAAATATGATTTACAAACAAAACTTGTAAGTCTGAAAATGAAGAGATTGCTAAAAATATTCGAAAAATCAACTTAAGAAGCTCTGCTTCTTCCCATCAGAAGATAGTATGGTAAGTGGACAGAATTAATTGCCCCTAAGAAAATAATATATTTTTTTCGATTTTTGAAAAAGGTTTCTAATTCTACTTCCCTTCTTATGTTTAAAATTCATATTTTATTTGAACTGAGGAACATTTGGTTCAACTCAACAATTAACTCCAAAAATAAAGTTTATTTTCTTGGAAATTTAATTGTTTCTTCCAGTGCTCTTCAATTTGCTGTTTTTCTTATTGTGATGTTTTTAGTGACTGCTTGTGGGGGAGATACTATTAAAAAAAAGTGTGAGCTCTAGCAGAAGCGGAAAATCGAGTCGTTGCGTTGGAGCTTCCCTTTTTTTTTTTTTTAACGGAGGCGTGGCGGATTAGACATTTTTGGTTGATTATATTGTATTGTGGAATTTGAGAGGGACGAATTTCGGAAACTTGAGGGAGAACGAATTTAAGAAACTTGAGGAGGTACGAATTTAGGAATAGATGTATTAAAAACGTGTTGGTCACTTCTGGGCAAATGATGAATTTCACAGGAGATAGAGAGATTGAACATCACAAAAATGTTCCAATCTACAAATATCAATCATGCGAGATGCACAGCTAAGAAACGTACCTTGATACATCCGAGTACCGTTCTGAAGTTGAATACAAACTATAACGAGATTCTCCTCAAATTATTATTGAAAAATACTCGGTGCCAGACAGTCACAAGGGCAAACAGGGCAGCTGCCCCGTGATTACAGCATTAAAAGTAGTCCCCAAAGCAAAAACTCAGCTATTATTTCTTAAAATGAGTATAAGTTATGGCTAAAAGCATGCTATAGGGGCATCCAAATAGATCCTTCTTCCAGAGCCCCGTGTAAAGTTAGTCGGGCCCTGCAATGCTCCAAAAAAAAAAAAAAAAAAAAAAAAAATCTATACCATCTCACAGTCAACGCTTGATTAAAAAGTGCAAAAGTGTTTCCTAAGATATGTATTTTTCAAGATAAGGTTCTCTTGCCAAGACGTAGCAGAGCAATATCCACAAAGGTTAAGAAGAGGAAAAGATTTTGGGCCATTGCTCTACATTCTGTTGCGGAGTTTCACGATGATCATACCAACGTTCTCTGAAATATTGGCATGAAATATAGTCTCAACACTGTGGTATTTACATTTTGGTAATATTGCACCAATATTGCCATGCCATCGCGAATATTTATAATGTAAATTCAACATGTTACCAATATATATATATATATATATATATATATATATATATATTGTAAATATATATATATATATATATATTGTAAATATATATATATATATATATATTGTAAATATATATATATATATATATATTGTAAATATATATACATACATATATATATATATATATATATATTGTAAATATTTCCAGCGTAAAGCCGGCATTTCTTTAATTAGTGGCATTTCAATACATATATTTTCATCATGAATATTTAAAACCAAAATTGGCAATTCTTGGGTAAAATTTTTGATGAACACAATATAAGAAGAATATACCCCCCCCCCCCCAATATAACCATTATAACCAATATCCGTTTACTATTAAAAGATATTTACTGTCATTTGCGTATTTCCCATAAATTTAATATTACATAATTAATAATTTAATTTTATCTTTGAGCTTATTGAAACATCTGATTAGGTAAGCATGCATAAAATAAGCGGGAATAAGATCTCATTTTGAGTTTTCCTTCACTACAGCTTTTCCTTCACCGTCGATTATATCGCACCCCTGCACTACCGGTGAGTAATGAGCGTGCGGGCACTTCTCCTGGTGTCAAATCAACCTAAGATATGTGCCCTGATTACAGGTTTGAGGACCCCGTAACTTCAAGAAATAAACGACTTCACGCACCACTTGCGTCTACCTATCCCCCCTTTTTACTTCGTAAAAAAATAAATGGATATTTAAATTGGAACGGCTCGTTTTTCAAATCCTGAGGTGCAAGGTGTACGATGAATGACTTTTTGCATTGTTTGGGATGGAAATGATAGGAAAGATCGTTTTCTTTGTGTATTTCATTTTCTCGTGATCGCACACAAAATGATGCCTAAACGACAGGGTATCAAGGCATATATATAGAGATACATTGAAGAAATAAAACTCGAAGGAAAAAAAATCCCACGGGTATGAAAGTCAATTACTGATGATGTGCAAGGTCTGTAATTCCTGATCAACAGTGCGTGTTAATCGGACAGGTAATCTCTTTTTCACAGGGATATGGTTTTTAAAACCGATTACTATAACTATATACAACATGATGGTCAGTCATCGATACTGCTTATTATATGATAATCTATGGATGCAATATTGTAACTTTAGTCACTTTTCAGGCGTGATGGCAACTCAAGAAAAAGGGAGTCGCAGATTGGAAAAAGAATAAGAGAAAGATATGTGACAGTTCACGCTAAGATTGTATTTTAAGAGAAGTTTCATTTATTCTGAATTCCTATAGCACATTTTACAATAATTTTTGTCTTTATGATCTTTAAAAGGAAATTAAAAAAATTACGAAGTCTTGGCATGTTGCTTCTTTACAGTTTTGGGATCTTATATATTTTTTTTTCAAAAACACTTCGAAGAAACTTGCCAAAGGATAATTGACAGTTTTCATTAACATGGCTTCTCAATTTGCTTTTCCTAAAATACTGTCTATTTTGGCTAAGAAATTCATAAGCAAATTAACCTTTTAATTATACCCAGTGGATGTGTGCTTTCATTGATTCAGTCAACGGATATTAATGTGTTCTCGCACAACTGAATCTCGCGCGTCAGAATCTGTTTCTATCAAACAAAAGATAACTATTCTAATAGTATCCCTTTATTCTCCAGATTTTGCACCTGCATGCTGTTTCGCCTAAGTATTGTCTAAAAGAGGGATTTATTTATTACTTTTCCCTTATACCAAGACCATGCCAAAATGTATGCTAATGCGACATTTATTTCAACCCTGACCGTGCAAAGGATTTAATTGTAAACTGTGCCAAACATTGTGACTCGCTATTTTTTGAAGGTGAAAAATTTTTTATTACTCTCATATAATCGTAACCAGGCAAAACATCAAAATTTGCTATTTTTAAACTGGGAAATATTTTGTATTAAGTAATAATTTACATTTTACTCTGACGCTGAGATGGATTTTATCATTTGGCAATTACCGGATAATGAGGAAACTGCAATGAAATTGTTTCAGGGCTATGGAATTATACATAAAAAAAGATCTTTCTTTCTTTCTTTTCCCCCCCGAGAACATTTCACATTATTTTTTTCGAAACCGGTTCCGAAAGTGAAAGTATCTTCGTAAAAAAAAAATCCGGAAAGAAAATCGAAAAAGTAATCAACGGCGGAAATAGAGATTGATCTCTGCTATCCAATGCCAAAAAAAAAAAATCGGTTAAAAATATTGAAATGCAAACGAAATATTAGAAAAATAATGCCCCATAGGATTAACATTAGCAAGCGGGTGTTTTCAAATGCATGAAGAGGACCCTTAACCAGGTTCTTCATCCAATAATGCTTGAAAATCTGCATCTTCAAAAACTTTTTGGCTTTCCTGAACGCTCTTTGTCTTTTCTATCAAAATCAACACTTTTAAAGCGTTTAAACCGTCGTCGTTCACAAGTTTTGGGGGTTAGAACATTTTTTACCATTAAGCTTTAACCAACAATCGAGCAGCCGTTTTCTTCAAATGAAGAAAGATCCATGCAAAACAACTTTTTCTTTCTTTCTACTACTTTCTACTTTTTCTGGTACAAAATTCGACATTTTCAAAGCTATAAAGTTTTGCACAATGACAATTAATAACGAACTGGCTTTTGATGGCGTATGTTTATCCTCCAAAACGCCATAGACTTCATTAGTCTATACCAACAAATATATTAGTAACGCCAACTCTTAGCAAAATCGACACACTTATTATTTCAATATATATATATAAAGTAGATTTTTAGAGTCATCTCAATAAAGCGGAAAAAGTTCACAGAAGTTAAATCACTTTCCGATATGTAAATTTGATATGTTTTTTACAATTTAGCTTTTTTTACTATAAACAACAGTGACAGAAAACCAACTGAAACTTTGCAATGAAAGATCATGTTAAATAAAGTGGAGAGACGTAATATTCCTCTGTCAATCTGTCATATAATCTTTTAGACAAATGCCTGAAGCAAAGAAAAAGTTTAAATGATTTTAGTCCCAATACGGTTTTAATATTTCCTTTTAAATGTCCGTAATTTATTGAAAATATCGAGTTTAAAGATTATCTTATAATTATCTTATAATACATTTTAATTGAATTATTATGTTTCAGTACAAAAAGTAGGCTACAAGAGTCAAGGCGTTAAAGCGAAAATATGATCTGAAAGACTAATCTTTTTCCCATTATTATTATTATTATTATTTTTTTTTTTTTTTAATTTTTTAATTAATTTATTTATTTTTAATGCTGTAAACAACAGTTAGCGGAAAACCAACCGAAACTATGCTAATCAATAATATATTTTTTAAATAAAATGGAGAGAGTAAACGTTCATCTATGTCAAATAACTGAATTGCCTCTTACACAAATGCTAGAAAAAGTGCAAACATTTTTAAATGTTTTTAATCTCAATTAATTTTTAATATGTCCTACTAAAAGCTTGTATTTTATTAAAATTGTAGAGTTTTAAAGATAATCTTATAATTCTCATAATGTCTTTCTCACGGAATTGCTTTGGGGCCTTCTTTAATATTATACTATTATTTCAGTCGATATCAAATATCCAAATTACCACATTCGTTTCACTAATTACAACTCTTTAACCCCCGAGAGCCAAGTTACTCGTGTTACCGTGAAGTCAATGAATAAATAAAAAAAAAAAGCCAAGATGTAACAAATATCAAAAACAAAACCAACAATTTCAAGCGCCTCCATTATAATAAAGCACACTTTTAGATTTGTTTCTAATTAGATGCCTGGGATTTTTAAGAACCACAGGGACTTATTAAAAAACATCGGTAAAAGTTTGCAAAAATTCATCAATATAAATATATGTATAAATGCCGGCTAAAAAAAACTGGCAAGTGAGCTTTGTTTTAAATGAACTGCGTCGTTGTTTTTAAACCCCTCGCCGCTTCAGGCGCATGTTTTACGAATGTCATTTTTAAAACACGTTTTATCTTTTTGTATTATTATCTCTCTTTTTTTTTAAAGAACACAAAAGCATCATGGGACTTTAAAAATACTTAACAACAATGAATGCGCGTCGTATCTGATGGCAGTTTACAGTAATTATCCGGCAGGTTTGCCGTTGACAAAAACGGTAATGAATATAGTTCTTTTTTGTTTTTATAAAAAAGGCAGAAAAAGAGCTCTCTTATTTATAATTTGGGAATCCTTAGAATATTGATGGTATTTAATTCTTTCTGAAAATATTTTGAAGAAAAGTATTTAGAGGGTGTTTTTGCTGTAAAATTAGTAAATACGTGCTTTAGAATTTAAGAGGGGGGAAAAATAGAGAAAAAAGAATGACATTTCACTTGATATTTTTATTCGATAAAATGGAATTCCTTTTTTATTAAAACCCGTTGGAATTGAAAAAGCAAAATTTAAAAGCCTTAAGTAAATATTTAGATATTTTTCTAATTTATTTTTTTTAAAGAAAGAATAAAATTGCAGTTTTAAATATTGCCTTCATTTTTGAAAAAAGAAAAATTCGCTCTCATAAAAACATTGTATTTGACTGATTTGAGCAAACACAAATCTGTTTCATTAGTGTAAGAACAAGATATATATTTTTAAAAAAATTCTGTCATATGGATATAGTTTTATTCGACGAAAATAAAAAACCATTTAAAAAAAATAATTGTCATAGTTGAAGGGTTCTTTAACGAAGTAAATTTTTACAATAGAAAACTTTTATTTTGTATTAGAGACTACCTTTCAAAAATCTATCATTTTCATTGTAACATAAAGTAACATATTTTTTTTTAAATTATGGAATTAAAGTTTTAATATTTACTCCTTTTTTAGATGATGGTAACAAATTGCTATATAACATTACGTGTTTGTAATGTTCAAACATTTTTTTTTTTTTGTTGTTACATTTGCAAAAATTATTAAAGAAAATAATTCAGTCTTTTTTTCCCTATTGTATGTTTATTTATTTGCATGTAAAATTATTTTAATAAAGAAAATAACCATAAAATAAATTTATATTTAAGAAAAAATACTTATGAAACATTATTGAAATTTATTTTTGTATTTTATGCTCTTTATAAGACGAATACTATCAGAAAATTTATATAAATTAGAATATCGATAAATTTATGTGTAGCTTTCAAAATTGTTTTGTAGAAAATGTATGCATTTTATTTATAAATGCACGTTGCATTAATCAATGGAAACCAATGTTTATTAATACAAAAATAATGAAAAATATTAATTCAAAAATAAACATTTATTTTCCTTTTTTTTTGTTAATAAATTTTAGTTTTCATTGAATTTTTGACTCCTCCTCAAAACTTTTCCTCCAACCTAATAAGAACCAGCACCTACGAATAAATTTATGTAAAAAATAGGACAAAATTTATTTTTTTAAATCTTCAAAAACCTAAATATGCGGTTTGTATTGTTTCAGGTATTTATTCTATTAGTCGGTAGCAAAAGCTTTGAGACTAAGTTAAAAATTAATGCAAACCAATGGTTATTAACATTTTTGTTAATAAAAAAACTTTTTAACAAAAAAATATTAATTAAATAATTTAAAAGGAAAATAAACTTTTTTGTTAATAAGTATTTGTTTGGGTTTCAGTCTAATAAAAATCAGAAATATGCACAATTTTACATTTAACTAATTAAAAGTAAAAAAAAATGCTAATAATATTATTTAATAAAACAAAAAGACTTGATTTTGGGGCTTTTTATTCGTTTTAGGTATTTATTTTATTAGTCTGCGGCAAAAGCTTTGAAAGTGAGCCAAAATTCAATGCAGACCATGTTTATTATTTTTTAAAAACCTAATCAAATAATATCAATCACATTTAAAAAAATTAATTTTTCTGTTAATAAATATTGGCTTGGATTTTAGCATAATTAAAATCAGACATATGCACAATTTTTACATTTAACTTATTAAAAAGTTTTCAAAAGACAAAATGATAATAATGTCATTTTCAAAAAATTCAAAGACCTGATTTTGGGGCTTTGTCTTCGTTTAGGTTATTATTTTATTAGCCTGGGGTAAAAGTTTTGAAACTGAAGACCAATGTTTATTAATTACAAAAAGTAATCAAATTCTTTAACATTAATCCCACACTTAAAAAAAATCTGTTAATAAATATTGGTTTGTTTGATATTTGTTTAATCCGAGAATTTGTGGCCCCAGCCTAATTAAAATTAGCACACATGCATACACTGTAAAAAAAAAAAAAAAAAAAAAAAAAAAAAAAAAAAAAAAAAAAGCAGTAAAATTACGAGCAGAGGCCGGCAGCAGAGATTCCAGTCATACCCCGTAAAAAAAAAAAAAAAAAAAAAAAAAAAAAAAAAAAAAAATTCATGCCCATCATTTTGTGCAGCCCGTAATTTTACGGGGCAAAGTAATATAGCATTATAATGCACAGGATATAATGCACTTTAAAACACAATAACGCTTTGCTTACTGTTCCGTAGCACGTAGCACGTTAGATAATCATCACAGAATCGCTGTTTTGGCGGGTTGAAATTTTCGAAACACGAGTAAAATGAAGGGTTACACCCTAGCGGAGGACAATGTGTGGGGTCGTACCGTATTTTTGCTAACATATGGGCTAGAACTGTAAGAATATGTGGATTGCTCTTATTTTTCTAATTATCTAAGGGATAAGGCCGCTTATTTAGTGGATCAGACAGTTTTTCATCAAATAAGGCCCGTGAAAATTGGAGGGCAAACTCTCATAAATTTACAGTTTTTTCTGAGAGTGTACTTTTATATGTAACTTTTCACAAAAATAAAATTATAATACTGTATTTTTCTAAAAAATCAAAGCTTTGATTCTGTGTATCTTTTTCGTGTTTATTTTTTAAATTATCACGCTCTGGAGATTTTATTTAACTTTGTGGCTCTGTGAATGACAAATGAGGGGGTTAGAATGGCAGTGGAGTAAATCAAAAATTTCAAAAATCGAAATAACCCCATTTTCCCTGAACGTATATTAATTTCTGTTCCGTGAGACAGCCAAATAAGTCATAGTTCACTTAGGGAATCGCTAGAGTTCAAAACAAGTTGGACCACTTAATGCAACGGCAATACGACAAGTTTCACAAAACCCTTCATTTCTTAAATTACTAAATATTGACTTACCCCACTGTCATTCACTGTCAAATGACGATGTTTCATATCGAAAATTACCTCTTTCCTCTACCTTTTTTTTCTCCCCCCCCCCCCCCCCAAGGCTCCCAAATGGACCGTTTTTAGAATACCACTTTTTTCATGCAAAAATCTGCTCTTCAGATTTTTCTTGCAAATTTTGTAGAAATCTACCTCTAAGGTTATTTCTATTGCAAATGTTGTAGAAGCCTACAACTAAAATTTTTCTTAAGAAAGATATTTAAAAAAAAAAAAAAAAAAAAAAAAAAAAAACGGATTATTTGGGAGTATTCAAGATTTTTTTCCTCTGTAGTTAGAATTTTAATGAACTTAAATACTTCTTTTATATTTAAATTATTTCAATAAATGTAAATAATTTATAATATTTCTATCATTTTACGATATTTACTCATCAAGTATCTTTCAAAACCGAAAGTATAAAGAAAGTGTATTTTAAATATATTTGAAAATATATTTTTTAAGTATAAAATTGAAATCTACACTTTTCGAAACATTCAAAGTGCTAAATATATATATTTTTTTTTTATAATACTTTTGATGTGTTTATTTTTAAAATAAAAATATACATAATTTTTTACTGTATAAATTATTAAATACTAAACTATATTTAATATAGTAAACTAAAGTTGTAAAATTATCAAACGCTTTCAATTGCTAAAATTCTGTTTCCAAATTTTATTCTTCTAACATTTTTATATTTATTTAAAAAAAAATCAGTGTTTATTCTTAATTTTATTCAGGGATTTAGCTGATTAAATACAGTTTAAAAAACAAAATGGTATTATTATCCTTTTCTGAAAACTCAAAGTGTTCGTCTTGTATCATTTTTGGTGTTTACTTTCAAAATTACTGGCCTCTGGAGGTTCGAATTAACTGGGCGGTCCTGCGAATGACAAATGATGCCGCTTCATATCAGACATCAAATCTTTCCTCTACCCTTTTTTATTCCTTTTTTTATTCAAGATTTTTTTTTTCCTCTATTAAGAATTGAGGAGGAGAAGTTTCATCAAGAGCGGAAAAAAAAAAAAGGTGAGATTATAGGGTAGCACTCCACAAGTCACGTGTAAGTATGTTTGGGTATATACAGGGTGTCAAGCACCTTTAGAGTTACGAATTGCATGGGATAACTATCTATGACTACCGTGTTACACATTAGAGGGTTTTTTTTTTTCTCATATTATTTCCGACTTTGTTTCATGCAAGTGGATTGTTAGGTCTCAATTCAACTAGCTAAGACTACCGTGCTATACATTTGTAGATTTATATATGTGGGATTATGATGAATAATATATAGTTTCAACACGTAAAATTGAATAATTTTATATTTTGCCGTTATATTTCAAGTTAAAATTAAACATTTTTATGTATTATTATTATTTAAAAGATAGAAATAGCGTCAGATCTATTATCAGATCTATCAATTAAAAAGTATATTATTATTATAATAATTATTATTATTATTTAGAAAACATATTCTGGGATAAATAGATGTATATCCTGGAAGAAAGCGCTGTAACTATAGACAGTGTAGCATAAAAAGTATTATATATTTTGATTTATTATCGTATTTACATGTTGTTTGCATCAGTTTATTCCCGAAAAATTAATTTGTTTAATCAAAAAGTAAAAACGGGTTTTCCTTTTCCAGATTTTTGTTCTTTAATTTCGTTTGGACAACTTTAATAATTACTAGGTGCTTATTATTATTTTTTAAATATGCGTTCAATTAAAGAGAGTTTTAGTAGTATGAAACTTATTTTTTGATATGAAAAAAAAAATAATAATAACGAGAACATTTATAATTTGTATGTCATGTTTTAAAAGCTAAGAAGGATTTCATAAATTGAAAAACTAACAAAATAATATGCTTACAAGTTTATTTTACACCTAAAATACGAAAGGAAATAATTAAGGAATTGAATCATGAGTTCAATTTATTTTACAGTGTAAATAGATGATGCTTCATTTGCAAAGACAATATTTCTTCGACTCACCACTTGCAATCTTAGGACGTTCTTATTTTGCATATATTGGTTTCAAAAGTGCTTGAGACTTTTTTGGGAGCTTTCTTAATAAATGAAATCAATAAAATTCAATAACTAGCTGGAAATGTTTAAAAAACTAAAATACGACAGCTCAAAAAGTTGAACAAGTAATTCAAATTAAAAAAAATAAACAAAATAAACAAAAAAAGGAGGAGGAGTCTAGAGTACTATATATAAATTATTCCTGTTATCAATGTATTTATCGTGATCCCAATGACCCTTTGAATTTTTTTTTTTTTTTTTCCCTGTCATTTTCAAGCATAACGATTATTTTTACACAGCGACATAGGTTTTTTAAGCTCACAGGCTAGCAAAGCTTGAGACCTAATGTGTGCGCAGGTTCTGTATGTAGGTACGTATGTATGTACGTAACTCGATAACTAGAAATATCGAATTTGCGTCATATTTTGTATATAGGTTCATTCTGATAAGGCGCTTCCCTGATTTGTTTTGGGGGTTCATTGGTTAAATATAAAGGCGGGGAATGGGGGGCTAATCCCCCCTTAGTTTAGATAAATGGGTTTTTCATGCAGAATTATTCGATTTGCTTCAAATTTTATATATAGGTTCATTGTGATAAGGTACTTCCCTGATTAGTTTTGCCGGTTCATTGGTTAAGCATAAAGGGAGGCGGAACGGGGGGCTAATCCTCCCTAAATTTAGATAAGTGGGTTTTTCATGCAGAATTACCAGATTTGCTTCAAATTTTGTTATAGATTCATTGTGATAAGGCACTTCCCTGATTAGTTTTGGGAGTTCATTGATTAAGTATAAAGGAGACGAACGGGGCCAATCCCCCTTAATTTAGACAAAGTGGTTTTTCATGTAGAATTTCCGATTTGCTTCAAATTTTGTATATAGGTTCATTGTGATAAGGCGCTTTCATGATTAGTCTTGGGGGGGAGGGGGCTCATTGGTTAAATATAAAGGGGGAACGGGGAACTAATCCCCTTAATTTATTGTCGATTTCTTTATTTTTCGAGGGCATTATTCTTTGAAATAAGAGTATAATATAAAATTAGTGTGAATAGCTTGTGAGCTCAATGCTATCAGTTTAACTGGGCACTTTTATTTTTTATTTTTTTTTAAGACCAAAATAAATTTAACAGGAAATGAGTTTAAAACTAAAAAGCATTCTATAAATTGAATTAAAAAAAAATCAATGAATGTTTTACAAATTTATTTTACACCTCAAATATGAAAAAAAAAAAGAATTAGAAAATTTAATCACGAGTTGAATTAATTGCAGAGTTTGAACAGATGTTGCTTTATGTGCAAAGCTAGCATTTCTACGACTCGCCACTTTCAATCTGATTAGGACGTTCTTATTATGTACATATTGGTTACAAAAGCGTTTGACTTTCATCGGGGCTTTTATAATAAATACGTTGATAACTGTCAGCTGCCTTTCACCGGAACCGTAAGATGCAAACCCCTTTCTGACAGATGAATTTTAAAATCCTTGACAGCTTTGATTCTGTTTAAACATTCAGTTCGGAAGTGAAAGACGAATGATATGATCAAAGACACGAAGTCTCATTAGAATTTGCCAAGACGAATCCAGATAGCATATCTGAGACCACTTTTATTAAAATTTTAAATCAGTATTCCAGACCAATATGTCAGAGGAAAGTACTGAGGTAGCGGTTTCGCCTTGAGATCTCCCTGATAGCTTCTTCCAAATGGTCAAACTTCAAGTTTGCTCCATGTTTGACCACCGAAAGGAAGAGGGTAATTATTGGGGTTTAATTTCGGCTCCCCAATACGGTCAGAAGAAAATATTTTTTGAAGAATTACACACTTGATTCCAAATTTAGTACAAGATTTAGTATATATTATGAAATTTTATATGAGGTGATTTCGAACTATTATTTTATTGTGTAACCACCAACTCAAAAGAAAAATCTTTTTTTTTTTTTAAATATCATCATTAACATTACCTGTAATAGTTTTCTGACACAATTTTTTTTTATGTTATATAATAGAACTATTAAAATTCGAGGCTAAATAAATCAGAATATTCGATGAATAAAACTTTTAACACGTCTATGGAAATCACAGGATTTCAACTTCTTTTTAAATATGTTTATAAGCAAAAAATTTTTTCGCAACAAATTGACTAAGTTCCAGATTTTTTTTTCTTTCCCGCAACGAATTAACGAAATTGTTGATTTTTTTTTCCACGATCGATCAACGAAGTTTTTGTCCTGACATTGTAAAGACCATATCAGGAATAAACTAGTTAAATTTCAGGAATTTTGGACGCTTTTCAGAAGTCAAATATTACAATTTCAAGAGTTACTGCAGAAGTCGTACAATTTTTTTCAGGCTACACTTTTTAATATTTTTTACAAATGTTCTCCGAAGCCATACTCTTTATAGCATTTGCATGCATTAATTCGTACAAATTATAATTGAAATAAAATGTCCATAACTTACTTTTACTTTTTAAATATAAATGATATTTTATAACAAATTTATATAGTAATAATAATAATAATAATAACAATAAATAATGAATTTTTCGCTCTGTAGTGATGGCAAAATTCTTATCCATGTAATTCTGCGAAATTTCGTGAACCATTAAATAATTACGTGATTTTTTTCGATACCCGAGACCAATTGACGAAATTCGCGATTTTTATCAATGTCAGATTGACGAAATTTGTGATATTGTTTTTCAAGATACATTGACGAAATTCGTGATTTTTTTTTCTGCGAGCGATTAATTGACGAAATTTGCGATTTTATTTCACGAGCAATCGACGAAACTCGCGACCGATTGAGGAAGTACAGAATTTCTTTTTTCGTGACCAATTGACGAAATGATATTACAGAATTTGACAAAAAATGCATAATTTGCGGAATTTCACTAATTCGTGCTGCTGAATTCCCGAGCTACAAATTGAAGGAGTGGGTTCCAAAAGTGTTCTCTTCTCAATGCGCCCCCGGCTAATTGCGTTTTGCCCCCGCAAACTTTATTAACAATGCCCATCAAAGTAGTTTTTTTTCTTTTTTTAAATTTCGCGGAAATTCGCGGTTTTTTTCACAATTAATTGACTAAGTTCCAGATTTTTTTTCCGCGACGAATTGAAAAATTCGCGATACTTTCAGGGTAGAAATTGACGCAACACGCGATGATTTTTTCGTGATCGATAAACGAAGTTTTCGATTTTTTTCCGAGACTGATTGACGAAATTTGTGATTTCTTTCCCCTGAGCTATTGTTGAAATGCGCGATTCTTCTTGCGACCGATTGACAAAATTCGCAATTTTCATTATCATTACAGACATCGTGCTTTAGAGAAACGTAAAATTGTTTCAAATCAATTATTAAATAATATATTTTTTTTCTTTTGCGCGTAATTTTAAAATACTGATTTTTCGGAATTCTGCAAAAAATAAATGATTTGCGGAATTTGAAAAAAATAAAAATATATATTTGCGGAATTCCGCTAATTCGAGGAAAGACCGTATCGCGGATTGAGAGACTTCGCGTGGAAGCTGAAATCTTAATTCGATATATATATATATATATATATATATATATATATATATATATATATATATATATATATATTATTGCGGGATTTGTTGTTGTTGTTGTTACTTTTTCATTTATAGGCGCAGATTTCCGTATTTTCTACTTTTTCACCGTACTTCTGTGTTTTATTGTACATTTCCGGAGAAACTTCAGAATTTCTGGAAATGTTGGCATCTATGTGTCATGCCATAAAGAATAGTGCATATAAGCAGATGGATAGACAGGCGCTGATTTTTGGTCCCCACGGTAGAGTATTTTTTTTTCTTTCTAAGATGTTCTGATTATTTAAATTTAATACAGGTTGTATAATTACAGCCACTCTGAGTTTTGTTTGAAGATTGTTAAAAATGTGTTATAAAAGATCAGAAATATAGATTTATTACACTGTAACGCGTTTAAACAATCTTTAACAAAAAAAAAAAAAAAAAAAGAAAAAGAAAAAGAAAAAAAGAAAGAAAGAAAGGAAGTGTCAATCGGAGAAATAGTAAATATACATCCTAAATTATATTAAAATAATAAAAATATATATTTTTAAAAGTTTAACTCTATTATTTGCCAAAATTCATTGCTTATTTACCCACCTCTTTTATGCACAATTTTTCATGATTGTAAAATTTTAACTATTATTTATGTAAAAACATTTTGAAATCTCTCTTAGTTTGTACCAATAAAAATGTAGTATCTTAACATTCCAGGCATGCATAAAATAAGACTATACTGTCAAAAAAGGCAAATGTTTCTTAATCAACGAAAATATAATGTAACCACGGACAAAAATATACAATAAGCTTCCGAGGTACCCAAGATTCCGAAAAGCCTTCCTTTAGAAATCTTACAAACCAATAAATTTTCGAGATTAAAAGAAGAAATTATAAAATCAGAGTTTCTTTTGCTGCCACTGATTTTCGGAAATGTTTCCGAACAATTTTTATTGTGTATTAATAATTTTTATGAAACCGGAATATCGGTTTTTAAGGTTGCTGTTAATTCCCAAGTAAACATTTTCATCTGAGTAACTGAATTTATACATGCAAGAATAACAACAACAACATATTAATATTAATGCTGTTAATTTATCATGCTTGTCTGTAAAACATGTTTGTTGAACATTTAAATATTTACTTAAGAATTGATAGCATCTAAAAATTTTATTAGCCGGGTAAGAAACACTAATTAATACATCTATAAAAACTACAAGGAAACGTTTTTGAAAATAAGTGGCAGCAAAAGAAACTCCGTTTTTATAAATATTTCTATAAGTATCAAAAATATATTGGATTTTGAAGTTTATAAAAATAAAGAACACTTTTTGGAACTGAGAGTAACTCGGATAAGGATATTGTGTATCTTCGTTCGTGGTTATATTATATTTTCAAAGATTAAGAAACATTTGTCTTCCTTTACTGTGTATATGCGAGAAAAAATATTTTTTTATTATTCTATTTAGGTGCTGCATAATTGCAATCATACAGATATGGAAGTTACATCGTTTAGAAGTTACTGTTCCATACATAAAATATCATTATATCGTATAAAAATAAGAAATGTCTTTCAAAATTCATTTTTATTTTCTTAGAAATTACTTTATGCAACAATGTAGGCAATTTTAAAGGCTCCCCAGTTGCAATGTAACTTCATACTCAGGAAAATATGTAAGCAACAATGTGTCTAGGAAGTCACTTACATTTGTTGTGCGATTAAATATAAATATATATATAAAGTAAAATCATATGTGTGAAAAACAAGGAAGATATATAAATCAATTGAAAGGATATGGCATGAATTATATATATACATATATACATTTAAAGAATTTTTAAAAAACGCAAATTCTCCGTTAATTTGAAACATGTAGCAATTTTGTTTTCTTTCATTAAGTTTATTATAAAATATTACTCGGTATAGATTACAAAATATGTTATTACAAGTACTATGTAGAAATAAGTAATAGCAAAATATTAATAAATATATGTATTTACTTTCAATAAATTATATAAATTATAGTAAAATAAATTATTTTTAATTGAATGGTATCTTTAAATTTCCTGCCTCTCCCCACTGTATCATGAACAATGACAGCGGCAACTCTACGTCCTATAATGTGAAGTGTCTAAAAGATCTAAGTCTGTTTCCGACCCCCCCCCCCTCCTCCCACTGTATTCTGAACATGATAGTTTAAACAGCATTTTCGTAAAAGATATTCTCATTCGACGTCCATCATGCAAAACAGGCGTAGATTTGCATGGGTTCGTAGGGCAGACACTTACAATAATTTCTAAAATAGTTTTTAAATCCAGTTGATATTTAGAAAAAAAGGGGGGGGGGTCAGATTTCTGATGTCTAATGATTTATATACATATATATATATATATATATATATATATATATATAAAGAAATATTTGTTTTTCTTTAAAATTTTGCAAATATTTTCTGTTTTTTCTAACATAAAATGATTATGTCAGTATATTTATATATTGTGTATATTCGACCATTCAAATTTATACATGGTCTTAATGTTTTATATTTACGTAGCGAAGTCATTTGAATTTTTTCTTTAAATATTCGCTTCTGTTAAATAATAAAAAAAAAGATTTAAAATTAATGTTAAATAGGAAATAAATAGATCTTCGTTTATATTACACAGTGTAGCTTTATTGTTGTGCCCAGGGCTTGACAAATACGGTTGTCAGGTCGCCACTGGCGCCTTTTTTTTTAAACCTGGAGGTCAAGTTATTTTAATTGACTTTTTTCTTCTTCTTCTTTTTTTTTTTTTTTTTTTTTTTTTTTTGTTCAAAAATTGATTTAAGAAGTGAGCACAAACGCAAAACATTGTCTACTAGCTTCACTATTTCATTGACACTCCCCTCATCAGATATAGATTTTGTAGCACTCAACTATCCGGGCATTTGTAGGATTCGGTAATCAGCATTTCCCGAACATGCCGATTAACTCAGCCTTTACAGTATTTCTTTCTTTTTTTTTTTTTTTTTTTTTTTTTTTTTTTTTTTTTTTTCAGATATATATAATTTTATTAAGTTCGTTAGAAAAATTGGTTTATATATTTCTATATCCCTTTAGTATCTTTCTAAATTATGTATACTATTATAAACTATGTAATTAATAATCATAAATTATGCTTGTTACTATTTTTTCTCGATTAATTCATAAAAAAACTTTTGTGTTTTTAGAAAATGACGGTGGGAGAGGGTAAATATTTTTTACTAGCGACTATAATTTTTTGCTAGCTACCAGATTTTATCAAATTTGTAAAGCCCTGGTAAGGCCCTTAGAATAATTTTGAAAACTCTACGCCTAATATGATGCTTTGATAAGGTTTTCGTCGTTCAAATGTGAAATTTCTACTAATTATAGAATTCTCTCCTTGTAGATACCCTAAGAACAAAGTAAATCCTCGTCTGCTTAATCATTCCATCATGCCCCACAGGGATTACATTATCAAAAATCTTTTCTGACCCAAAATGGCTGACCATTTTGACCGATCCTTCCTGTCAAATCTTTTATTTTTGCCGCCTGACTACTGAAGCGTGCACGTTTATCAAATTTCTCCCATAATCCTTAAAGTAGAAGTAATTAATGTCAAGCATGGATAACAAACATTTGCATACTCGTCGCATCTAAGAGGCTTTGCTGTGTGTGTAACCGCATTTAGACCACCGTGAGATTTTCCGATATTATCATTATCAATTTTTTTATTCGCCTCTCTTCTTAAACACATTGTTAAGATAATTCAAGAGGTGGAGACTTTTTTTCTCCTAAAATGTTTCATACCTGTCATTTTAAGAATATTGGAGGTGAAGATATGATTTAAAATTAAAATTTTGAGAAAACCAGCCAATTATTGAAGTGGAAAAAAGATTTAAGATAAAATTTGGAGAATAGGCTCAAACTTTTTGAATATATGTTTGAAAATTATTGCATTTATTTTAATTCATTATCTGTTTGTATTAAAACGTAGTGTTTCATAAAATTTAATTTATAGTGTAAAAGACACTTAATTTTTAGGCATAATTTCCGTTTTAGAAAATAAACTACACCATGAAAAAGTTGAGTATTTTTTCTCTTAATATAGAATTAATAAAAGTCAAGCATGAATAACAAACGGTAGGATACTGTTCTCATCTAAGAGAATTTTGCTTGCGTGTGCAATTGCATTTAGATTATCCTGACATTTTTCGATATTATTCTGTTTATTCAATATTATATTTCCATTTCGCCATTGTTACGATAATTAAAGATGTGGAGACTTTTTTCCCCAACATTTTAATACCTGTAATTTAGAATATTGAAGAGAGAAGATATGATTTTAAATTAAAATTGTGAGTAAACCAGACAATTACTGAGGAGGAAAAATTACCGAGAAAATTTGAATTACCGAGAAAAAATTAAAAATATATGGTATGTGTGCGTCGAAATTATTATACATATTTTTTTTCATTATATATATATATGAAATAAAATGTAGTATTTCATCAAATTTAATTTATAGTGAGAGTAACGTTTAATTTCTTAAAGCATGTTTTAATAGGCTAATGTATCTAATGAACTGTGGCAGTCCGTGTAGCCACATTTAAACCACCGTGATATTTTCCAATATTATCTTTATTTTTTTTAATTTAAAATGTAGTATTTCATATTTAATTTATAGTTAGAGTACCGTTTAATTTCTTAAAGTAGGTTTTAATTGGATAATACAATTAATAAACTGTGGCAGTCTGTGTAGCCACATTTAAACCACAGTGAGATTTTCCGATATTATCCTTATTTTTTTATGTCTGTTGTTTCTTTAGTCACCTTTTTTACGATAATTGAAGAGGTGGACACATTTTCTCAAAAAATTTCCATACCTGTCATTTTAACAATCGGGTCCATAGAACTCGAGAAAATAATGTGCCCCCTGGCGGTGGAAGGTGAAACTAAAGGACTTTCAACGCGTGCGCAACACGCCTGCTATACGGTACCGGAGGTGGAAGTGCAACTAAAATTGTGCCACAATCGAAAGCAAAGTCGAATCATCCAAAACCCGTTGTGATCGGGCCCATAGAACCCGATCACAACGTAGTATTTAATTTAGAATCCATAGCTAAAGAAATAACTTTGCAGGACTGTCCGCCAGGGTGCGCTTGGTCAAGTGCACAACAACAAACCACTTACTTTGATTGTTGGTATGCATCAAGTGAATACGGATTGTGCACTTTTAGTAGGAACATAAATTTAATTTTTACGAAAATCGGTAATTGAAATTTCAGATATTCTCTCTATATAAAATTTATAAAACGTTACGGATAAATCTAAAAATGTTGAATTTCTTAAATGGAATTTGTTTTATCTTTTTCTGAACAATACTTTTTTTTTATTAATAAGAGTTCTCAATTAATGAAAAAGTCGCCGCCAGAGGGCGCGCTATAAAGTAGAATAAATGCGATACTAAGTAAAAAGGCGTTAACCTCCCCATACCATACCCGCAAGTACAATGAATAATTTGTTCAAGAAAACCCCGATGCAAACGTTTCTTTGATTATCACTCCCATTGTCAAATAAGCTTCTATTTCTTTTTCATAAAAATCAAGATTTTTATAAAATAAAACTTATTGGTGGATTTTTTCGGCTTTAATTCTCAGCCTTTTTTAAGTAAGAATGCATAATTTTCCAATCAAACAATTCAAGATTTTTAATAATTTTATACAGCGTCTAATAATACCATTGCAAGTTTTTATTACTTGGTTTTGTATCTTTCCTTATTCAAGAGATAACAGACATCTTGTCTGCTATGCATGCTAAAAGAACAAAAAAAGTTAAATTATTATTATTATTATTATTATTATTATTATTTCAATCAAATTAATGCGAAATAATAAATATCTTCGGTTATAAGAATCGAATAATCTTAAGTTTTACAAACTTGTAATGTGGAAACAAAGAGGATTCGAACGGTGTTAATTTTAAAATCGTAGCTTAATTAGAACTGCTAATTTCAGTCCCCTAAAAAATCTCTTAGTACCTCTTTCTTTGTGGATTCATTATTCAGACACCTGTGGTGGCTCAAATTTTTATCAAAAACGTGTTGTTCTTTGCAAGATTAAATCGCTTGAAAATTAAAAATTTCTAATTAATATTTCTGAAAGTTGCGGATGGAATTTTTTTTAATTTGATTTTTTGAATTTGCGATTTTTTGTTTATCTAGATCTGCAAATTTTCGTGTCGAAAGACCTAATAGTTTATTTTATTTCGACATGTTGCGAAAAGGCGTAGTTAAAAGTCACACAGACGCACACACAGAGCAGAATTTTCTTTTATTAATATAGATTATAAATACTAAAATGAAATTTATGGATCTTTCGATTTTTTTGAAAAACACATTGCAAATATGACTAAATCTTTGAAAGTATTTTATTACATAGAATAGAAACAAAAATACATTTAGGGGATAGTCTATTCCTTGCGTTGCGCAATGACAATTTTTAAACCATGAAAACTTCATTTATTCTTATATAAATTTCTAAATAAATTTAAATTTGAATGCAATTAAGAAAATATAAAGAGTTAACGTTATGCAACAGGTAATTCCTAAACCTTCGCTTTAGAGGTATGGTTCCAAATGCAAAAATTTTGCAAATGGTATTCTTCATCATATCAAAAGATATTTACATCAAAATATTTTTATTTATATATAGTTCCGAAATTAAAATTTTTATATGGTCCCTGGTTCCTATATGTTATATTTAGAAAAAATTCTGCATGCTCTAACAAGCAAAACAGTAAAAATTCCATTCTTCTTTGACCAAAACGTACCAAGTTTTGATACTTTGAATTTTATGAATTTTCAATGTTTTCTGGCCCTAAAAATACAAAAGCGCGATTTCAGTGCCAGAAAACGCTGAAAATTCCTGAAATGCACATTATCATATAAATTCATAAATAATATTAAATTCATACAATTCAAAGTAATAAAAATATAGAAATAAAAAAAAAATAATAAGTGTGTGAAAGATTATTTTTTCTAATATTAAATTGCAACCACGATTAAATCCAAATTGCACGTACTTTAGATAAAACATATAATAGGTAAAGATGCAAAAAAAAAAAAAAAAAAAAAAAAAAAAAAAAAAAAAAAAACATTTTCTATATTTTTCTTAAATGCTAAAAGGTGTAAATTAAAAACAATATATACAGTAAAATAACTTTTATTAGATTGTTGTCAGCTTTCCGCTCGCGCCGAGCCATTCTCAAAAACAAATGAGAATATTCTATAATTGCACGGTCTTTGAAGTTATTATTTGAAATGCTGCTATTTAATTTTCATGCACTTTTTTAAAATTACGCATGTTATTTTTTGTTTTTGCTTGGTTCTTTATTTCCATATTTGTAACCATGGAGTAACTCGAGCCACAATTTTGGTAAGTTAAATGATGCTGCATCGTTATATATTGTATTTTGCGTGTTAAACATTTTTAACATTAACATTTAACACATTTTCCTTTTTTTTTTCTACAAAATCCGCCACGTTTCTCTCAGACACCATTCAGAGCATCTGATTATCAAGATTATTTAACATCCATTGCACATTTAGAAAGAAAAAAAAAGGAGCACGAAAGATGTTTTCCTTATACTATTAAATTTTAAGCAGATTTAAATCCAAAGTGAATGTAGTTACGAGAGTATACTTCAAGTGAATAGGTAAACCAACACATTTTTCCCCCTACAAAATTTATTCAGTACTATACAAGACAATGTCATTCAGTATTACTCCTTGCTCAAAATAAAATAACTACTAGATAGTATCCATCAAAACTTGACTGTAAATAACTTAAATGTTCCATAGAAAAAAAGTTCATAACATCATTAAAATGTCAGAAATTTTTACAGAATATTTGTTAGCAATAGTTAAACAAAATAAAACATCACCTTTTATAACCGGCTGCATGTTAACTCTTTTTACACGGATATAGACAACAGAATATTTTTCAGAGAATTCAGTTTTGAGATTTAACAAATAATAATAAAAATAATAATTATTACAAATACAGAAATTTTTAAAGTTAAAATTTTATTAGTTTTCTCACATATAAACATTTAACTGCATTAAAATACAAATAGATGGCATCACAGTTTTTTTATTATAAAAAACTTTGTCTTTCTCCTTTTTTTTTTCTACGGAAAATAATTACCTATTTTTATTAGCAAGTATGAGTAATTGATGAGTTAGAATTTTAAAAAAATTGTAGACAATTTTTCAATTTATTTAATCTATAATTTATTTCAATTTATTTAATCTATAATTACATGCCAAAGCTTTTAATTTAAAATTTTAAATACAAAATCATCAATTAAAAAAATATTAGAGAGGGTAAATCTTACTTAATAATAATGAAAAATAAATAAATTCTACAGCTTTTCCTTCTGAAATATATATATATATATATATATATATATATATATATATATATATATATATATATATATAACTTACATTATTGAACTGGGTTATCAGAACATTAAGAACTCAATTCAGAACTAAAATATGTGTTTCAGCAATAATCTGAGAAGCATCTTATGCCAGGAGCAGGGTTCAAACCCACACTCCTTTTAGAGAACCAGAATTCCTCTTTCTGGCGCGTTACACAACTCGGCCATTGCGCTCAACGTTCCTCTGAAATAAAAACTGTTCAAAACTAGTTTCCCATTCCGTTCAGCGATAGAAAAGAAAAGTATCTTAAAATACTCATTGTGCATGCTCAGGTAAACCAATATCGGTCTTAAAAAATCCCCTATGTATTAACTCGAATTAAATCCAAATTGAAAGCACTTTGAAAGTTTACTTTAAGTTAATATGTAAAACAACACCATTTTTTTCTCTACAAAATCCATCACGTTTCCGCAGGTCAGAAACCATTCAACGCATCTGATCATGAAGACCATTCAACATAAACATGCATAAATATATGGTACATACGACACTTAAAATACTATTAACATGAATAAAATAGTCATTAATTTGACGTCAATAATGTCAAATGATATAAGAATTTGTAGCAGTCACGGGTTAACATAAAATTACCATAATTTGCTGTGAAGCGTTGAGAGAAAACGAAGATCTTAACGAGTTTACTTCATTCGTCTTGGTAATGGCTTTTATCTAGAGGAAGTCAATATTTCATTTCTTATTCGTTGTCATCTCTCGATGCTATCGGGTCCTTGTTCCCCCGGTCACTTCTCCGAACGAAAAGACGTCTACGCATTATGCTTGAATAATGTTTTCCAAACAGTATTCTGAAAAGATCGATTGTCTTGGATACATTTGAGCAATCTGTATGCAAAATCTTCAGAAAATAAATTCCTAAATTGAAAAGTTGAAAATTTGTAACTACTCTTATTGTTGAATATTGTGTTGCAACTTTTGCAACCACTATTTTGAAAGATCGTCAGTTTCAGATGCACTTTGCCAAAGTTTGATTTGGGGAAATATTGATTGGTTTTTAAAGATTGCACCTTGAGAAAATAAAGTCATAATTTGAAAGATTGAAAATGAATAATAATAATCTATATATTTAAAACGCTAAGCATTTTCTTTCGACAATTCGTGAGAACAAACTACTGCATCAAATTACATCATTCTTTTTTTAAATGAAAGATATTTGGGCACAGATTTGTTATCGTGCATTCGTTTGTTCGAAAATTTAATTAATTAGCCGTAATTTTCAATTAAACTTTTACTTCTGCTAATGACGTCATAAAGTCAGCAATTCGGATAACGGCCACTGTTGCGAAGCACAGAGTTCATTCCCTGAACTCTGTGGATGCTAAGAAAAGAGAAATAATAAATATTAAAAGCACGTGGCTTTTAGGCCGAATTTTTTAATTTGCAAGTTAAATTTCAGTAAAAATATTTATTCGCGTATTTTATAAGCGAATAAAAACTCATATTTATTATGACGTCACGGGAATATTGTCCATTGGGTTTATTTTATCATTATGCATTATAACTTTGTTGATGCCATTTTTTCATTACAATTAAATACAAAATATATATTTATTTGTATACATGGTGTTTAAGCATTAAAGTAAAGTATGTAAAGTACGTGTGGAAAGTTTGCGCCGATGAAAATGACGTTGTGCTTAGCTTGAAATGCATTTTAACATTGATAAAACGATAAAACTAAACAGAAAATGTATATAATTGTGTCAACATGCCGTAATTTTAACTGATTTTTCCATTCTTAATTATAAAGATTAGAATTGGAGCCGTCATTGATTGCTTCATCTTGATTGCATACCTTGATTACATGTTACCAATTACTTTTTTTTTTTAATTATAGGTTAGAAGATTTCCTTTTATAATAAAAAATTCACAAAAGTAAAGGATTTCAAGAAATTTAAAATTATTAAAAATAGTGTTATGGTAGAAAAGAAAACTTGAAATAATGATGGTATTTTTAGCTAGAATAAACAATGTAAGACTAATATTTCATAGGAATTATTTTGGTAGGTTTATTATAAGTTCATTTAACAGTTCTTTATTAGCGCAAAGTCTTATTTTTTTCACTGTGAATTTCTCTTTCGATGTCAAAAAATGGTTTTCTACTTTTTAACGCCAGTCAAAATACAGTGGCAATTTTTAGAAATGTACAACGGTTGTGACAACAAATGGCGCTATCGCTTTAGCTTTCATCGCGCTTACATCACTTCTAACTACTACAAATTTATATTTTTTACTACATTTTACTATATTTTACAATTTTAATTCATCAATTAGAAAAAAATTAGCATTCGATTGAAATTTGTTTAAAAACTGCCGCTTAATTTAACGACTTTTTAAGTAATTTTCAAGCATGAAAAGTTTTTCAATTCTATCTTATCAATGACCACCAGTTTGCTTCAATAATGTAAAATAGCCCCGAGAAAGTTGCCACAGTTGAAAATAGATTTTCCTAACCATCATAAAAAGTGAATAATAACAATAATAATAATAATAAAAACAGTGATAAATCATATGATCAGATTATCCATAAGATAGAGCATTTTGGAGCTAAACAAAAATCTGTCAAAAGAAAAAAAAAACTATTTTTAGTTTCTGAATAGCATAAAATTGATATGTTGAATTCGTTGATGTATATGTTCCATGAGATATTAGAATATGCTAGGAATTGTATTTTTATATTTTATTACATTTGCCAACTATATAAGAGGGAACTATATCAGAATATGCTAGAAATGGTTTTTTTTTTTTTTTTTTTTTTTTTTTTTTAAAGATCCATTTGCCAACTGTATAAGAGGGAAAATATCCCCGACTGTGATAGAAAAGGGATAATCATCCTGATTATGTCAAGGAACCGAAGAAACCAAACAAATAAATTACACTTGAAAACATTAAAAATCTCCCTCATCTGCAGATTGATTTACTACTGTAAAAAAATTCTTGATCTTTACATAAAAATTGATTAGCTTAAAACAATGGATGTGTTTTAGAAGATTTGAATTTGAAACGAACAATGATTAAAGAGAACAATTTAAAACTTTTAATTTAAACATTTTAAAACTTTTTAACGTCGAATTTTGACGGTGCTTTTGGGTAGATGCAATGCACATGCGCATAGGAGCTCATTCGGTGGCATAATTACAGGGGGGGGGGGATGTGTGCTTTACTTACTAATAAGTTCTTTTTTTCTTGCCGAGGGGAATATGACGGTAATGTCAAACTAATTTGCATTACACAGTTGTTTACGGATTGTTTGGTTGGAGTTTGCATCGGAAATAGTACTGTATTTGACTGGGGGAAAAAAACTTTTTAAATAAAATATTTGAAAGACTGTTTCATACGCACCCTTTCTTAAATAATAAAGTAGCTTATTTTGCTGATATTGCTTTAGTTTTTTTTTTTTCGTCAAGTTTTGACGGGTTTCATCTAGTAATAATAATTATTATTATTATCCAGTAGTGTGATTTCCAAACAGAATTCTGAAGAGATCGATAGTCTCGAATTCATTTGAACAATCTGTATACAAAATTTGGCTTAAATAATAACGTATTAAATAATAACGTATAGTATATATTTTACACATTGCTGTCTTTAAAAAAAAAAAAAAAATCATATGTTAAAACGTAATTATTGATAAGATTTGTAACTATCTTTATTCTTGAACAAGTTTTCCAACTAGTACATGCTAACAGATCGTCTGCCTCGTATGCATTTGAGCAATATGTAATGCAAAAATTTTTTTGGTAAAAGTTAGTTTTTCTTTAAAGATTTTGCCTTGGGGAAAATATAAATATATATTTTGCAAAACTGAAAATTTTTATCTAATTATTATTCTTGAACAGTGTTTTCCAAACAGTATCTCTCTAGTCTAAAAAAAAGTAATTAACGCTGTCACTGCTGACAAGGAATTTTTTGTGTCCGGAGGTCTTTCTAGACTAATATTAAGAAAACTATTGCATATAAAAATATAAAAATTGGTAGTTTTATAGAAAAATTTTCAATAAATACGCTAAGCAGAGAGTTTTTAAATTGAAGAATTATTTAAAGAGATATTTAATATTGATGTCGGTCAAAATAGTTATGATAAAAAAGTTTTATAGGAATAAAAACTATGCGTAGTAATTTAACCATAATTTGCAGGAATATAGTTGACAAGCTTGCGGTGTGCAGTGTGCAATTACTTTTTTTAATTTGACTAACTTTTTTTTTTCGTTTTTTTTTTTTATGAAGATTTGTTTTCTACTTCGAAAAGTTCTCGTGAAAATATATTTTTAAATTGAAACTGTTTGGAAATATTATTTGAGCATTTTAAACATGGCGTAATTTTCCCATTTACTGCTTTTAATAAGTAATAATTTAATTATTATTTTAATTAGCATTTTCCCTTTTAATTAAAATATGTATTTACACATGACTATTAAAAACAGAAATAAATCTTTAAAATAATAATTAATGATCGCGTTTTAAAAGCATTAAATGGGGAAAATTATGTCATAAAAATGTACTTGCACGTAAATATTAAAAAGATAAATAAAACTTGGAAATAATAATTAAATTATTACGCGTTAAATGCAGTAAACGGAAAAATTAAGCCATATTTACAATGCTCAAATAAAATTACAAAAGTTTCAATTTAAAAATATATTTACACGAGAGATTAATTTATTTTGTCAAAATCTTTTACCTGTTGTTGCAAATTGATATTGTTTACCTAGCCATTTTATACAAATTCCTTTTCAAATGTTTAATTGATCTTATTTAATCAATCACGAGAACAGTTATTAGCTTTTCGAAAGCAGTTGATTCAGCCTTAAAATTTGTCAGTCAAAGGGAAATGTATGGAAACCCGATTACAGGAGATCGCCACTGGTCGTTTAGTTATAATTCAATCTTCAGTAACCGTTTTAGAGCAGATCAAATTAGTGTGTTTTTAGAGTTTGCGGTGTCAGAACGGGGGTTGGCAAGCGTAGCTCGTACACTCTAAAAATGAAATTTTCGAAACTGAGCAAAAAATACTCAAATCTGAGTATGTCACATAGTCAAAATGACTCAATCAAAATTACTCAAGTTTGAAACATGTATATACTCATTTCTGAAAACATGCACACACTCAAGAATAAAACATCATGTGCTCATATTTGAGTATCTCCGTGTTTCAAAAATGAGTACGAACTGACTTCTATGCGCTCATTTTTGAGTATGTCCATGTTTAAAAAATGAGTTTGAACTGATCCTAATCATTTTTGAGTATGTCCATGTTTCAAAAATGAGTATTAACTAACCTCTATGTACTCAGTTTTGAGTATGTCCATGTTTCAATATTGTGAGTATTTCTGGTATTTCGGAATTGAAAGCGTTGGGTCGTCCTATTTGAAACAAAAAGTTTCATAACAAAATGAAAACATCGATTTACTCAGATTTGAAAGTGTCATTTTTCTCAGTGTAGGGAGCAGAGCCCCCTAGTTCTAAAAAAAGATCGCTAGTCTAAAATGAATTTGAGCAATCTCTATGCAAAATTCGGTTATTTTATTATTTGTTTACGTCCGCTGATATAAGATTGAATGTTTCAAAAACTTCCAGAGATAAAATAAATAAATAAATAAATAAAATAAAATTTGTATTTCTTAAAGAGAATTCTGAAAATATTTTTTGTTTTTGTTAATAGCGTGACATGTAGAAAATCGAAATGTAACATCTTAACATTCCAGATATTGTAAAAAAAAAAAAAAAAAAAAAAAAAAAAAAAGGCACTAGATTTAAGAAAATAATTTTTACTATCTTCTTCAGTCCATTCACAATTGCAATTACATAAAGGTGAAAAGTGGGTATCAATCATACTATTAAAAAACTATTGTTTTATAATTAAAATATTATTGATGACTTTTATCTAGAAGAAGTCACTATTTCATTTCTTATTCGTTGTCATCTCCCGATAATGCTATCGAGTCTTGTTCACCCATCACTTCTCCGAATGAAAAGATGTCTCGCATTATTCTTAAATAATATTTGTCAAACAGTATTCTGAAAAGATCGATAATTTGGAATTTATTTGAACAACTATTATGTAAAACTTGATTTGGTGAAAGTAAATGTTTTTTTAATTGCTGTATAAAAAATCATAAAAAAATGAAAATGAAAGATCTATAGTCTCAAATACATATGAGCAAACTGTATGGAAAATTTGCTTTTGGTAACATTTTGATATTTAGAAGTGAGGTGGGCCATCCTAAGTTAGGAAACTAAAAATTTGTAACTGTTATTGTTCCTGTTTTCTAAACAGTCTTCTGAAAGTTCAGTAGTATCGGATGTGTTGGATCAATTTGCATGCAAAATTTTGTTACGCAAAACTTTTTATTTTATGAAGAAAAATACTATTTTCCAAAAATATTGTAAAGGTATTTTCAATGAACTTACTTTACTTTGGGTGAAATGTGATAATATCACAATAGGTGCTGGAAATGGCCTTCATTTGTATCCAGACAACTACACTGATCTGGACCCTTCATAATTCATAATTTAAGATGACAGTGTACATGGTGTCACTGACTGAATTACAATGCACTTCCAGCACTTGCTATGATGACATCATATTTCGCACAAAAAAAAGTATGCGTAAATTGCCGCTAAAATATCTTCATTATTATTAAAGTGATAAGCAAAAATCCGGGTTCGGCTTAAAGAGATACTGATCCTTCCCCCAGAGATATACACATGACTGAATAAGTGATTTGTGACCCAGGTTTTCTGTACAAAATGTGTTTGTGTTGACATGTTTTGTCATCCCTAAAAGTTTGTACTAATAATTTTAAGACACCTTATACGAAAAAATGGTGGATGTAAAATATTCATATTAAATCAAACAGTTAAAACATTTTGTATGAGTTATAGCTTACTGCATAATTTTTAATGTGTTGATAAATATATTTTATGAAAATGAAGCAAATACTGAGAAAAATGTTCAAAAAAAAAAAAAAAGAAAAAAGAAAGAAAAGTAATTTATTTTGAACTATTTTTCACATGAAGAGATATTAATATGCATGACATGAATTTGTCATAGTTATTTGTATTCAAGGTTTCAAAAAACTCAACCCCACCCAATAAATATAAGAAGAAAATATTGTCTCGTGTCACTGGTTTTGACGTAATTAATATTACAGCATTTAAATGACTAAGCAACAAACAACCTCAGAAATTATGCATTAAAGAAAAATAATGTGATGTTTATGTATTGTTGTATGCCTATTCATAAGAACGTTATGTTTTATTACTTTAGGAATACTCGTAATAATATTAAATCAATCTGCTGCGCATGCGTGGTAGCGTATTACTGCTTATTTTACTGTTTATTACTGTTAATTTTACGGTATAATACTGGCAGCTGGGTTGCCAGTATTATACTGTAAAATCAACATTTTTTTTGCAGTGTATTTACAAATTGAGGACATTTTTAACATCAAATTTAATACCTAATTCACATAACTAACTAATAGACACCTAACTAATCTAAATAATAACTCTGAAAATAAATATTAATATCCCAACATTACACCAGTAGCCAACCAATTGGGAACAATATTGCACTAATAGTGAATTGCTAGTACTACGGAAATATTGGCTTTATTACATTGGAAATCTCGGTAGTAAAAAAGCAAAATATTTCTTGTATTGGCAAAATGCAAGCATCCCAATGTTGTGTGTAAGTATTGGACCTCAATTTCTGATTCAATGTTTTGGCATATTTGGGCAATATTGGTCAAATTGGTCGAGGTGTAGCCAATGTACACAATACTGACCCAATGTTCTTTTGCTACTGGGTACCTATTCGTCCCTTATTCTCTTGAGGTCTTCACACGAGACATCTCGCTGAGCATTAATGAAGCTTTCTAAAAAGGAAACGATATATCTCGTCCACGGCACTCAAGGGGATCGAATTAGGAACATTATATAAGAGATTCAATAAAATAAATAACATTTCCATGACTTGTTTTATATATATAAATATATATATATATATACATATATATTTAATACTGATACTTTTTTAGTGTAAAAATTGTAATACTTTTATTACTTTAATATAAAACACAAATACATGCTTGCATAACTTATTTTGACATAATTAATATTTCAGCATTTTAATGACATAGACACAAACAATTTCCTAACTTAAGCATTAAAATATAAATATATTGGGATGTTTTTGTGTTCCTATTAACAAGAAGTTTATATTTTATTACTTTGGAAATGCTCGCATTAACATTGAATCAATATTTAAATTTTTTTCTTCTTATTTTAAATTTAAAGTCGACGTATAGTAGATCATACTTTGCAAATTGAATCGAAGTTTTTAGTTTATTTTTCATTTCATATTTCTCTGAAAATTAAGGCGGGTGGATATGGCCATGCTAAAGTTTAAGAATTTTTCCTGCCGTCATTTTGAAAAAATAAAAACAGTTTTAATTTTTTTTTTTAACTTTCTCACGTTTATGGACTTTCAGAAAAAAAAATATTACATTCCCCAGGAAAATAGTTTTACTAGTGCAAAAAAACGAAATTCCAAAAGTCTACCAATTGGCCATATCAGGAACATGTGCACATGATATGGCCTACATTCTTCCATGTTTCACAAATCGTGTTTTTCTTCTATTAAAAATGTTGTTCTGCTAAATTAAATAATTTTGTTGTAAAATAAATAAACATGATACTTAATAAGTTTTTTGTTATCCAAAAGTGGATTTAAAACAGGATTTCTTATCAAAAATGAAGTTGTTTATAAAATTGACATTAGAATTTAAGTTTTTATTTAGAAAAAAAAAATGTGAAATCCTTTTAGAGTTTAAAAAAATTGTTAAAACAAATTACTTATCGCAATTGGAACAAATAAAAATGTCTTTGTCCTAGGTTTACATGGTGCACTTGATATTGCCACCTGGATGGTCATATCAGGAGCTGGTCAGCTTTCACGAAAATCGTTTGATTTTGAACAACTTGTAAAATATACACCATCAACGACAGCACCAATTGATAGAGCATTAAAAACTGAACAGAGTATGATGATATTCATAAAAAAATCTTTTAAACACGTGCATAAAAAAAGAGACTTATCAGATAAAAACAAGAAGAGGTTACACTAAAAACATAAAATAAGAAATCGGCGTCAAATTCCACAACCAAGCTGAATGACAAGTGATCACATGACACACTAGGAGGCTCCTTCATGGTATCCTAATACCATTTAGTGAGTATTTTGGTTAGCTAACGTATAATAGGGGGATGGCCATATCAGCAACATGGCTATAACAGGGACACCTACCTTAATAATAATAATAATATCATCCCAATGCTAATTTGTGTATTATTTTCTTGAGTATCATAAAAGAGATATCGCGTTTTCATATTTACAATCTAGATCATAAAGCAAAAACATGTCCGTTTGTAACGCTGACGTCATATTGACGTTGGCAATGACCTGACAAATAAATTTTGCTTTTACTGCAATTTTTTAAACTTCTAAACATATCATTTCAATTTTTACACCGTCGAATAGGAAAAAAAAAAAAAAAAAAAGTACTTTCCCATGCAATTTGTCTGAAAATCGTACCTCAATTTACTGACGTTTTTTAAATAATTTTCGAATTTTTTTTTAAATCTATCTTTATTGTTTGCAGCCCGATTACAAAATACTAACCCGTTTGCATTTAAAACAATATAAATAGTTCAGCATTTGTTTCAAGTTAATAATCCTTAAAGAAATGAATACTTCATAAATAAATAAATAAAATAATAAAAAATATAAATAAAAAGCAAATTTAAAAGACATGGTTCAGGGTAATTTTGGGACAGCTGGAAACAAACGAAATGCCGCTCACTCGCAAGAAAAGTGACACAATAAAAAAAAAAATCATTTTTCGTATTATTGCACTAATAGGTGCATCTTGCTATACAGGCAAAGTGTCTTAAGTACGACTATCTGGAAAATCGGTATAATACATGTCCATTTGCCACTACAGAAGAGGGACAAATTTTGTGCAGGGATAAATTTACTCAATCCTCCAAACATCTTCTTCGTCTTCATTCTTAAGGGTTTTACGCTTCTATGCACGCTTTTAGAACTGCCAAAGCTGAGTGTTGTAATTTTATGTTGCAGTAAAACATACGAATCCTGAGAAATGTAGTAAATTATGAGTTACGTCATTTTTCTTGCGGGTGAGCGATATACGTATTGTCACTGAACTCAAGACGTTAAATCATGAACTTTACACCAGAGTGTCAAAATAAATTATATTTTCATAAGCAGGGCTTTGTAAAGTTGATAAAATCTGGTAGCCTGCAAAAAATCACACTCGCCAGTAAAAATATTTAACTGTGCCCCCCCCCCCCCTCCCACGCCGTCATTGATTTTTAATTTTTTGAGAAAAAAAATAACAACAAGCATATTTTAGAATTATTATAGTTACAAAATTTAGAATAGTATACTCCAACTTTATATAAACCATATTTCAGATTCAGAATTATTAAAATTACATATCTTTGGGGAAAAAAAGGGAATACTGTAAAGGAAGAAATAACGGGATGTTCGGTAAATGTTTATTGCCGAATGCTTCAAATGCTTGTGTAGGTGATTGCTACAAGAAATCTGTGTCTGATGATGTGCATTTTTTCACAATGTATCCAATTTTAGATGCCACAAATGCTTGATTAACACTATTCCTTACTCTTTTATTAAAAACTTGCCCCCCCCCCCCCACACACACACATTCTAATTACATAACATACTAGCTGGCTAAAGCGGAAAAAAATGCCTTTTGAACTTAGTTCTTCGGTTAAAAATACGAGAAAAGAGGAATATCACTGCTTGTCGCGCACTAGAACAGGTGAGGGGAGATAAAAAATACCATTTGTGCTCACTTCTTAGTTCAACTTTTGTACAAAAAAAAAAAAAAAAAAAAAAAAAAAAAAAAAAAACAGTTATTAAAAAAAAAAAAAAAAAACCCGCAAGATTAAATAATTTGGTTACTAGATAAAAAAACAAAACAAAAACAACCGTGTTAGCCAGTGGCGATCTAGCGACCGCATTTGTCGGAACCCCTGCTCGAGTACTTTTTATAAATAACAATGTTCAAATTGAGGCGAACATTTTGTTTCATGTCATGCTTCTCTGGAAATATATAACAATATCCCAACGCTACCTATTTGTTTCTTAACCCCTTGAGTGCCTTGAGCGAAATATCTCGTTTTCATAATATTGACCATTTTATTTAAAATCTTCTCCATGGTAATTTTTGGACAGCTAAATACTAACTGTACCTCAATGAATTAAACCAACAACATTACGTCGCAGTGTTAATAAATAATATTTTCATGATTGGCTTTTATAAAGAATTTATTAATGGATACTTTTTTAATGTAAAATGTATATATTACTTTTCATTAAAAACAATTCTAACAATTCAAATTTGATTATAAATTTATTTTTCTGTCTTGTTTAGGTGTTATTCTGTCTGATTGTCCTACCTGTATGTATATCTTGATTATTTCTGTAAATTTTAAAACGTACTCTTATAAAAACCAGTTTTGAAATTTAAGTGATTTGTCACATAAATTTTATGAAAAACCGTTTGTATATTTGTATGAAATTTATCGTTTGTGTAATTGTATGAACATGTCGACATGCAGAATACTAGCAATGTATAAATTTAACAAAAATTAAAGAGTTATTCGGATAGCACAAAATGTATTTTTTAATATGGAAAAATCTACCAACACGCCTATATACAGTGTAAAAACACTATATTAAAATAATAAAAATATACATTTTTAAAAGTTTAACTCTATTATTTGCCAAAATTCAATGCTCATTTACCCACCTCTTTTATGCACAATTTTTCATGATTGCAAAATTTTAACTATTATTTATGTAGAAAACATTTTGAAATCACTTTTAGTTTGTGACGACAAAAATGTAGTATCTTGACATTCCAGGTATGCTTGAAAATGAGACTATACTGTCAAAAAAGGCAAATGTTTCTTAATCAACGAAAATATAATAATTGTATGAAATTTATCATTCGTGTAATTGTATGAACATGTCGACATGCAGAATACTAGCAATGTATAAATTTAACAAGAATTAAAGAGTTATTCGGATAGCTCAAAATGTATTTTTTTAATGTGGAAAAATCTACCAATACGCCTATATACACTGTAAAAAATGACAAATGTTTCTTAATCTAGGAAAATATAACATACCACAAACGAAAAGGCACAATAACGCTTCCGAGTTACCCACAATTCCGAAAAGAATTCTTTATATTTAGAAACCACAGAAACTAATATATTTTCGAGATTTAAAGAAGCATTTATTAAAACAAAATTTCTTTTGTTGCCACTGATTTTCCGAAACGTTTCCTAGTAGTTTTTCTAATGTATTATTCAATTTTCTCAATTCGAAATATTGGTTTTTCGGATGCTATCAATTTTTTAATAACATTTTCATGTTCAACTAACGTGTTTTTCAGATAAACATGATAAATTAAAAGCATTAACATTAACGTTAAAGTTAATATCATCTATTTACTCTTTCAAGAATAAATTCAGTTACGCAGTTGAAATTGAGAAAGGAGCATCCTAAAAACTGATATTCCTGTTTTAGAAAACTTATTAACACATCTTAAAAACTACTCGGAAATGTTTTTAAAAATCAGTGGCAGCAAAAAAAAACTTTGCTTTTATAAATGCTTCTTTAAATATCGAAAATTTATTGCTTTTTTAGGTTTTTAAAGAGATAAAGAATGCTGTTCATAATCGTGGGCATTATTGTACATTTTCGCACATGGTTAAATTCTATTTTCGTAGATTAAGAAACGTATGGTCCTTTTCTGCAGTGTATTTCAAAGATAAATAGCTTTAACTGCAACAATAGTATTGTGGTAGCTAGCTTGAACACTTTTTTTTTCTTCTTTTTTGTACCGCATTTTTTTTTCTTTTTTTTTGTACCGGCGATTCTTGCGTATCGCCATTCATTTACAAATTCATAAGTTAAGAAAAAAATTTGTGAATTTAAATTAATTTTATTTTTGTTTAATTAGTCAGTTGGATTTTTTTTTTCAAATATCTAAATGTAATATTTTCTTAATTCTTTCTTTTTTTTTTTAAGTTTTCTGGAAAACATCTTGCTTAAAGATAAGCTTAAAAGCATACAGTAATTTTGATTTTATAAGGTGATTTTTTGTGCGTAGTATATATTTATCCTCAGCTTATTTCAGTTATTTTTAGCTCTATATTTCAATTGCTCTACTATTTTTATAACCGGATAATTAGTAAAGCTATGTTGGAATATATACAATATAGTACCATATATATTTGTCATGTAGAGTTTTTAATTAAAAAAAAAATGAAGATTTTCATGTTTGCAGAACGTGGAATGAAATAATTAATTTTACATAACATCATAAATAAAATGCGTTAGCTTATTTGTATCATTAGGAATTTTTGTTGCATTTAAGGTATCTGCCTACGTACGGAGCACTTTTTATAAAAAAAGGACAGTTTTGAATAAATATAATTATTTTTAGTTCAATTGTAATACAGAATGATAAGAAAACATAAAATCCTAGCAATATCTTTTTAATATTTTAAAAAATTGGGGTTTTTTGCCATTTTTTTAGCAAAATTTCATGTTTACGCCAGACAGCGTACACTCAATTCAAATAAATATATTTCAATTTCCTGTATGCTGCATACTTCTATAACACTTATCTGTGCACTGAACTAGGAGTTTTACAATATCTTCAAAAATAACCGAAAAATTTCAAAATATGTAAAAGAGTACATTTTTTTTAGTAAAAATTACCATTTTTTCATATTCGAGTACCTATAAAATAAATAAATTATCACATATAGCTTAGATCCTAGTTCAGAGCATAGTGAGTGATATGGAAAGCATTCTCACAAAATTTCACTGAAATATCTTTAAAACTTTTTATGTAATGAATTTTATCGCACATGGAAATAACGAAAAAACTGATTTTCCAGAAATCGCATTTAAAGATTTCTTTTTAGGCAAAAAACTACAATATTTAATTGTTAAAATTGCCATTACTCCTCTTCTAATAATCATAGGAATAAAATTAAAACAGATTTAGAATCGTAAAAGATTGCTCTTTCAAATAAAACAATAAAAAAAAAATTCGAAAATTTTCACCAAAACAGCCAATTTGATGTAGGCAGATACCTTAATTAAATCTGAAATATTGTTATTAAAATGTTACTGTCTTCAAAAAAAGACTATAGCTAACAAAATGAAATATGTCTGTATACATTTTTCTATTTCTGTTTCAAGTTATAATATTTATATACTATGTAATCATTTTTATAATAAAATAAAATTCTGATTTTTTTGTAGATTTAAATCCCGTTTGTAATAATCTAGCGGGCGAAACATATACAAATTTGGCCTATTAGTTTTCAACCAAGGTTCTAATTAGGGTTTTAGAGAATTTGATGTCTGAATTTTTATAACTTAGCTCGAAACTCGATGATGGGATAGTTACCGTGAAATGACGAATTGACGCCCCATTCTGTGCCAGCATGTGGTGTTTAAGGATATTTTTGAAAGTTCAATTACAATATCTCAACATTTCCTTTTTTTTCTTCTACTTGATAGCATTGACAAACTTGATTTATACTGTGATACAAGCACTACTCATACATATATGCCCATTAAGTATTATTTTTATTGCAAAAAACTGTTATTATTACTGTTGCTGTGATGTTTTTCTGGTAATTTAAATAAAGATTAAAAAAAAAAGAGCCTAGATTTAATTTAAAATTTTTCAATCTACACTGAAAAAAAAATTTCGATTTTACAGTATAATACTAGCATTCCAGCTGCCAGTATTATACTGTAAAATCAACATTTTTTTTTTTTTTCAGTGTAAGGGACAACGAACAAAATGAACGGAAATGAACGAATGGACTAAACTTTGCATATTTATTGATACAAAAACAAAACCAGAAACAAGAATGTCAATATATGTCATTGTTGATTGTTGTATAAGCAATTGCACGTCTTTGAAAACATTTTATAACATTGCTGTAATCAGGGTGTTGCAAATTTTTAATTAGATTAACGATTGAAAAATAACGATTAAATTTTTAATCATGACTAAAGATTTGACCGATTGAATTTCGTTTCAATCCGACTCATATACTTATGATTAATGATAAATTTAATTTTAATCGTTCTCTTTGATTAACAATTAAATCAGTTTTTAATCTAATTAGTTAATCTAATTAATAATTAATTATTAAAAAAGTCATATGTTGTTCTGGCTTTGCGGGTTTTTATTTTCTCCGAGCTTCTCTGTTTCTCTGAAGCTTCTTCTGATTTTATCGCTCTGGATCGCTGCTAGATTTCTGTCACGAGTCGGTAATCAAATTTTACTCGGCCCGGTAAATTAAGGCCTAGTGAATCAAGTATTAAAACCAATTAGTATTAAAATCAACACGGTTGGGTTGGATTCGATTTCGGTTTAGGCTTTGACTCTTTCGGGTCGGGCGCGGTTTGATCCGATTTTTCAAAATAAAGTCTTGACTATTTTTCAAATGGAAAAAAAAAAAAAAAAAAAAAAAACTAAATATTTAAATATTATAAATATGTGCTTATTTTTATACAAAAATGATAAAACTGATATTAGATATATAATTGCGGATTGTTTTTCAATAATGTGTTAAGAGGGTGGGCAGCGACGACAAAATAATCATGTGATAGAATTGCGAGATGAAATTATTAAAAGTAGATGAAAGAATGACTGGTCTGCCTCGGCATATCTTGGTACAATATGAGAAACAAAGGGCGCCAATTCGTCATTTTGGCAATACTAACACGGCCAAGAGCTCCGAAAAAAATTGGTACCAAATTAAAGTTTAAACAAAGTATTTTTTAAATATTTTGTTCTGCCTGGGCATATTCCAGTAGAACCTCCCGGCAGGCTAAAATTGATGACAGAAAATGACGTCATATGGGACATCATAAAAATAATAATTTATATTATATTGCTCTATATATTACTACCTCAACGAGTTTCAAGATAAAAAATAATCATGAAGGAGCGGATTATTAAGTGTACGTTAAACAATAATTGGTCTGCCTCGTGATATTTTGGTACGATATGGGCAGAACGGGGCACCAATTCGTTATTTTGACGGTACTATAACGTTTTCGAGTTACAGTGTGAAACTTTAGCATGTTGTCTATCTTGACTAGTACAATCGAAATATTTCAGTTTTGGCCTCGTGATATTTTAGTATATGATATGAACAGAATGGGGCGTCAATTCTAACTATCCCATCATCGAGTTTCGAGATGACTTTGGTGCCAAATTAACTTTTAAACAAGATATTTTAAAAGTATTTTGTTCTCAATGTAAAAATCCTAGTCGCACCACCGCCTAGTCTAACGTCATATTGATTGTGGCAACACCTCACCAATAAATTTCGCTTTTACTAACTTTCTTTTACTTCTAAACATCGCGAAATTTCAATTTTTAAACCGTCAAATAGAAAACAAAGTAACTTGTTTAAAAACTGTACCTCAATTTACTAATTTTTTATGGGTTTTTAAATAATATTCAAGCATTTAAAAAAAATCTATCTTTATAGTTTACAGCCCGGTTAAAAAGATTAGCCAGTTTATATTTAAAACAATATAAATAATTCAGCATTTGTCTCCGGCTAATATTCCATAACGAATTTAATACTTTATCAATAAAAAAAATTCAAATAATATAAATAAAACACAAATTTAACAGACATGTAATCAAATTATATGCTTGAAAGACTGAAATTATCAGAATCAAAACAGCTGCTATGTAAGTAGCGAAATCTTTGGCGATTTATCCGGCTATTAACTCCTGGACTGCGGCTAATACAAAAGTATAGCTTTTAATAAATTTCGAAACTTTATTCGAATATATTCTTGCTATGTTTCGTATAAAAATGATTTTGGTGATGTTAATGAGCAATCTAAAGAAAATATATTAACAGTAAAAAATCTATTAGTGTTTTAGAATATATATATATATATAATTATAATATCTATGAATTTCAAAAACATATCAAGTTCTAATATCATTCTTCTAAAATCTACAAAGAGATAATTAATGATATTGTGTAATCAGAATACCACATAGCTAATAATTAACTTGTGCAATCATAAAATTACCATAGCATGTGCTTCAATGGTAATTAGCCAAATTTACTCATACCTGAAGAACATTTAAAAAGAAAGAAAGTGGAACAAAAATTATAAATTGGAGTTGCTATTAAGTAAACACAAATGGATTAATAAATTAATTATGAACATTATTCAGTGGAAAAACTGGACCACAAGAGAACCAATCAAGAATTGGATATGAAAAAACATATGTGGATGTACTCGTCAGCTTGGCTGCACCCACATGTGTTTTAAAAATAATTCAGTATTTCATAATTCTACTGGCATGATGCTAAGAACAGTAGAATCAGCCAAGTATACTGAATTATTACCAGACAACAATTGGAAAAATTTAAAATTGGAAATATGTAAAATGTAAATAAAAAACCATTAAGAAATATATAATATATCACTTACAACGATTATCCTAAAATCTTTATAAATCACCACACTAAATTACCACCAGATATCATTTTTGAAATAATATTTGAAATTAGAACCCTTAAATTGTAGAAAAAATGTTTTACTCACAAGAACGATCCAGAATCCTCAAAATATAGCAACTTCTGCATAATGATCAATTCCACATGGCACGTATCAAACATGTTGACATTCGAGTCGAGTTGAGAGAAATGATTTGTAAGACAAGTTGAGAGCTCATTTTTTTTAAAACACAACTCGATCAATGACACCCCAACACAAAATAATTCAAAAACACACAAAACTATTCTGTTGATAATACTCTTATAACAAAATTATATCCGTGAATATATAATTACTCCATCTAATTTTAATTCCTGAAAGTAAAATTAATATACAAGCAATAGCTCCCTCTATAGTTAAATTAAAAATAATATCTATAATATCATCAACTAACTAAAACGTAAAGTGTCGCCATCTGTTGGTATTATAATTATTCATAATTAATATTTAGTTACATATCCATATTATTATTAACATAATCACTTCATTATATTTAATCAATATATAAATTTTAATAAACAATACTTCCTTGTAGTTTTTACATTAAATTCGAATAAAATCCTACAATATGAATAAATATACACAGAATTTATTCATCCTGCACAGTATTTCAGATATTCTTAACAAGAGTATATTTTGTAAAAGAGATATTATTTTAAAACAAAGTGCTATGCTGCCAGCTGTGTTAAACCACTGATATATATTATAAACTTATAATTAAATTATTAATTTTTTATTGTTACTTCTACTTAAATATATTTTATACTTGTTATTAAATAATTAATGTATTGTTTATACTTATACTTAATTATATTTTAGATTTCAGAGATTAATTCAATATCAATTTAAATAATAATTATTATTACTACTGTGCTTCAATCAAATTTATGCTATGCAGTAATTAAAAATACTTATTAAATTTAATTTCATAGATAAAAATAAAAAACTATATATATATATATTGATACAATTTGCAAATAGATATGTTTGTGAGTTATAATAACCAATGTTATCCATGTATAATTTTATGTGTTATTGTATAAGTTAAATTATAAATGTATGAAAACTGCTCATCAAAGACACCCTAAACAGATGTGATCGGCAACGCACAATCACATACTATACCGAGTGTATATAATGTTCAATCAAATTTTAAATTTCCTAATATGTTATAATTGTAATATTATATCTATTGTTATGTGTTATCGCACATTAAAACAAAAATTTATTACATACAGTGTTAATAATTAAATGATATAATAAATGTTATTTAAAAGAGTTGATAATTGAATTTATCATAAAAATTGGATAACCATATATTTTTGCTTGATCTCGAATAAATCTAATATTTTTGTTTTTATTTATATCTGAGCATAAGTATTTTATACGATGTAGATAATTGATAATTATATTTTTATATACAGATTTATGTAAACATGAAGCATAATTGGTAAAGATATTTACTTTAAATGGAAAATCAAATCTCTTATCATAAATATCAAAAATTAATTTATAATTATTATTAATTTTGATTTTTAAGTCAAGAAAGTTAATATTATTATTAGTTAAATCATTTTCGCTTAATTTAAGTTGAGTAGGATAAAAATTGAGTGGTGATGTGCAATTTTTTTCATTGAAATAAAATATGATAATGTCATCAATATAGCGATAAAATACATAATCATTGTTCGTACTAATATTTCTTTCATAATAATATAAGTAAAGGTCAGAGAGAATACTAGATGCTGTTCCGCCCTGCGGAATTCCCTGGCATTGTTTATAAATAATATTGTCATATATGATGTAATTATTATGCAATGTAAAATTTAGTAAAGTTTTAAAAAAATTTACTGAAATATGTTCTTTTAATTTTAATTGAGATTTAAATTCTTTAAATAATATACACATTGTTTTATGTAAGTCTTTTATATCAATGTTATTAAATAAATCATTAAAATCCAATGTTTTTATGAATTTTACCGGATTGATATTATGTATTTTATTAATGAGTTGAAAACTGTTTTTTAGGCAATGTTGGTTATTATGTTTTAACGTTATATCATATATCTGATTTAAAATATTAAGTAGTAAATTACTTGCATTATTATTATATGTGTTACACCCGATGGTAACAGTGCGAAATTTAATAGGATTTTTATGAAATTTTGGAATTATAACAAGATAAGGATTATTTAAATTATTACATTTGATTTTTAGTAATTTGTGATAATTTAATAATTTTCTATTATTTATTTCAATATTTAATTTAGTTTTATTAAAAATATTACTTGTGTTGATTGCATTGTGAATTAACACTTTATAGTATTCTTTACAAATGATAGCATAATTATTTGGAGATTTATCTACATAAGTAATTATAAATTTGTTTTGTAATTCTGATATATGTTTATTTATATTATTAAAAGCTGCATGTGTAATATGATGATAATTTTTTATAATTTCATTTTTCATTTTATCTATAACAGAAAATCTCCATTCACTAAAATACTCGATTGGTTTATTGTAATCAATAGCAATTTTATATATAAATAAATCAATATCTTGAATAAACTACAATATTATGGATTTGATATTACACTTATATGGAAGGCGAAATTTTGTTCCATTATGCATTAAGTTTTGTAAAATAGGTTGTTCTACAATATTAAGATCACCAGTAATGATATGACCATGTGTTGTATTTATGTACCTTTGATATTTTGGGTCATTACAATAACATGGGTAATTATTTGAAGAGACCATTTGTTTATATATATATATATCCCTGACGGCTCGACTTACAGGCACAGGTAGATTTCGAAGACGCAGACCGTGGGGCGCCTGTTTGTGGGGAATTGCGGAAGAAATGACCCTTTTTGCCATGATACGGCATTTGGAAACGCCCACTCTGAAACCTAACTTGCTTGCAGGCGGAGATGGCAAGGATTTTTTTTATTTTATTTATTTTATTTTATTTTTTTGCTATTTGAGTTGGTCCTATAAAAAACTTGTCAATGTAAAAGTTTTATATAATATTAAGGAAATTTATAATAAATTTAAGCGGGTTTGATATCTTTTGAATTGACGAAGTTATGAATTTTTTTCTTCTAAAACGCCCTCCCCCCTCCTCGGAGCCATTTTTAATGATATCAAAAATCTGTCATACATAACTTTTCGGCCCTTTTCCCCGAAGTAATAAACACTTTAAACGGATTTGATACCTATCATAATTAAGAAGTTATGGGTTTTTTTCTGTTTTCACAAAAAGCCCCCTTCATCCCCCCCTCTCCTTGGTTCAATTTTTCCCATTAACGAACTTGACCGAGATTTTATGCCCCTTGATTTTATGTATCAGTTTGGAAGATAATTGTGCAAAATTATGGGAGTTATTGTGTCCATTAAAAAGTGACACAGATAGATAGATAGATAAAGTTTTGAACTGGGGGTGGTTTTGGGTTCTGAGAGTCATGATCGGCGTAGATCTGCCAACATTTTTCAAAAATTCCAACTTAGGTGAGAATGTAATAGGTGTAGTTTTTCTTACGAAATCTACCTAAAAAAAACACTATACTCTGTAACCCGGGAAGCTGGATCATCTAGTGTTTTCAAAAAGAAAAACGGACAACTGCATAGGTGATTTCGTAAAGATGGTAAAAGAACAAAAAAAGTATGAAATGTAGAGTTTAAAATTATTTTAGATTCATAAAACAATATCAAACATTGCTGTAGACAAAGAGAGAACTTCATTGGTTTAACGAAATAAAGTAATCATCGTGAAGATAATTTAATTTTTAAATGCATAAATATTTTATTTTCAATTTTCCGTTTCTTGATGCTTCGAATTGTCTATGAACTTTTAAATTTATTTTTTAATCAATTATTTTTAATAAATACTTATACAATTCACTATACAAATTAACTACTCAGAGACATTCCTATAAAAAGCATACGCGAGCTAATGTCGACGTTTGGCAATTTTATCGATGAGACTTTCAAGAATTCATTGAGTTAAATATCTTTGCAATTTAATATATAAACTTTATAACACTATTTCGTCATATTGTTATATGGTAATCTGTATGTCGTTGTAATTGTATGAAAATCTTATATAATATATATATATATATATATATATAACAGTTTTAGTCAAAGATGTATTATATAAAATTGCTATAATGAAAAAGACATTTTACATAATTATTTATAAACGAAATATAGATTCACACTACTTATTTGACAGCTCAAAAAACTTACTATTGTAAAAAAGAATCTAATCATCGATATATATTTTACTTGCAATGACTTGTATCACTACTTTGTTAACATATTAGACAGTGGCGCAACCAGAATTCGGCTCTAGGGGGGGGAGGGGGTTATTGATAGCTAGTCCATTACTCGCCTCTTATTATAATCATTGGTTAATCGAATCAGACTTTTTTATAAATTAAATCATACTACTACTTTTTTCCGTTTATTAGAATCAAACACTGTGTTAGACATGATTCATTTAAACGGCATTTACTATCTTAGAGTTACAAAACGTAAAATACATCAATGAAATAACACAAAGCTGATGTTACATTTATATTTATACGAATTGATTCAACAAAGATGAGACAAGCTTTAAGGAGTGAAAGAATAGACTACAGCAAATAAATTTTGTGTAAGAAACAGACGAAAAATAATTATCATTAATTAAACTTAAAAAAAAAAAAAAAAACCTGGAAATTTTGAATTATTTATTTATTTATTTATTGCTAATTTTGTGGACTCTGTAGTCCTTAGCAGTTTCAAATTTATTTGTTCATATCCCATGGTGAATTCAGATACTGCCAACTATTAGTCACGAAGTCGGTAACATCCTCGACAAATGTCGATCTTTGACCAAAAACGAACTTTTAGCACTTTCCATGTTGTCGTCGAATTTTCAACTATTTTGCTATTCGTCCTATTTTACACAATTTCTAATGGAATTTTCGATAAATATTTTAATTTTGTAAAAGTTATTATCGAAAATTTGGGTTCCGTTTGGGGATTAAGACACCCTATAGTTTTAACAGAGTGATTGGATTACGCCCTTGATTTCCTTCACAAAATTTATTCGTCTTGACGAATATAATCATCTCTTATTTTGTTGAAACAGTTTATGAATATCATGTAGAATAAATGCACTGAAAAACAGTCTCAAATGAAGGCGTGTATAAAATTTCTTTAAAGAAAACATTTAATTTAAAAAAAACATATCAGATATCTATTAAATAAAATTATCATACTACACTAACTCGACAGCACAAAAAGATTACTGATGTAAAAAACAATAATAATAATTTAATTATCTATTTTTTTTTTTTTTTTTTGCAGCGAATAGTTAATTGAATTAGCTACTTATATACTTCAGTAACATAATAGATCAATACCACTTTGTACAAGTGTTTAAAATTTTCCGGTTGATGAAAAAATGCATCTTTTGGGAGCCGAAAAATAGTTATCATTAATTAAGCTTATAAAAAGCCATACCATCATCTCTTATTTTGTTGTGAACAGTTTACGAATATCATGTAGAGTGAATTAAAGAAAACATTTAATTTAAAAAACATATCACATATCTATTAAATAAAATTATCACACTGCACTAACTTGACAGCTCAAAAAGATTACTTACGTAAAAAACAATAATAATAATTTAATTATCTATTTATTTTTAATTTTTTTGCAGTGACTTATATACTTTAATAACATAATAGATCAATACCACTTTGTACAAGTGTTTAAAAATTTCCGGTAGAAGGAAAAAGCGCATCTTTTGGGAGCCGAAAAATAATTATCATTAATTAAGCTTATAAAAAGCCTGGAAGGTTTGAATAAAAAAATATTTTTTTTTCCAATCGATATTTTTATGGACCCTGTAGTCCTTCATTGCTTCAAATTTATTTGTTGACATCCCCTGGTGAATTCAGATACCACCCAAACTGTCACGAAGTCGATAACATCCTCGACAAATGATATGTCCTCGACCAAAAACGCGTGCTATCAGCTATTGGAACAAAAGGATTAATTTTTTTTTTTCGCCCAGCAACCTAATACCCACATTAATCAGTCTTAATGGCTTGTTCTCTTCGACATTGTTTTGGATGCCATTTTTTATGTGATCGATGACGAAAAAAAAAAGTAGGGGGTCTAATCTAAGATATTTTAAGGCTTGGTTTTTGTAGAATTAGCTCCTTATACTTATGTATAATTAGGGTATTAAAAGTAATTGAGATAATGAATGACAAATATGCGAATAGATGTTTCCAAAGAGGATGATAATATATAATCAGATTAGGTCTGGATGACATAGTGTGTCATTTGTTGGTAAAAGGACATTGACATTCGGTTAATCTTTTGGGCTAACATGTCTATATCTGTAAGAAACTGAGTTCATCATTGATTCGGAGAGTGGTGTAGCATTAAAACAATTGTCAAACTGTAAAACTGGTTCTGGACGTTTCATATATGATTTTATAGGAACAATGTACAGTATTTTATACATAAGTTTATAAGTTTATATAGCTTTTAATAGCTTATGTGTTATAAAACTGTGTATTATATGAAGCTCATTTAGTGTACTTATTTAGTGTAGGATATGAAACTTGAAGTAAATATCTCCAAAAAATTTTTATATAAATTAAAAACTATTTTTTATTAATTAAATTATGCTTACCATTTAAATCAAGAACGGGGGATATTTAAAGTTCACGACCATTTCTAGTTTTCTGAGAATAAATACTTCAGAATTTATGACAAACGACAATTTGCACAGACACGGCTAACAACTGAAATTTAAAAAGAGGTGCCTCTTACCTTTGAATATTTTTATTGGGTGACAAATACTACTACACTGAAAAAAAAACAGTATTATACCGTAAAATTAACAGTTATAAACAGTAAAATAAGTAGTAATATACGCAATCCGCGTATTACTGCTTTTAGCAGATTTGTTATGCCTGCTGCTGAGGTATAGTGAAAGGACATAAAACTTTCGATCCCCCATTTAAACCCCTTAGGGGTTTAATTTTCAAAAACCCTTTCTAATTGCTTGCCTAGGCCATAACAGCAATCTACTGTCCAAATTTCGTAATCCTGACTTTAGTCGTTTCATCTCAGCGTTGATGAGTCACCCACTCAGTCAGTCAGGAGTTCTCTCTTTATTATATTAGTATAGATTATATCTTTAAAACCTAAAAATAACTTACAAGTTTGTATACCAAACATGATCGAATCTCTTATTAAAGAGGACATGTAATAATATTTTACATTAATTGTAATAGTAAAATATATATATATATATATAAAGGAACATCTTAATAAATAAAATCTTCGAGTTAATCTTAATATATATATACTAGGGGGCCTACCCCCTGCGAGCTACGCTCGCCAACCCCCGCTAAGACTTCGAAGCCTCTAAAAACATGACAGCGTGCTTTGTTTTAAAAATATTGGTAAATCTGTAATTGGGTTGCCATGCTTTTAACGTTTTAATGGGGCATTTTTTGATTACCATGGCCTCATACACAGCTGTTGCGACAACTGACGACTGTTTTAGGGATTGGTAAGTAAAATCAATTACACCTTGAAAACCAGCTTGTATAAAATGGTTAGGTTAAAAATTGTGGCTACTTCTCGGACTTTTATAACAACGATCTGTATTCTATTCTTCCTTTGCGTTTAAGGATGAGAAAAAAAACCATCTGCTTGTGAATAACATTAAAAACCACGGTATTGAAAAGTACTGTCATAGACATTTTCAGTAACAGGTTTTAATTTTCTCTCTATTTTAGTGCACCATCATGCATATTTTCATGTTATTTTAAATATTTCAAGTATTTAATTTAATTAATATGTATATACGAATTTTCTAATAATTATTTATCATACAAAATTAATTAAATATTTTGTGCATGCATGCCTGCATTTATTCGGCATCAATTGATGACATATTTAAACAAATTTGCTATCCGCGATAATTTTACACCTTGTTATGTCACTTGAATATTGTCCATAAGAAAATCGGGTACTTTTCCAGTATAGGATCCTTTGCTTTTAGGTTTGGCGTAATTCGAGCTTCGAAAAGGGATAGATTCGTTAATATACATAGATTTGTTGCCAAAAGTTATGAAAACAAACCCAATGAGCTTTTGGTGCTTTTCTATTATAGGGGTCTTAACGCTTTTTTAAAAAGCTTGGCGCAATTCGGGCATCAGAAAGCGAGATTTGGTGCCAAATGACATAAACAGCCATGGAAACAAATTCGACGATTTTTTTGTTTATATGCGTATTTTAATTACACGTATATTATTATTGTTTTTTCTATACAAATTACTTCTGATTATATATAAAATAGGATAAATGACATTTTACGCTAAACAAATTGTATAAATATTTTTTGCTCCTTTCTTTTGAGTTTACATAAATGACGTCATTTGGACGAATTTATTCAAAATATTTTCAGTTTATAAATTAAATTAAATGCTGACAGACGATTGAATCCTGACGATAGAAATGTGATTTTTTTTCAAATTTTCCTGAAAAACATAATTTAATCACAATCTTGTCTTCATTATCGATTGAAATGAAAGATAAATTCAATTTCAATTTGAAAATGACGAATAAAAAGAAATCAATAATCCCTATCGGGATCCTTTTCAATTTTTTTCCCTTTTTTGTCACAAACAAACTGAGTAATTAGTTGCCATCATTACACAAATGTCATTAAAATTAGAAAAAAATTAATATCTCGAAAACTAATTCCAATTTCAAAATTCTATTACCAGTTTTGACATCCGCGGATTTTTATGGACAATTGGTATTAATTTCACCATCAAGCGTCTAATATTTTATTAAAGATAGCCCTGAAACATAATCAGTCGTTTAATCAGTCGTTTCATAAAATCGTTTCATAAATTCGTTTCATAAAATCGTTTCACAAATTTGTTTCATTAGGATTTTATATATATAGGGTAGATTTGTTTCATTAGGATTTTATATATATAGGGTAGATATATGTGTGTGTGTGTGTGTGTGTGTGTGTGTGATATAAACATTTTACACATAAAATGTCTATTAAATCACAAGATAAAATCGACATTATAGAACTTAACCAATGATTAGAATACTTCAAAAAATAACATCGATCCAATATTAATAAATCATAATAATATAAAAAATAATATTAAAAAATCATATCATACCTCTATAACTCATAATCGTAATCGTATTATACATACAAAAGAGGGGGGGGGGGTGATACACTTTCACCTAATTGATAATGCCCAAGAAATTAAATAACCGAAACCGAAGTGCAATAATAATAATAATAATAATAATAATAATAATAATAATAATAAACTCAGAAGCACAAAATACCTGACAAAATTATGAAAATTCAAATGTTGGATTCCATAGTACACATTACAAAAAGTAAGTATAAAAAAAGTAGAAATTATACATTAAAAAAAATATTGAAGTAATAAAAATAGTAAAAAAATAAATACACAACTAATTAACATTTTTCAGTAATGAAATTACATATTTTAAACTTAACTTAAATTATATTGCAAAAATAAAGGTTTACTTAGATTAGATGATAAAAATGGTGCATCAATTGCATGATGCTTTTATATATACTATTTAAAAATCTGCAACTAACTGTCCAGTCATTCAACCGTTTTTTATAAATAATGCTTGTTTGACCATATTAGGAAACGTAATCATTGGTCAGATTATAGATAAATTGCGGTTATGTAACCGTTTTCTCTAAACACGGTTGAATGACTGGACAGTTTGCTGCAGATTTTTAACAGTGTATGAAACAAAATGAATAAAATGAATACTTTCCATAAATAAATTCGTATTTCATAAATTTATTAAGGAAGTATAATATAATAAAACATTTTTCAAATAAAATCACTCTTAAACCACAAGATAAAATCGACACTATTAGAAATTAACCAATTATTAGAATATGTTAGAAAAGAACATCAATTCAATAATGCTAAATTCATGGATTAATAAAAAGGAGGAAGAAAAAAAATATATAAACTCATACCTCTAAATCATAATTGTATTATATATATATATATATATAAATACTACAAAAATTATGATGAAGTGTAAAAAGTTGTCCAGTTATATGAAATATGATTGAGAACATCTGAAACTTTTATGCACGTATATTAAAAATTATTTCGTGATCAAGTGACAATGTAGCGTGGTTTTATTACATATATATAACAGTCTTATTTTTAATTTAGTTTCAGTTTTGCCAATATATTAATTATTGGGAATAAGGCGTATCTTTTGTGCAAAACTATAGCAGTTTTGCAATGCAAAAACATAGCAGTCTGAAAAAAAAAAAAAAATGAAAATACATCCCAGGAGGAAATAAAATTAGATCCGTATCATCCTGCAAATCAATACTTCTGTAAAACTTGGTACATGATATTTAGAAATGTGTTTGATTTTTTTCTGTGTTTGATTTATGTGTAAGCATGAGAAAACTCTAAAATGCCGATAAAAGATAATTAATATTTTTGTCTTACTATATTACAAATTTTACGCAAATACTCGTTATTTTCTTTACGCTGAACACATCAAAACGTCTTCCTTCAATTTATATCCGAAACTAAGTGAAAAGGGTCTTAATTTTGTTTATATCAATTTAAACGAGCGTATGGCATTCATGTAATAATTTTAATATTACATTTTTTATATGCTCTATCTATCTCGCAGATGGCAGCACTAGTCATTTTTATTGCTGTATTACATTTTCTATTTGCCGGAAAAACTTTCGGGTTACTTTTATTCAGTTTTTTTTCCTACGCACTTTTTTTGTTACAATGTTCCATTTTTTGTTCGTCACGTCATGCTTCAGTGCAATTTTTCGACAAACTCTTTTAAGAGAAGTATATGTAAGTGCACATTAAAGATGAGACCGACCGGCTCAGCTCGAGCCCAGGCCCGAAACTGTATTGGACTCGGGTTAAATTTTTATACTCGGGCTCAGAGTGAAATTGTTATTTATTCACAAACAGGAAAAGGGGGAAAAAAACTTGCTATTGGAAAAGCAAGAATGGCTTCTAAGTTTCTTAAAGTGTTTCACAATCCTTTAAAAATTAGTTTGAATGAAAGGGAACTAAATTGTAATTGATGGGGGTATAAGCAGTGAATGTAGTGGAGAGAATACGGGGGTATACGCCTTATACCTTCTGGTTTTATTTAAAGAGCTCCGTATACCCCTGTTTCTCAACTAATCTATATGGTATGCACTGTAGCGTATATCCCCTTCTTATAGCGTACATCCACTGTTTTTTTTTTTTTCTTCTGTTTTTTTTTTTTTTTTTTTTTTTTTTTTTTTCAACTACACCACTGTAAAGAAGGATAAATATTTTATCTGATTCTGCACGACCTTTGCACGGCCAATAATAGTAACATAAAGAAGCAGTTGGATATCCATTGTCTATCCTCACTCTCTGTTTGAAGTCCTTTTCAAGAATTGATATAAAACAGAACTCATGTCTTTCTGCGTTAGCTGTACAATGATATTTTAAACGAATAAGAATTCTAACTTTTTAAATACGAGCTGTGGACTTTTCTAAGAGTATTCACATCTAGCCGTACGGATAGCTCTTCAGGAAAACGATTCACAATTTATATATTAAATTCCTAAATGTTGTTATGTAGCTTTATTATTGTTATGAAAGAAAAAATTCCAGATAAGCGTTTTTTTTATACTGATGAACAAATAAAAATCCTAATTCTTGAAAACAAAATCTTTATTTTAAAATGTAATTGGTTTATAAAAGTAAATGGGTTATATTTTTAAAGTAAGATCTTCATGTTAAAGTAAAACTTAGGAATCAATGGCTAATATTAAAGTACGAAAAGGGTTATTACTGAAAGTATTCACATCTAGCCATATTGATGGTTCTCTCCCTCCCCCCCCCCCAAAAAAAAAAAAAAAGTATTTATTAGATTCTTAAAAATAGTTTGCACACATTATTGACTCACTACATATGTACGAAAAAAAAATATTTTTTCCATAAAACATTTTGATAAGCGATTTTGACAGTGATGAGTAAATATAAGTGAAAATTCAAACTAAAACATCAAAACAAAAGCTATATTTTGAAATATAATTGATATGGTAACTGAAATGAGTTATACGAACTCCGAAATAGCCCGTTTATTGAATATTCCTTTTTTTTCAAACAAAAATTTTATTTTTAGAATTTTCTTGCAAATCTTGTAGAAAGTTATATGTAATGCCTGTATTTTCGCTATCATTACTTATGCCTCTCCAATCTGAGGCTCCAATCATATGCAAATGTAGTATGAAAAATATGTCAAAAATTCATATATGAAATGCAATAATAATTAGAAATGCATGCAGATACCTCCTTAATATCACCATTAGACGTGATTTAAATATTTGCTCCTTTACTCGACGAGCCAATTTTTCAAAAAAAAATTACAAAAATATCTATAATATTCCCAATGAGATTATTGCTGAACTGCTGAACTACGATATCTCCGACTCCAACAATAGAAAAGTCCGCGTTATTCAATATTGATTGAAAATAATACCTTATTTTGTTTCTTTTGCTTCTATTTAACTTACGCAGAATTTAAACTTCTTATTAATTTTACTTGATAAAAAAAAAATAAAACAAATTATTTATTATATTTTATTTTTCACTTTAACAACCATACCTTTACTTCTAAGAAAAATCATATACGTCTATAGCTGAAAAAAATGCCTTTTATTCTTGGGATTTACCTCCTTCATCTCGACCATTTTGAACAACTGAACATTTTAACGTTTTAACTTTAATCCTTTTTCTTCCTGTAATTACTATACTTTTTTTTTTTTTTTAATAATATTTCTCATTTTCAGTTTTTATCCTAATGATTTTTACCTTTCTAGCTTTTCTTATATTATTAATTATACTCACTCTTATGTAGTTTAGACTACAGTTAGACTTCTTCTGTCTCATGGCCCCCTAAATTTTAGAAATACAGCTACTAGACAGGGCGTAAAGTTCAATGGCAATTATTAAAGAACGGACAATTGCATTTACTGAAAGTATTCACATTTAGCCATATTAGTGATTTATATAAAAAAAAGAAGTTAAGAACTTATATATTAGATTCCTTAACATTATTTTCAATTATTTCTGACGCAATCTATTTCTACAAAATGCATTTTCTTTTTTCTCTTGCAAAACACCTAGATAACTGTTTCGGACAGTGATGTTAAAATAAGAGCGTTAATACATTCGAAGAAAGACTTCAGTTTAAGACATAACTGATTTCGAAACTTAAATGGGATATAACAGCCAAAGTAAAATCTTCCACTTAAAACAAAATTTGTGAAACAAAGGAAAATAATCAAGTACCAGGTATAGAATTCACTAAATTATTTACATCTCCCCACATTGATGTTCATCAGAAAAGCAGTCGAAAGTTTATATATTAGATACCTAAACATTATTTTCAAGCTTTACTGACGCATTTCATCTTTATGATTTTTTACATTTTTTCACAAAACCTGCAGCTCCAGATAAATATTTTATTTACCAATGAACAAATAAAATTAGAAATTCAGCAAAAGATAAGCTGTATTTGAAAATGTAACTGATTTAGAAAATCAAATAGGTTATAATTAAAACAAGAATTTGTTAAGTCAAAGTTATAAATCTAAGAAATATATTCAGTTTTGAACAATGGAATTTACTGAAAGTATTCACATCTAGCCCATATTGATGGTTCTTCAGAAAAGCAGTCAAGGAACTTATATATTAGATCCCTAAACGTTGTTTTCAAACATTACTGACTCACTACATCTCGATGAAAAAAATTTACTTTTTCACAAAACCTCCCATACCTACAGACAACAGCTGTCAAGTTCAAACAATATCTTTTTTCATCTCCTCTTGAAGCGAGTTCACGCTATTTTGTTTTTCATTCACCCCCATAAAAAAGGGATAATCTCTGAGCTCCGTGAAGGGATGGAGTGGCAAAAAATGCTCCAGAAAATGAAAGAAGCTGAAAGTGTCTTACCTTTGCCACCCTGCGTCTCCTTATTGTTCTTGGATCTAAGGACATCAGCCGAAGGGCACACCGAAGTATCCACCTAGGCCTAACGAGATTCTATATAGGGGATTTTTTGAGGAGATATTTATACCGTGAATTTTGTTTCGTTTTTGCTTCGGAGAGAGCTGCCAGTTATTTGGCAGATTTTCAATATAGAGTCACGGTGTGTGAGTTAAATTTGAAGATCTTCTATCAGAAAGTTTTGTAAATGGCTTTTAACCAAGAATTTAGTTTCCCGATAGGGATCCCATGACTTAACTCCGTTTATTATTTTTGAAATTTGTCATAATACTTTTATCAATCACTTCATTTTTATTTCTTTGTAAGAAAATATTATGGCGTAAAAGAAATATCTCCATAGTTTTCTTTCCAATTTACTTTTGTGAAAAATTAAATTCAGTAACAAAAATAGATTGTCCAAAACACTTATCGTTCATACAGTGGTACGTTGGTTCTCGAACACAACTCGTTCGAAAAAATTGTTCGAGAAGTGAATTTTTTGAGGATAGAAGACAAAATTTCCGTAAGAAGTAATAAAAACATAATTGATTCTTATCTTGCAAGTTACTCCTTGTATTTAACAGTTTAAAACAATATACTATACAATACAGTACATTAAAACATGATAACGTTTTGCAATAAACTACATTACATGAGATAATGAGAATTTTATAACATTTTAATAAGAAAATAACAAAAACCGTACCTTTAACTTTATTGATGGTTGACTTGAGATTGAGAAGAATAAAATAGTGCCATTCTTATTCTCACTAAGCTAACTCACTGTTTATGATTATAAAAATACATGAAATTCGTTAGCGTCCCTGAATCATATGTTTGTTTGTTTATTGAACATATACATCAGACTTGTGTGCTCTTAAATCATAGCCATATGCGCTCGCTTCGTGTTTATATTAACAAAACAAAAAGAATGAAAAGAAAAGAAAAGGGGAAAAATTAAATTCAGGAACGAAAACAGATTGTCCTAAACACTTATCATTCATTACAGTGATGATTTTGAGATTTAAGAACAGCCAGTGAGTTCAGCAACCTTATTGTTCAGGAATCTCAAAATGCATAAATTTTGTGAACACCATGATCACCAAACCTGATGTAGGTGTGCTTCTCGCCCGATAAAAAATAAAAATAAAAATAATAATAAGTAAACGTCAAGTTGATCGCTTTTGCGACTTATTATTATTATTATCATTCGATCGATTTGGCGACGATACTTCTTTCTGGTCGAGTACCGAAACAAATTTTCTTCTTTATGAACTGAACTAACTACTCGACAAGTGGAACATTTAATGATCGAGGATCTGGTATGTATTTTATGCACCTCTCATATGTCGTATTTCTATAACTAATGTCGAAAACTGTTTTATTTTTTTATCTTAAAATCTAATTATTCTTAAAATATAAAAGTTGGATGTAGATCAATATTTTCTACTTGTTAATGGTCAGTATTTCGGTCGTAATGTAAAGAGAGAAATGCCCTATTGCAGATCTTTTAAGGGAGTAACTAAGGACGCCATTCCAAAACTTTCTTGGATTTGGGGGGGGGGGTGAAAGGGCATTTTCTTTTATCTTGTTGTGTAAAGCTGATAACCAATTGATACAGTTTTATTCTCACGTATATTTTTAAAATTAACAGAAGTACCCATTAATGATAAATGTGTCTCCCTTTTGAAAATGTTCAATAATAATGCTTTAGTAACTATTATTGATAATTATTAATTTTTGTACTTAAAGTGTTTATTTTAATACTAAAGTTTTTATTTTAATCACATTTGATGTAATTTTAGCTTTTGTGCGATTTCTGATTTCTTAAATAATTCACCTGTGATACACTCTGAAATATAAAATTATTTGGGGGGAGGGGCTTCAAATAGTGTCACCTATATAGCACGAATTATCGTTGCATTTAAGAAAAACCATGTAGATCTTTATATAGTTATTTCTTTTGGAATGCATGCGAGACAGAACTTGTAATTTAGCTATAAAAATAATACTTAGTTCAAAGTTTTCACATTTACCGCATTTCTCAAAAGATCTATGATAAATAAAGAAATATGATGTAGCATAACTAATTTTGAAAGTTATTTCATTTCCAGCATTTCCTGTTATTTATCATATGCAATCAGCATGTTTTGAAGTATTAATAACATTTTATGATTATATAATTTAAAGCTATATTTTTTAAAAGTAATTAATGATTAAATTTTGCATTTGATTCATTTTTTTGTAAAATTTTTGCTTTTGATTTTTACAATTACACTGTTAAAAAAGAAAAAAGTGTCAGACAGGGAAATTGTTACCTGGAATAGTAGTAAGAAAGAGCTTATTTTGCGGTAAAATTCTGTATTACCTTTACTTTAAATAAAGTTTTGAAACAACTACAGTATTGAATAGCAAAATCAGTTAAAAACAGAAATTTTTCTGTAAAAAAAAAGCTTTTTTTTGTAGAAGAAACTGCCTTTTTTCTTCTAAGATCTCGGCTATCCGTTTTTTTCTACCAAATTGACATTTTTTTTTTTTTTTTTTTTTTTTTTTACGGTGTAGTACACGAACACCAGTGAAACAATAAGGGATGAAAACAATATTGATATAACAGTAGATAATCTACACCTTCAGTAAAGACTTTCCAAACCATTGTGTGCCAAATCTGTAGTTATTTATGCTTTTTTCTAATTTTACATTAAGGGACTGCTTTACTGAAATTCCCCTGTCGCGCAATCCTATGTTAACCTATATGAAAACTTATATACGTGATTACTCATCACCTAATATAATTATCAAAACACGGTTTTTCACAATCAGGAAGTAGAAGTCAGATGCCGATCAGGTGTGTTTTTAAAAAATGTCTCTTTAAATTAAAAAAAAAAAAAAAAAAAAAAAAAAAATCCCTATAAACTATGAAATTTCCAAATGATGACATTTTATCATTTTCTTAAAAATACTTAAAATCTAAGAAGATATTTTTCTTTAAACGCACCTCGTTGGCAGCTGACGTCTACTTTCTGATGATGAAAACTGCTTTTCCATAATTATACTATTTAATGAGTAATCACCTATTTACGTTTTCCCATAAGCTAACGTGGGATTGCGCGAATGTTTCAGTGAAGAACCCATTTAAAAACTTCAATGCATAAAATATCTTTATTCATAATCATTGTGTGTCTTGTGTGTCGTTTATTTATTTGTTTTTAGTTTGAATTTGTTTTGAGTAAAAATTCATTTCATAAAAAATCTTTTCTTTTTTATCTTATATGATAAAAGTTATTTTTCATTTATTTTTAATATTTTATTTTCTGCATTTTCTAGGGCAGCAATATCATTTGCGAGCATTCGCCTCAGCGTTTGGTCAAAGATCTCCGTTTCTGGATCCTCGACTCATGGACCCACTCAGGGAGTGGGAAAATATGAGGCGGAAAACTGCGGAACAGTGGGCCTTAGACTTACCTCTGAGGTTACCTGGAACTCATGCAGGTAAACTAAGAAAAGAAAAATCTCCATAATAAAAATCTTATAATGAAAATATTTTAACTCTTTTTTAACAGTAACCTCTCACTTATACGCGATAAACGGTAATTATTTCTCTGCACTAGTTTCTTTTTAAAGTAATTTTCTCCTTTTTTAATCGCAGAATTTATAAATCGAATTTTGCTGTTTTAAAATAGTGGTACGAAAAAGTAATTACTGAACATTCGCGTATAAATGAGAGGTCACTTTAATTAGTAGAAATGGCTCGTAAATCAATGAAATAATCAATGGAAATTGTAAATCAATGGAATCAGTAAAATCTTTAAATAACGGACACCTCGGGAGCGCGAAATTTACCCGTTATTCAGAGGTAAAAACATACAAATGGAATATGTATTGGGTATTGAAAAAGTATTCGCTAAATAGAGGTGTCCGCTATTCGGAAGTGTTCTTTACGAAGGTTTTACTGCATTATTCATTATCATTGAATTTTACTTCATAAAAAGTCTACACTTCTGTTTGAAGACACGCTAGGTTGTTAAAATTATTTTTGAGATTTGTTAAAATTTTTCTGATATAAAATATAATATAAAGTTATGTATAGTATACTGATACATAATAGTTATTAAAGCATCTGTTGTTTATTTCTGTAAGGTAAAAATAGACAAATTACGAAAAAAAAATTAATTTAAAATTTGAGTCAATTTAAGATAAAATTTTATATGTAATTTAAAAGTTAAGTACGATAAATAATATTTATTAGCTGTAAAATATGCCATTGAAGCTTTTGTTTTAAAGCTTTGTCTTTGTAATTATTCCTCTTTGTTGCCCTGCTAATATGAAAACTGCTGAAAATGTGCCCTTCCTAAGCATAGTTTTTTATGATATTTCAATTGATAACTATGCTCAATTCTACAAAAAATTCGCAGAAAACCTCGTCAATTTTTATTCTAATTCATCATAATCAAGAAACCTAACAGATATATCTCGTTGATTTCTAGATTGGATATCTATTGGTACTATCTATATTTTTCATTTAATCTCGTATAATCTTCCCATACGAAATTTCTGTAAAGACTGAAATACGAGACTTTACCTTCAGATTATTTTAAAATGAAAATGATAAACAAAATGGATAAAAATCAGGTAATAATGTAATTTATAATACAAAGTTTATTATTGGTCATTTGCAGCATGTTCAATGAAAAAAATATTTGGAGATAAAAATTTACAGATTGCAATGATATCTTAAAAATTTCTCTTACATATTTTACATTGTAAATGTATTGGCTAAGAAACTCGGTCTAATGCTGAGAAATAACCAAAATTTAAATTTATTTAGTGAAAAGATTTCTTAATTAACTGTAAAATGAGTTAAGAATAATACAATGCTAATTATGCAATTACATTTACTTAAGACAAAGCTAATACTTTCGAGTGATAATGTAAGTTTTTATTAAAAAAAATTTCAGTTTCTTTTCTAAATATTATTTCGTTATCATTAAAAGTCATTTTAAATTATCAATAACATTCTAAATTTGCCCTTAATTACTTAAAGATTCATCTTAATTTACTAAAATAATGAAATATATTTGAATGAAAACTGTGATATAACAATAGCTTTAGGAAAAGAAAAACTTAAAATGCTTATTCTTTTTCAGAATATCTGATAAATAAACAGCATACATAAGCTTCTTATTTAAGTTAAAAAAAATTCCAAAATATTAGAATTAAACTTTTACTAATCCTCCATCTTAAGAAATACAAATATAATACGGACTTTTTCTACTTTTGTAAGCAAAGTCTGGTCAAGAACAAAAAAACGGGTGGGGGGAGGGTGGGGGGTGGGGGGATATAATGTATTTTCCTTTATCTTTTTTTTTCTCCTTCCATTCACTCGTGCATTCTGGCTAACCTTATGATCATTGGTTTCTTAGTTTGGAAATGAAATCTCTAATGAAAAAGACCCCAAAACAATTAAAATATTTTCTGTATGAAACAATTAAAATGTAATATCTGTACATGGCACATTAATATGTTTAGTGTAAATTTTTCACTGTATATTTTTGACATCATAAAAGTTATCACACGTAAAATTTCTGAAATTATGCATTTTTAAAAAATATTTAACTTTATAAATTTGTCTGTGATTTCTAAACATAGTAAAGCAAAATATTTTCCATGAAATAAAGCTCTCTGTTACTAATAGATGTATTATATAAATATTATATCACGAAAAAGTAATGGGATTTTAAAGCCTCGTCGAAGGATAAAAGATTTAAAAAATGTAAAGGAAATGGTAGATAAGCAGTTACCCCCCCCCCCCCCCACACACACACACACATTCTTTCTCTCAGATAGGGTATAAAAAATATTCTTTTTTACGATATTTTAATAGTTTTAGTATAATTTAGGATCCATGTTTGCAGCCTCTGATAGATTTTTGTTTAAAAACTATTAAACCGTTGTCAAAAACCTAGGTTTTTTTTTTTTAACAAATTTTAATGTGATTTAGTTATATCATTTTTTATGAGCATTAATAACATCACCGTAGATTTTACATATGTATTTAAGTATGTGCACTGCAAAAAAAAGTGTTGATTTTACAGTATAATACTGGCGTCCCAGCTGCCAGCATTATACCGTAGAATTCGCAGTAATAAACAGTAAAATAAGCAGTAAAACAGCGCGGCAGCGTATTACTGCTTATTTTACTGTTTATCACTGTTAATTTTACGGTATAATACCTGGCAGCTGGAATGATAGTATTATACTGTAAAATCAACACTTTATTATTTTTTATTTTCTTTTGCAGCGTGTAAAAACTATGATAGTGTTATAAACTCGAAAAATATCGTGTTATATCGAAAAAAAAAGAGAAAGAAAAAAGAAAGAAAAAAAAAGAAAGAAAAGTATGATAATTTTTTTTTCGTATTTTTTAAGGGATCTTTAACAGAGATGGCAAATGCTGTGTAACTTTCTTATAAATATTGCTTTCTTAGTTTGGAAGTCTCCAAGGAAGAGGCACGCCAAAACGATTAAAATATTTTCTGTTTGAAATAATTGAAATGCAAATATAGTGTGGTTTTACCTTAATTTAATTAATATTTCTAGTGTAAAAATTTTCGCTGAACATCTTTGAACACCATAAAATATATCATACGTAACATGTTGATAAACTCTGAATTAAAAAAAAAAATGTTTAGCTCCGTAGAGTTGACCGTGCTTTCTAAATATGGTAAAGAAAAGTATTTTACATGAAATCTAAAATTTTATGTTACTATTAAATATATTAAATAAATTTTATATAATTTTTTTAATGGGACATTCAAGTCCCGTCAACGGATAAAGGACAAAAATATAAATAAGATAGGTATATAAACATTTATTTTCGCCTGCCCCAGTCCCTACTCCGCACCCTCGAAAGGGTCAAGAAATGTTTCGTTTTTCTAAGATGTTTTAATTGAATGGGTCGGGGCAAGCCACATTTTTGAACTTCTGAGATATTTGAATTTGAAAATTTTATCAAATACTCAAATCAAGATTTATAACTTAAAGTTGTTTCGCCAATGTCTTGGTAACACTTGTGATATTCTGAGTAAGAATATGACATTATTTTAATGGTATAACTATTACGTTTTTTGTAAATTAGCTATCTTGGGTTATAAACAACCGGGACAAAAACGAAACCTGTCACATATGCTTCCACCAAGTGGCATTGGAGACAAATTACATGTAGGATATTATAATTTACAATATTAAGCAACAGATTACAGTGTTAGATTTATTTAAACAAAAATGTGGCTTGGAACTTTCTTGCCCCGACCCCCTCAATTGTTTCCTTAAAACTTAGGATCCAGATTTACTGCTCTCTGATTGATTTATTTTTGTACGAAGATATGTGTTATGAAAGACCAGAAATTTTAGTTAGTTTCATAAAATTAATTGACTCTATTGAGAGGTTGTGGATGGATGATTTAAATCAAATCGCCAATTGACCTACATCTAAATTGAGTAGAACCTAAAATTCAAAATATATGTATTTCGTAAATTACTTACTTTTAGTTTACGGAAATAAATACACTAAAACTACAATTAAAACTACATTAAAATTCTTCAAAGTTTTTCCAAAAGCAAGGAACTATATTTTAATCGAAAATGGGAAATAGCAATTGTTTCAGGAAAAAAATAAAACGTGAAATGAATATTCTATTTCAGATAAATAAAAAACACAGATAAGCTTCTTATTTAAGTTAAAAAATTTGATTTTCTAAAATATTAGAATTAAAGTATTATTAATCCTCCCTCCTAAAAAATCATCTTTACTTTTTCAAACAAATTCGAACTTTTTATTTAAAAAAGAAAAATACAATAAAATATTTTTCCATATTTTTTGTTCCTTCCAGGCACTGGGAATCTTTAACAGAAGTGGTACATGCTGGCTAACCTTCTTATAAATATTGCTTTCTTAGTTTGAAAGTCTCTAAGGAAGAGGAACGCCAAAACAATTGAAATGTTTTCTCTCTAAAGACCTAAGAAGCAGATCATGTAAAATGAGCAGAAAGATGTAATGTCAGATGAGCATAAAAGAGAATTCAAATCTACGTGAAAAGACAAAAGTTATTCTAAGAAAATTTTATATCGCAATAAAATGAAAAAAACAACTTTGAATTGTCTGGAAAAAGACCGAAAGTTATTTAAAAAGTTATTCCCATGTCTAAAATTTCTTGATATACTTTCTAAATGCTGGCAAAAAAAAAAAAAAAAAAAAAAAAAAAAAAAAAAAAATATATATATATATATATATATATATATATATATTGTACATTTTCTCGGGCATTTTGTATATTTATTGTGATGTAAAATAGTTCCGTATAAAATTTATGACGTATCCATAAATAACAAATTTAGTAATATGTACTAAAATTGTTCCACTTATTTTTATATTTTATTAATTTGCTCTGTAGGGAATTTTATTTTTACAAAAATAAATTTTATGCTTAAATTTTGAAAATGATAGCGACAAAAACAATACTTTAAACAGCATTAGTACTTCAGATAGCGAAGATTTTCATGCAATTACGTATTTTCACCATTCTGCTACAATAGAGAGAGAGGAAAAAGCAATAATGCTACTAACAGAACATTTACAATTTGCTCTGAAAAATTTATTTTGTAATTTGTTTCAAATTTACAATGTTTTATACATCTAACATAATCTTATTGATTATTTCGCTATTTCGTATAAATATCAGCATATTTTAGTTTTGGAGAATTTTTTTTATAATTATACGAGTACATTAACAGAATTTTCGTATTAGCTAGATTTTTTAAACAGAATGTACTCTAAATGGCAGATGATGATATTGATTTTAAAAAAAAAACACCATGAAAAACTTATTAACCCTTTTTGATAAAATGATGATTTTTTTCGTGCATTTTCGTGAGTTTTTTTTTTTTTGGGGGGGGGGGGGGGGGGCGGGAAACGATAAAATGATGAACTATATTCGTCGTGCGACTAAAATTACCTAAAATAATTTGACGATCGCAAAATCTTTACAGTTTCTAATCAAAGTAAATTCACGCCAAAATGTATAATGCACTTTCGATTAATAAAATGTACAAATTACAAAATTAAACATGCTGTTTTTCTTTAATGAAACAACAATGATTTTTTTCATGCACAATTTTTCACTATGAAATCTTATTGAAAAACTTTAAACTATCTTTATATCAAAATTTGCATGAAAAGCCTTTCAAATGTCTAACACTGAAGAGTTTTATCAAGGTTGCATTTTTGTAAATCTTTAAAATATGCGAAGTTTATATTTCTGATGCACAGCCCGTTTAATGTCATTTTGAAAACTTTTTTATGAGCTAGTGAAAAAAGAAAGAAATGTAGATATTCAGTTTCTTTCTTTTCTTTTTTTTTTTCTTTTTTCTTTTTTTAAAAGAGAAATTACAGAATAACAGCCATCTGATGAAACTAATAAATATTAAAAGAACAAGTATTCATAAAGAAAAATTTCAGGCATTATACGATTTTTCACAGAATTCATTTAATCATTTTTTAAAAAAAACCTTTTAATATAGTCTAAGAATTTTCACAAACTTCAGAAGTTCATACAAAGTAGACTTACTCCTTAGCAATTTTGTTTAATTCTTAAAGTACTAAAACTTTTTTTCCTTATGCAAGGTTTTCTTTATTCAAGTCAAACCCACACGTAGAGAGAGAGAAAAAAGAAATATTAACTTAAAGCTAGATAGGAAAATTCAAATAAAGTTAGTGGTATGACTTTATCAAAGTTACCACAGAAACTCTCCTCCCCATATTTCATTTTTTCTTTACCACTATCACTTACTTTAGTTTCCACAACTTGGATTTAGAATCAAAGAAATATATCTATATGTACGCTCTCACACTCGTATGCACAGAAGAAGTGTATATATGAATAAAACAAAATTTCCGGAAATCAAAGGAAATTCCAAAGTTTCGCCCCCTTTTGTGAAAGTGGAGGCCGTAACTTTGTTTGTTCGAGCCGCAGATTTCTATGGTAACACTTCAGGTGAAGAATTTATCCGCAAAGTGTATTGAATAAGTTTAGGGGGGGTCGGTGATTTTCAATTTAGGAAAAGGGTTTAACTCTAGCAGCTAGAAGAAGAAAAAAATTGGAAAAAGGAAGAAATTTCCGAAGTTTTATGTCTTTGTTAAAAGTTTTCAGATTCTGAATAAAAATGAGAAATGTATATTTTAAGCTTGAGCGGATAATTTAAAAATTATTTTATGTAAATTTCTTCATGCGTTGGTATGTAAACTTTAACATTTAAATGCAAATATCTAAAAAATATTTTATTTCAAACAGTAATGTAATAATAAAACTACAAACTAGTGACCTTATCTTAATGTTTCAGGTATATTTGTATTTCGATCCCCCCCCCCCTCACATACTGTGCTTCCCGATTTCCTTTTTATTTCAGTATTTTAATTTCATGCCGTAGCAATACTGAAGTTCTTACAGGTTAATGTTTTTCACTTTGCTAACAAGCAGTGCTACATCCGAATTAATTTTTAATAAAGTGTTATTGCAGTTAGAAATACGATACTTAACAACGTGTTTTGTTTCAAATGGCAACAAATGTATTTATTGAAAATTTGCTATTATTTCATTAAATTACATTATATTAATTATTTGTGTTTAGATCAATAAATAGATCATCGAAATTAACACTTTCACTATCAGTGTAGCATTAATGCACACTCGTGGTTACAAAATGATGCACGTGATGAACTTTACATATGATTTCTTCGTTTGACATGCGTTTTTTATAAAGCTAAAATAAGTGTAATACTAATTGTTTCAAATGCATTAATAGATAAAATTAGCATATTTTAATTATTAAAAAAATTATTTTGATAAAATTGCTTTTTATTTATTTATTTTTTTTTTTTTTTTTTAGTTTTAAGAAAAAAATAATGCAATGTTTCATATTTACCAAAACTTTTCTCGAAAAAAAAACATAGTGATAGACTACTAATTTGTTTTCCATACATATACAATTTGAGTTTAATAAATGTAACGCAGTGCAATCTAAGCTATAAAATGAAAACTTCTATAAATAATACCCATTCAATGTAAAACTTTGATGATTTTGCATATATTTTCTGTACGTTATTTTATATAATCAGGAAATGCTTCGATATTTAAACCACCAGTTCATTATGTGCATATAACATAAATTATAAGGGATTAGTGTTATTTAAGGATAAACATAAATTTTGCAGATAGAATGTTTTTGAAAAGAATATTTTTGAAAATCAGAAAATGCATTTAAAGTTTTTATTACTGAAAATCTATTAGAATATTCCTTATTTATATGTTTCTCCTAGTATTAGATCTGTTTATCGTCTTGAGGATGCTTAAATACACAATTCCCGTTCCATAAATACACACTTCCCTTCTGAAAGCTGAAACAAAAACGGCCATATTTACACTGCGTCTCTACAATGCATTAAGGATCTTAGCCTACAGTTCCCAGCCCTGTTTTCTTGACCATGGGCCCTGAGGTGCTATACAATATATCTCCCGGCCAAGTGGTCAGCAAAAAAGTGGTCAAAAAAATGTACATTTTATTATTTCATTTTTTTTTCTTCTTAAATGGCGGATTTTTTAGTTAGTTCTGAAAATAAATAGAAAATTTAGTATAAATCTGAACCCAAAATATCTTCCAAATGGTTGGTACAGTCGTTGAAAAAAAAAAGTGAACACCCCCTAATAACTCTGCAAAAAAATATTGTAGAAAAAATTTCCTGGTACCAAAAAATTGGAAATGAAGTCTGGTTTTAAATGAAGTATTTAAATTTTTCTTAGGGGGGCATCTACATATCAAAACAAACCCAAACTTTGTTTATTTCAATAGCAAGACCCAATTTTGACAAGATATTTTAAATTTTCAGTTCAAACTATGCCTAGATACCAAATTTAATGAAATTCCTACGACTAGTTTCAAATAAATTAATTATTTTAAAATGAGCTTATTTTAGGGGCTATATCCAAATTGAAGTTCTGTACTCGATGGTTAAACTGCTACAGAATGACCAAGTCACTTCTATTAATGTATTAGTTCTTGCCAATATGGACATTTAACTCACTTAATATGTTTCAGCTATTGTCATATACGGCAAAATCCTTCTCAATATTCATTTTATAATGATTACAAAAGTTGAATTATCCGATTAAAAATATATATAACGTTAAGTGATCAACATAGTTTTCGAATATGTGAATGTGATTGGAATTTTATAGGTGTTTTTATAATGCTTTTTCTCAGATTTTGAATTTATTTTACACGCTCTTTTCTAAATTTATATGTGAAGAATATCGGCGTATACAAAATTTAGAATAAAAAATAGTATGAATCAGTACAAGGAAACGATGTTGAAAAAATCCAGACAAATTGCTTTTCAGTCTGAATATAAATCTTAACCTGATTGCCAATTGCATATTTTAAAAATTTTTTCAGCCAATACATAACACATATGCATTTATAACAAATATTACTTCGAACATATATACCGCAGAAAAATAAAATAGGTTTATTAGACTGTAGAAGAAGCTAGAAATTTAATTAAGGAGGGGGGGGGGGGAGAAATAATGAGTAAGATATTTTTTTTTTGTTAAGGTAGGGCTGTTAATTGTTTTAATTTTTTTAAATGACCTTTGTTAGTTTAAAAACAAAAGCGAAACTCATTTTCACAATTGACGTAAAATTATATCTCATGCAAATATGATTTACGCTATTTTAATAAAATTTTTTAAAGCAAACGCAGAAAAACTAACAAAACAAAACAAAAAATCTTATTCTAATCAACAACAAAATGAGCAAATCTTTTTTCAAATTATGCTTTTCTGCACATCGTAGACGACCCCTTAAACTAGCATCTTGCCGTTTTTTAAGCATTATTTGAAAACTACTTGGAAGAAAAAATTAAAATTTTAAATGCGCATAAAGCAGCACATAATAAACATAAATCCATCAAAAACAATTGAAGGTTGCAATTCATAATTTTTTCGAATATTAATTTCATAATTCATATTATAAAAGTGTAAAGATTACAAATTCAACGTATTTCTGTTTGGGTTTTTTAGTATTATAACCAAACAAAAAATTAGCACATTAGGATTATAATTTCAGGAGAAATTAATAAAAATATGAAGATGTAAATTAACATTTGAAGCTCTAAATTTTGAATGTTTATAATTCAAAAACTTATCATCCAAATGACTTGAAACTTCTTGGCATAGTTTGAACTGAAGTTTTAAAAAATTGTTAAAATTGGGTGTTGACATTGAAAAAAAGAAAGTTTGGGCTTGTTCTGACATGTAGATTGCTACATAAGAAACTTTTATATACATAATTTAAAAGTAGACTTTATTTCTAATCGTTTGGTACCAGTAACTTTCTTCTACGATAATTTGTAGCAGAGTTATTGGGGTTGTTCACTTTTTTTTTTCCACGACTGTAAATGGCATTTTTCAAATCCGTATTCTGTTTGATATCTAATTATTCGCTATACATAGGTAGAATTTGAATCTATTTAACCATACAATATTTATTGATTTTTTAGATTTAAAATACAGATTTTCTGGTCTATAAATTACCTTAAACTCTTGACAATGTCTATGTCAAAACCCACGTAATAGAATTCGTACGCTTCTTATTTTTGAATAGTATTATTTCTGAAGAGTAATCTTCGTTTATTCCATTATTTCTGTTCACATATTCCGTTATTTAATTGCAAAATTTCTATTCCAAAATTAAACGAATGTTACTATTCAAAAATAGTGATACTCGAATTCAAAGATACTAGAAAACCTGCATAGTTTCAATCTCGTACGCATCGACGTCGACATATAGTCAAGGGATTGATAAACATAAATGTTTATGTAGTTCTTCTTACAGTCCTACTATAAAATTTATTTTGCATTCTGTTGGAAAGAATATTTCATTATCTCTTATTACTGCGTATTAATTATACCATTAAATTGAACTTCTTGCGCTATAATTATTCCCAACAACTGAAAACTGTTATTAACTTTGGCAGAAATTCAAATGTTTGGAATAACTAATTTAACTTTGGAAAGTTCAATTATCTTCATGCAAATTATGCCTAAACGAAAAATAATAAACATTTCCCCCCATTCGCTCTACTTTCTGTCTAAAATAAGTACATTAAATCGCTGCAGTTTGTTCAAAATCTTGTACAGAGACATCCCCGCTGCGTTTTCTCCTTTTACTCGCAACTAAGTGGTGAAGAAAATGAGATTGGTTTCCCACGGCGCACACTGAAGGAACATAAGCCTTGTATTAATACGACCACATAATGGCCAAAGATGTGGTTTAAAGAAACAATTGTGAAGAGCAAAAGCCCCCTACGGGGTGCGAAAATGAATTGAAAGTTTGGACTCGCAGATGAAGTTGACGCGAAGTTGGAGTAAAAATTGTAAAGTGTTACTAAGAGAGACATATCTTATTTTTGACAGAATATTTTTGTTTTTAATTTTTATCTTATTCAGTTTTTGGGCAATATTTTTAACAACATGTACATTTTCTTTTTTTTTTTAAGAAATGAATCTTTAAAATATATATATATGTTTATATTTTGGCCATTCAGTTCAATTACGCGTATGTCTAAAGCTTAAAGTAATTATTTAAAGAGAGCCGTGAATATATTTGGTAGTGCTATTTGAGTGTTTATTCTATGTAAACCAAATAAGACAGTACTATGTTCTCCAAAAACAAAGTGGCGCACTCGAAAACTGGCACTCGAAAACTAGCACGCAGCGTACGAAATTAGCATCATGCATACAGAAAACGCCAAAATACACTAAGAAATTGAGATTGGTTTCCCACGGCGTACACGGATAGAACATATGCCTTCTAGTAATATACGGCCGCATAATGGCCAAAGATGTTGTTTAAAGAAGCAATCGTGAAGTGCAGACGCACTCCCCCCCCCCCCCCCCACCTTCACAGGGAGCGCAAATTAATTAAAAGTTTGCACTCGCAGAAGAAGTTGATGCGGAACTGGAGTAAATGTTGCAACCTATTCCTAAAAAAAGACATATCTTATTTATGGCTCATTTTTTCCTTTTAACTTATTCAGTTTTTACCAATATATTGTAGCACGGGACCTTTTTGTAAAATTTATGTTCTAAAAAAAAAAAAAAAAAATTCTGTGGCCATTAAATCCTTCTAATAAAATAAAGAGTTTAGCTCGTCACGAGTTTTTCGTCATGCGATTGTAGTTACTTAGTTTTTTTTTACTACAACAAAATTTGTAATTTCCTAATTGAAAATTAATTCGCGCCCTAATCAATTATACGTTTAGTTAATCAGAAGTATGAATTGTTAAATGAAACAGGTAGTGTCTGCTTTAAAGGGAAAACAAAGAAGCGGCTTTCGTGCACAATTATTCATGAGTAGTTTATTCTATGGAAGGAAGAACGGTCAACGCCCCTATATAGGAGGTGTTGGAACAGTGCTCTCGAAATATGTTAAAACGCATTCGAAACCGTATATGAATCATTCTTGAGTTAAAGGTGCAAATAGTAGACTTCATTTTGTGGCGTATTTTTGGTACAAACTTAGTTATATGCTACATTCAAATTATGCGGTATTCCTTACAGGTCGTTTTAATCTTTCGAGGGCACACCTGGTCATTTTGACTCGTAGATTTTCATTCAGCTTTTTTTCTTTTAGTATTTTTTACATTTTTTTAGCATTACCATAGCATGTATCATTCACATTTTTTTAGCAGTTTTTTAGTACAACAATTGATCTTTAAAACTGCGTTTAAAAATTTAATTTGTCAAAAAAAAAAAATAATTTTTAACACAACTTTGAAGTAAAATTGACATTTTTAAAAACACATTCTTGTTTAAATGACTTTTTTATTAAAATTATTTCCTAGTTTAAAATTAATTGACGATCTTAAAGTACAGTTAAAAGCTATAATAAACTATGATAAAATCTAAACATTTCGGGTGTAAACTGGAGGAGGTAAAGCTTGATGAAAAATGGCTCGGGTAAAAATGACCCGGTGTGCCACCGATGATAAAAAAATGAGATGAGCCACAGATGGGTTAAAAACAAGGGAAAATGCTAAAATTGTCAGGGAAACTTAAAGAGTTTGATTTATCCGATGCTTACGATTTAACCAGCTTCGTACTATTCTGGTTTTATTGTATAACATAATAATAATAATAATAATAAAATAAAATAAATCAGCGCCTGGTAATAGTTATCTGATGAAAAATTACTGGTAATAGTTACTGATAATGTATAAAAAAGGTAGTTAACCCATTAATATAATAGTACTAGTTCGAAATCACCTCATATAAAATGTGATATGCTAAACTCGAATCTAAACCTTGTTCTATATTTAGAATTAAGTGTCCAAATAAATTAACTATTTGTTCCACATTTGGAATTAAATGTATCAGTCTTGAAAATTTATGCTTGTCTCTATTTTAACATGGAGACGCTTCGTTATATCTAAATAATGCAGAATAGCTTGTAGAAATTAATTACAAATCCACTGTTCCTACACTATTTTTACTCTATAGTAACTTTTAAAAATCATGTATCAAAGTAGGTTTGCTTTATTTTCCCCACCTCCGTAGTTATAAATAGTATATAAATAGAAAAACCATTTTTTTTTTTAATTCAAAGAAAGTAATAACTAATATATTAATTTTACTTAAAATAATCTGAAATACGAAACAAGATTATTTTTGTGAAAAATCCCTTTGACAAGAATGCAAATTTCAACATTTCCTAAAGGATATTAGTATTGTATGTGCATTAAAAATTATTAATTTGTTTTTGTACCCTTCATTCTTCATTTTATTCTGGAGAGACTTCTTCTATTCATCTCATTTGTTTCTGGAAAACCGCATCTTTGCCCATTAAGGCAGCACTCAAGGAGTTATTGCCACGATTTAAACCGCAGGGACTTAAAATCTCATTTTCTTTCCCCCTTTACCATTTTATTTTCTAAAATAGATATGGTAGTAGGGAATATCTATCTATCTGAATTCTTGAATATGTTACAATAATTCCGGCCTTTTATCAATGGGAGTTCAAAATATATTTTGATTTTATTTTGTCCTCGAGAATTTCATTTGCAAATATCGCATCGGAAATGCTCTTTGTTGATTTATTTCTGAAAATTATAAGTGAACATAGCTAATAAACTTCGTATTTTAATGTGGAAATAAAAACACCTGTTTTGTGGTTTAAGATTTTTATTGAAAAGCATCAAAAGTAAAGTAGCTCTATTAAAACATGGAAAAAAAAAAGATCAATAAAAATATGATAGGCAATATTAATTGACAAACATTTCAATTTTGTGAATATGTTTAATTTGAATTGCTTATAGATTTTCCTGTAGTGAATGGCCCATGTTGAACTACTGAAGTAGAGAGAATCTGTCTATCCGAATCCTTGACGATTCTAAAATACGTCAGGAGTTTCATTAGTGGTAGTTCGAAACTTATTTTCAATTTATTTTTTCTTAGAGAATTTCTTTCGAAAATAATGTATCATACATGTTCTCTGTTGATTTAATTCTAAGTATTATCAGTTAACATAACTGAATAAATTTTTCATTTTCATGTCCTCCTAAAACACCTGTTTGTGGTTTAAGATTTTGATTGAAAAACCTCAAATGTAAAGTCTATTACAATATCGAAACAAATAAAAACAAGGATCAATAAAAACACGACAGTATTAATTGACATTTTATCATTAAAAATAAATTGAAAATATTAATACGATGGCAGTATTAATTGACAAACATTCCAATTTTGCGAATAGGAATAATTTGAATTTCTTATATATTTTCATGTGAGGAATAAGCCACAATGAACTAAAATATATTGAAGTAGGGTAGATTTGTCTATCCGAATTCTTGAATATCTTACAATATGTCAGGAGTTTTATCAGTGTTAGTTCGAAACATATTTTCAATTTATTTGAAATTTAATTTGAAAATAATGTATCGTAAATGTTCTCTGTTGATTTAATTCTAAGTATTATTAGTGAACATAGCTGAATAAATTTTGTATTTTCATGTGCAACTAAAACAGCTGTTTTATAGTCTTACATTTTGGTTTGGAATGGAAAAAATCCATCAAATTTATAGTAATTCTATTAAAATATCGGAAAAATAAGAACAGTAAGGAATAAAAATATCATCAAAAGTAATACTTACTGATAAGATTTTCAATTTTCTGAGCAGACATAATTCACATTGCTGATAGATTTTCATATTATGAATGGCACATGATGAACTAAAATAGTAATATATCTTAACTTGTCAACTTTCCGGGTTTTTTTTCCAAGTTAAAAAACAAACATGAAGCCAGATATTAAATTTATTTAATAAAAGTCATTTATAATGAATCTTATATCTATGTGATACTTATTTGATTTCATTTAGAAATTAAAATTTCTAGTTCATGCTAAGTTTATTTGACTTAAAAAAAAAGAAGGTTGGCAGGTATGTTATACTAAAGCATAGTTGCCAACCTTCTGGTCCCACTTGCCATCCTCCACACCTCCCAAGTCAAATAAACATAACTTGAACCAGAAAAATAATTTAATGAAATTTTTCTTTTTTCTATGTGGTTATTTAATTTATTGATTTATTTTATTTAATACATTTTTTCTGGTGTCAGTTAATAATAAAAAAAAAACAGAAGGTTGGTAGCTAAGCTGAAGTGAATTCTTGAATATGTTGTAATATTTCCGGATTTTATCAAGGGGAATCCAAAACACATTTTCAGTTTATTTTGCCTTCGAGAATTTCATTTGAAAATAATGTATCCCAAATGTTCTCTGTTGAATTATTTAAAAAATTATAAGTAAATACAGCTAATAAATTTTGTATTTTCTTGTGGAAAAAAAAACATCTGTTTTGTGGTGAGATTTTGCTGAAAAAACATTAGATGTATAGTAACTCTATTTAAATATCGAAACAAATAAAAACATCCATATGTCCGAGGTCGGTGCGGTCACATTTTTGGCTACCGCACTATTTCGAAACAATGATATTCATTATAGATTTAACTTGCAAATGTTGTAGAAACCTTCTTTGTGATGGATTTCTCTTGCAAATAATGTAAAAATCTACCACAAAGGTTACTGTTTGGAAAGAAAGGTTGCTATTAAAGTGACCGCGCAGACCTCACAAACTCTCTCTCTCTCTCACACACACACATACACACATACAGTTATATGTATATATAAATAATAAGTTACATGTATTTAATGTCAAATGCTATTAATGTAGGGATATAAAATTAACACTTTCGTTCACTGTGAATTCGCTTCTTTATGTAGTTCAGGGATTTATGACTATATATATATATTTGTTTTCAGATCCTTCTCAGACAGGATTTCCATTTCCGGGTGATGGTCAATGGCCAACTCATGCTGGACATTATTCAAACTACTTAGGACATACATTGCAAACGACGGCGTTTTCAACTTGTCCTCAAATAGATGTTTCATCTCACGATTCGAGTCACGCCACGCCTCAAGCCACGCCTACAGGTAGAGTAAACTCCTCAATATCATATTCCTGTTAACAGTCTATTGTTTTAAACCACGCAATAAGATTTATTGTCGTGCTCTTCACGGCTAGTTGACCACAGAGTAAATAGCTGAAACGCCCATGTCTTTCTAATAAAAATGTCCTACTTGCGTGTCAACAAAGTAGTGCTTTGTAAAATATATAATTTCGGATCCAATGAGGATATTATTTCAAAAATTATTATCTTAAATGAAAATTAATACAGTAGTATGTTAAACACTTTATAAAACAGGGAATTTATTGCATAAATATGCCTCTAAGTATTCGTATTTTTCATGTAAAAAAATTTTACTACTCAAATTATACTAGCCAACAAACTTTAAAATTTCTCCCTAACATTAATAGATGTGGATGTTTTTAATGAATTTTGACATGCTGATTAAAAATATGCATTCTGTGTTAAAAATATCCGGTAATTTATCATTTAAAAGACGCGCATAAAAGATATCACGACATTTTTCCCCTGTAATTTGGTACCACTGTACCAGTGGCGTAGCTAAGGTGGGGGTCCAGATGCTCTGTATACCACTAGTTTTGTAAAGTTTTTTTTTGTGTTATCTAATCGGAGAACTTTATGAGATAATCAAGGCGAAGAAAACTTTTACAATATTACCGGTATCCAGAGCATTTGGACACCTTCCCTGGCTACGCCACTGCACTGTACGGACTTACAACGCGGAGTTTGCGTGCCACCTGTGACTTAGTGTGTTGACAGCAGCTGTTTTTTTTTCAGACGTACTTTAGAGTGCTCAACGTTTTTTTTTTTTTACAATGGAAAAATTAGTTGAACAAAGAGTTTGCCTTAAATGTTGTGTTTTAAAATAATTTTCGTGTGCCAAATCTCTGAAAATGTTGCAGAAGACCTATGATGAAACGTGCATGTCAAAAACGCAGTCATATGAATGGTATAAAACATTAAAAAAAGAGCCGATTTCATCGTTCTGTTCAACCTTCAACGTCTACGAACGACTCAAACATCGACAAAATCAAGAAGCTGGTGCTTCTTTCAACGAAAATCGTCGTATGAGTCTTACAAAGTTGGCTTAAGAGGTGAACATCTCTTTTAAATTCGTTCGAAACGTCATGGCTAACATTTTCGGGATGAAACGTGTCGCCGCAAGACTCGTTCCGAAAGAGCTCAATTTTGTCCTATCATTGAGTAACAGTTTTTGTCCAAACGCTCAACGAATGTCATTGAATAAGCACCATACTCACCTAATATAGCCCCGTCTGACTTTTGCCTGTTCCCGAAGCTAAAATTACCACTCCGAGGAAGGCATTTTGAGTTAATTGAGCACATAAAAGAAAATTCGCTGAAGACGAAAAATGTATGGAGGATTGGGTCTTGCGCGGGCAGTGTTGTATTGAATTCAATGGAGCTTATTTTGAAGGCGATAAAAATAACTTTTGATGAATAAATTAATTTTTGTGTGTGTGTATTATTATACATTTCCGGGTACTTTTTAGATAGAATGTATATGCAAGGTACTTCAAGCACGGAGCATTTATTTTTACGTATTTATTTATTTTGTTGGAATTACAGTACATTGTTTGTATGTTGTTTATATTACTGATTCATCTATTGATGTTTCCCTTCTAACAATAATAATGCATATTTCCTTACTAATTTTGACATTCTGATTTCAAATATTTATGCAAAATATCTTCACAACGTAACATATTTTTGTTGCTAGGATCAGACTGCTGCAGTCTCAGAGTTTTTTTAACACAGTTGGCGGCCATTACCAATGTTTCTCCCAATACCTTGCATTTTGTGGAAAGTGAAATAAATCTGTTGAAATTATCATTACAATGTTTCCATTACTGTTAAAATTATTAATAAAAATTCTAAGTGACATCTGAAGTGAGACACCTTGTATTTTCGATTGAATAAAGGGATTACTATTCTGTTTTTCTATGCAGAAAATGTTTATTATAGCATGTTCTATCACAAATTAAAGTTTGAGTTGTAAATCTACATGTGTAAATACAGGATATCTTATCTTATCGTTCGCCATTAGCTCATTCCTAAACCGTTAGTTTTAAAAATAAACTTTCAATTGCAAAAATGTTTCAAATATTTTTCTTCATCATCTTAGACGCTATTTACGCCAAATAATTATTTTTACAAAAGATACAAAATTAAAATTTTTGTTCTTAGAAGTTATTTTTAGAAACATTTTTCCATACTCTCGCAAGTAAAACAATCAAAATTTCATTCTTTTACAACGAAAAAACTTACCGAATTATGATACTTTGAACTTTAGAAATTTGCAGATTTTCTGGCATTATAAACGAAAAGATGCGTTTTTAAAGCACGCTTTTAAAATATAAAATTTGCTCACTTCAAATAAACAAAAGAATATAAAAATTGAGCGAAACAGGATTAGAAGAAAAAAGCTATTTTCCGATGAATTACAATTTAATATCTGATGTAGTGCAGCTTGAGAGTCGTTGAACATCGGAAAATTTTCACCAAGACAAAAAAAAAATAAATAAATAAAAAATAAATAAAAAATAAAGCATTCACGGGTTTAAAAGGTTTTAGCGATGCATACATCAAGAAGAGATGGACAGATCTTATTTCTTAGATGGTACAGAGATTGCTAAAAATTTCACAGAAATGCTACGCGGTCCTTTACAACGCATTATCACAGAAAAATTGGACGATGTATAAAATGTCATTTTTAGTTATGATTGTGCATATTGTCATCGAACCAAATTACTACAGACTTCCTAGGGTTCTTTACATTTGGGTACCACAATTTACAAATAGTAATCTTTTTGTATTAATTTTTACGATTAAGTAATTAAAAGTATACTTTTCGAAAATTGTCTTACTCAAAAGTGAGAAGTGTACGAATTCTGCTTCCTACATCTGTATCTGTATAATACGCAAGTATCTTCTATATTTATTACACGGGGTTTTTCAAAAATATGTGATAGTGCGTCACACGTCACATAATTGTTCTACCCTGGTCGGAGAATTGTTCAGACCCTTAATCCTATCACAAACTGTTGAGTTCAATGAAAGAAAAATGATCCGGAAAGAAGTCCCAATTCAAAAGACAATTTCAAGACATGTTAACAAATGTTTGGTACCATCATATAAATAAACCCATACAAAATTTTATACAGACTATACAGGCAAGTTACACAGCCATTATTAAGGGGAAAAATGGTTTAACAAAAATTTAATAGCACATTTTTTTATACTGCTAATGTATTCAATTATGTTATTGAGTCCTCTACTTGAGTCCTTAACTATTTATTTACTTAATCGACCGAAAGCTGATTTATCAGCTTTGCTTCTAATACTACCATTACTCTTGCTCTCACATGTGTATCATTCAGCAAATAGTGTGCACTGTTTTCTAAAATTAAACTTTAAATGTATTATGTTTATAGATAATAACCAGATAATAACCACCTGATTCATTAAATGCATTAACCAGTGAGAATAAAAACCAAAGTGGTTTTTATTTTCAATTGTTTGAAAAATTCAATATACAAAGTTACATGCAGCATCTTTTGGGCGGGGTTATATCATATCGTTATATCACAAAGCCCGATAGATGAAGTTTTAAATGCTATTTTGAGGAATAACGTATATTTCCATTACATATTCATAGATGCCAACCTTCTGGGGGTTTTTTCCATTTTGAGGAGTAACGGACCTATATCCATTACATATTCATAAGTGTCAACCTTCTGGGTTTTTTCCCCAGTAAAATAAACCCGGATAATCTATTTAATAAAATGTGTCTCATTTCTATGTGGTATTTATTTGATTTTATTAAATATCTAGTTCGAAATATGTTTATTTGAGTTGATGAAAAAGGAAAGTTGGTACCTATGAAATTTTTAGTCTTCACATCCGTTTGTTGTGTATTTAGTGATTTCTTAGCGAAATCTATGCTATTTTCTTTTTAACATGTAACAATTTTAATATTATCGTAATGTTGTTACACATTTTGTTTTTTATGTAACTTCTCTTTGTTAAATGTGTGCCCTTTACAGAGTTACCTCAGGCGACTTTTTTTTAAATGATATTTCAGATGGTTCGTGCCATTTTCACACACTAAAAAATCCTTGCCCTATACTACTACAACAACTGGAAGAGAAATCTACCACAAAGAATATTTTTTTAAATAGTGGTACAACTAGAATATAAAAAATAGCTGTCAGTGGCAACACTGGCCTTAGGATCATTATTTGTGAAAAATTCTACATTGGAATATTCCATTCCGTTATTATTTACCTATACAAAGTATGTATGCGCATAATTTGTCATATAGGTAGATTATATGTATGAGTAAAATAAATATTTATTTTGATTTCCTTATAATATGAAGCTGCATTATTAATCAGTTTCCTCCTTCATGCATTTTTAAGAATATATTTAAGTAGTTCCCTAGTCTCCTCAGATTTATCGTACAAATTAAAAATCATTCTTGACGTAAAGAGAGGAAAAAAAATACACACAACCTTCCACTAATGTTTCAAAATATAACACATTACCTTTTGCTCTTTTTAAACCAAATGGGTAATATATGATTTTGGGAACAACTCCTTTTGGAGTTAGGTGTCAAAAACTACTTAGACATGTTAGATGAATATCTAATTTGGCAAATTCTTCATTCTCTTTTTTAAAAATTTAAAAACTATATCTGCAAAAATAAAATATCCCAAATTTCCTCCAAAGTCACTCAACTGTAACCTCATTAGAAAGACTAAGCGATAAATAGTGCGACCTTTCAACGGAAACTTCCAAAAAGCAGAAGGAACCAATTAGAACTTTAGAAAAAGGTTCTTAGGGTGGGGGATGATATATACATCACCCTCCCCACTTCTTCTTCTATACATTGACTGTGAATTTTCCGATAGAGTCTCTGGAACAATTTGAAAAGTCAACACTGTACCGCTTGTACCATTTTCACGATAGCAAGTAAGCAATTGAGTTTGAACTTTCATTAGGCGCTTGGCCCACGATCAATACGAAGTTAGGAAAAGGAGAACAGGGGGGCTACATTTAAGAGGGGGCATGAATAAAGTCCGGGAGAGTTCTGGAAGAAAACTGCTCGCTATAATCATTTTAACATTTGAAGTGTTGACATTGATGGATACGTGTGGAGGTTCTGAAGACAAGATGGATTGTCTAGAAGCTGTGGCTGCTGCATATTAAGTCGTTTTAAATGATACGCTGCACGGGGCTTGCTTTAATTGCTTATTTTAGGTACCTCAGGAATCAGCGGGTTTGTTCCACATCGACCAAGAACTGCAATTTAGAAAATTTTTGATAAAAATCTCGGTTAGAATATATGGGAAAAGATTATTTGGTAATTATTGGATGATTTTTTGTGAGTAAGTTGAGGTAATTATTATGTAATTTGTAAAGAAAGTGGCCATGCTTAAGTATTCGGTTAAAAATGAATGTTCTTGTACCGAAAAAAGACCAAAGTTGCCATTTTGAGGCATAATTTTATTGAAAAGAAAACTATTTGTTTATTTTTTATAAATGCCGTATCAAAATATTCTGACACCATTTTATGTTATTACCAAACCACTGACATTTGATTTTAGGGAAAAAAGTATTTGTATTTTCGGTTTTTGCTACTGATATTGATTTTTTTCCCTAACCTAATCTAATCTTTTTTGGCTATCGATTTCTTCTACTGTTTTTTAAACATTTCCGCATTTTTGTAGTATTTAATTACTTTCTTGAAAATTATATTTTCGAAAAATAATATGTTTATTTGTAGTTATTTGAGTGAATAAGTTTATATAGAACTAAAGAAAACTGATATTATACCAGTAGTGAAACTTGTGAAAGGTGGCAAACATAACTGTATGGCCATTTAAAAAAATAATTAGTTTTTGTAATAAAATAAGAAATAGCTTCATAATGTTATTAAGCAATACAACTTAAAGATAATGAAGAATTCTCTGCTCACAAAATTAGCCACCATTACTTACATGTTACCAGAAAAATTATTCATAAGTTAACCTATCAAAGTTTATTTTAATAGTGATTATTAAGGTAATAAATACAAAAAATAGCTTTTTAAAGAAAACTTAGATGCAGCTATCAATGTTACCTTTTAAGCCTATTAGGCCATCATAAATAAATGATTAAATCTCATCTACAATTGCTGTTTGAGAAAAAGCTACTGAAGCAATTCGACCTGAGTAACCTTGTCTTCCAATACCTAATAAAAATATCACATATCTTTAAAACAAAAAATCAGTTAATGCTATAAAGAACCATGCATTAAAAACTAATAATAATAAAGGCGACGAAATTGAATTTACGTCAATGGACCACAACTATCGGGCGGAGCTTCCAATGTTTGTGGAGAATTTTCTATATTATGATTGGCTTTTGCTGATGTTTATGGGAAACAGGCGAAGAGCTATTTAACTATATTAAAAAAGCGTCATTGTGATATTGGATGACGCCAAAAATGCGCGTCGTCCATTCTTGCGCATTTATCGCATTTCGTATTAATATGACATAATTAATATTTTGACATAAAATTATGAGCCGTAATCTTTTTTCATGTTTGGTAAATATTTGTTTTTATTTTCAGCTTTACTTCCTGATCGCCATTCGACAAATGCAGCAACATTCCCCGCTGTTCCTGAACAGCAGTCTCCACAATCTGCAATAAAGGATCCGCTGTTTATGTCCAGGTATCATAATGCTGTTGCAGCTGCTTCTGAACTTTGTCTCTCTGATCGTATATCTGAATTGAGGCATGGACTTTCTGGAAGCACTACCCAGTATACAGCAGGGCATCACCTCAACAATTCATCGCTCGCTTTTCTGGCAGCTGGGTCGGCAACACACAATAGCAACTTTCCGTATTTTTCCGTAAATCATGGTGGCTACAGTTTGTTGTCTACCGGACATAATTATTACACAAATACCGGAGCATTAAGAGGAACTAATCCATCTTTAATGGCTGGCATGTACCTCACACCACCGATGGTTTCTCCCTCTTTATTATATTCACCTTTCTATTCTTCTCAAAGTCAAACACAATCATCAACACATTTGTTAAATGCAAATGGGGACAATAGTCTAACATCAACAGAGGAAGACTCTAATCAAAGATGTGCGGAAAACAGTGCAATATCGGCTTCAAGAGACTCTAGTACTGGGGATTCTATATTACATTCCGACTGTGGCAGTGACCATGGAGTTATTAATAGTGACATGAAATCACGAAGTCACAGAGAACAAAGGCTCGATACGAGTTCTGCTAGGACATCTGATCCATATTCTCCAGAGCCAAATAATCATTCGACGAGTGATTCAAATCTTTGGCGTCCTTACTGATTACAGAAAGATAGGGGTATTTATGTATTATACTGCCTTCGCTAATTTGCATATCCAAATGTTGTTCGCCAAGACTTTAAATAGTGTTAAGCAACTTTAATTTAATTTATTACTGTATTAATAAAACATATTCAGTTTTGTTAAGATGTAAGTGAAATGTAAAGAATTTATAATTTTGGGTGCAACTGGAATAATTATACATCTATTTATAGTAAAATTACACACATTACGATTTTACAATTCAAATTTAGTGTAAAAAGTTAGCGTTGTCCGTATAATACGTAAGTACCGAAAGATCATTAGCGAGATAATATTTTAGCATCCGTCCATAAGCAACAAAACCGTGGGTGGTTCTGTAAATTTGCTAAATTATCTCTAACACATCTGTTATCGTCAATCGTGTCTATTGCACTGCCTAGAAATTGTATCATAATTTGTGAATTTCATTCGTTTTCATAAAAAGTCTATTTATTATTCTATTTGAAATACAAGCAATATTTTGCAAATATGCAAATGCTTTAATAATATATCATGTGTTACTCACTCTCATTTTATCTTGTACATATTCATTCATCTGTTAATTTAAATTAGTTAGATTGTTACGTTTTCAATAAAATTTTTAAAAATGCATTGTTCCTTTCATTTATAAACATACATTATATTTTAAACGAAACATAAAAAGAAATTGTTAAAGAAAAGTTAGTAGACGTATATAGTTATGTAATTTCATTTCAATAACATTCTGAATAAAGTTATCACAATTCACTTAAACAGAGTGTCCCAAAAAAATTGTAACCTGTTGGAGATAAGTAGGCAATGTAAATTCCAAATGTGTTCAAAATTATGTAGAAACTAAGATTATTTGAATGAAGAATTCCAACTGTTAATTTTCAAAAAGTTACACTTTTTAAACTTTTGTACGACCTCCCTAGACAAAATTTCTCAATTATATAATTTTCACCTTTCTTTGCATCAATATCATTACAAAAAAAACTGCATACGAGTATCTTAACAATTAACGGAATAGTGATGAAACAAAAAAAGCTTACTTACGCTACTTTTCGCACCATTTGAGATTCTATTTTGTTAGTGAAGATAGGGACCATATACAAATTGACGTTGATATTCTGTAGATCAAAAATAGGCTAAAAAGTGTTAAAAAAAGTGCATCTCAAAAGCAACTAAAGAAAGTATTACACAATCAGAGATCAGGTAAAGAGGCAAATTCAGTTTTAATTCCTAGAAACCTAAATAAACTATAGCAATTAACGAAACATTGTTAAAGCGTTACTCTGATCTGCAACTAGTGTTCTTGCTGTCGATCACAATTGTGCTAAATTGCAAAAAAATGTTTTATTTGGCGAAAAACCGAAAGAATGAAATCGCCAAATTGCGAGACTATTTTTTTTTCTTTCAGCAACACTCTTAATGAAGTTATTGAACGATTGAAAGCTTTCATGTGAAAGTTATTATTCGTATTTTAACTTTTTTTTAAAAATCATTCACATTTTATTAAATTTTATTAATTTGTTTCTTTTCACTTAATCCACTAACATGCTATCCATAGTCTCTAGTTAACTCTAGTTTTGTTTCATAAAATTATTTTTTATACCGCTAACCAGGCACCTACCTGCCGGGCTTGACAAGATAGAACCTGGACGCGGGGCGATATTCGCCTGATCACAGCATGGTTACGATCCACCTGACAAGAGCCTTGTTGGCATCGCTGCAGTGCTCTCTAGTGGTTTGCTACAGTTTACTTTGTTTGCCGGTTCATGGTTTCTATTTAACATTGTTAAATTGGCAGATTAAAAAAATAAATAAATAAAAGAGAAAGGAATTGATTTCGTAATTTAGAGTTTTGATCAAATGACGACACCTTCATTGGACTAGGCACCCCCAGAGGTATAATTCATAGAGAACTTGGAGGACTTCATAAAATAATTTAAAAATAAATCTGGAAAGTATTTTTTTTCTTGTCTTTGCAAAGCATGTATAATAGCGATGCGTAACCGCTGCCACTATTTTAGAAAAGTCATTTTTCCTTACATAATGACAGAACCTTTGTAATTAAATAAGACAAAGTTTAAATTTTGGAATTTGTGGTGGCAAACTACTTTCAGACAAAAAAGGTTGTGCAGCCCTAATATTATTACATTTGTTTTATTAGTTTCTACAACAGAAAGTTTTAATTTATATCATTAACTGTTCTAAAAACAAATACAAAAAATTGAAACACATACTGAAAAGGAAAAAGAGAGTACTTTATAGGTAGTTTAAAAAACGATATTAGAATTAGTGTTTTACGACAAATCTATTGCTAACATTATTTTCATTTGGTTACAGTTTTTCTTTGATGGTTAGCCTAATTGCTAAGGTGCTAAGAGCGATTGGGAAACCTGGCTCCAACATTGGCTCCTCTAACAATGCCTCTGTAAATATTTCTGAGACCTTCAACACTATATTTGTTGGAAACATCAATTATATTTTGTTAAGATCAGCTACATGTGTATTATCGTCCGTGTTTCCTCTTTTTAGCAATATATCAATGATTTATATTTCTAATTTATTATACGGTGGTTCGTTTACAATTATATGTGGAATTTTCAATTAATCATAACTCATTCAATTTTAAAGGTACAGGAATGCAAGTTTCCGTAATAATTGTGTTGAAATAAAAAGAAAATTTTTCCAATTGATCAATTTTGTTTGGGATGTAGGGTGGGGGGATCAAATGAAAATTACAAAAGTGTAACTTTTTTAAAATGAAAGTCTCATTCATTAACATAATATTATTTCGTACGCTACTTTGAACACTTTTTCAATTTACATTGCCTACTTATCTCGGGTAAAATATTAAAGCGCGTTTTAATTCTTTTGGGACCTCCTGTGTACTTGGAAAAGAATATAATATTCTTTACATCATTTTTAGGGTTTCGTTCATCACAGGAAACCCTATTACTCCCGCTCCGTTGTCTGTCCGTCACAGAGCCACTCTCACAAACTATGAAACTTGAAACTATGAAACTACAGAGTTGAAACTTTGTATATATATATATATATAACTGAATACTAACTAAGAAGCTCAAAATATAAAAATTTGAAAAAATCGTATTATTTTAATAAATAGAGATAAAAAAACAAAATTCTAATATCCTTTTCCTATTAAATTTAAACATTTTTTGTTATAGCAATTGCCAAAAATTAAAAATCAACAATGAAATTCTTTCTACAATAATTAATTTTCTATTGAACGATTTCCACGTGGAAAATGAAAATGAAATAAAAAGTTTCACAAATTTAAAAAAAGATTAATATGAAATAAAAGTGATTGACGTCATAGTGGTAATAAAACAGAAATTTTCAAAGATTTCTCAATAATACAAAGAGTATGAGTATATGTGTATGTACACAAAGCAGATTAATATAACGTCATTAAAGAATTAAAAAGAAAATCTGACGTCATATTGGAAGTATAACGAATTTTTAAAATGTTTGAGAATAATACAAAGCTAGTATCAATATGAATAATAGAGAATAGTAAATATATGAGTTTGAGAAACATATTGAATCATGATAAAAATCCGATTATGGAAATATTCACATATTTTAAGATTTTGAAGGTGTACAACATGTTTAAATTTGAAATTATTTTTTTAAATATCGCGTTTAGTCCGCATGACAGATACTGTTATGAAAGAATATAATAGCGGGCTGGTTTAGATATTCGAAAAAACGAAAAAATAGACCGGTAAATTTTTACTTTATAAAAAACATGACTTTTTTTTTTTTGATTTATTAAAGAAAGGATAAAGTGTTTTGAAAGGAATATTAAACGAAACCCTTTGAAAGATCTTCGATCCCACTTACCCACTTGTTTTTGGTTGCTTTTGGTAAAATAAAATTAGGTGAATTGCCTTAGAATCCCATCAATGAATAAACCAAGTTATTATTATTATTCTCCCGAAAACCAAAGAATTTAAAACAAAAATAAAAAAATAATAATCAGGGAATTATTAACATGCTTATATATATTACATAATATTATTAGAAGTTTTCCTAACTATATAAGAAAATTAAATTAAAAGTGTATTTTAAAAATGGCATATTGTAATATGCCGCTTTTAAAAGACATTTTTCTTAAACTTTTTAAAGAAATTTTTCGCAATTTAAAAAAAGAAAACTACAATATTTCTTTTTAAATATATGGCCTATTAAAGCAAATTTCAAACACTTTTAAGCAACACTTTATCAATATCGCTATACCACTGTTCTATATCATAATTTAAATGTTGTTCTTGCTAAATAACTGCACGGATCGTTTAGAGCAAGGGTTTCCATGCTTTTAGACTGGCGTACCACCAAATCGAAATGTATACTTTCCCGTACCACCAGGTAACGTAAACAGGGACTCATTTACAGCAGGGCATTCTGTGCACAGGCCCTGGAGATCCGCTCTCCCAGAAATCCCACAACTATAAAATAGGTCTAATAAAAGAATTAATATGTATATTAAGTGTTTTAGGAGGACTAATAAAAGCATACGTGTCCAGGGCCCCAAGTTAATAGGTTCATAATTAATTACTAGGTTACTAGTACCTAGTAATTAATTATACCTAGGTTAATGAATAGGTTAATTACTAGGTTAATTAACCTATGAATTAACCTAGGATATTTAATAGGTTAATAGAATTCTAATATTTAGATCTGCATTATTATATTAATAAAACTGCATTTAAATTATTTTCTTTTTCTGACATTCATACATGGAATAACATCATGATTGCATATCAATAATATTTAAAATATTTTTTAAATATTTGTGGTGGAGGATTATAATAATTTATCACTTTATGGCATGCGCAATTGGCTGGCTTATATACATATATACTGTCTTGACTTGTATAGCTGATGTGAAGAACTGGCCTGCTTAACCAAATGTAGCTCCCTAATGTCTGGTTCCACTCTCTTCAATAGCTATGACAGAGTATCTTCAATGAGAAAGTAATCTGTAATAAGAAAAAAAAAATCCGTTATTAAATTTACTGGACAATAGTAAATGAAATCCGCTATATGGAATTCATATCAATCATTTATATCACTCATCAATTGTAGTTTTCCTATTTTATTCTCATTATGTTTTATTTATTTGTTAATATTAGCTAAGTGTGATTCAGTAGTCATCTTGGTTTAACCTTTGTTTTAAAATACGTTTTCACCTATATAAGTTGTGCTAAACAAACATTTTACAAATTTCGAAGGAATCGGTGGCTCAGTTCATCTCAGCAAACAAAGCTCCGTTAATTCATCCTTTTTTTTTTTTTTTTTTTTTTTTTTTTCAAAAATCCCATCACATATAGCAGAATAAACTATTTTTCCACTCTCTTCAATAGCTATGACAGAGTATCTTCAATGAGAAAGTAATCTGTAATAAGCAAAAAAAATCAGTTATTAAATTTACTGGACAATAGTAAATGAAATCCGCTATATGGAATTCATATCAATCATTTATATGACTCATCAATTGTAGTTTTCCTATTTTATTCTCACCATTAAAACTTGACAAGATTATAATTGAAATAATATTTCGTCATTTAAAGTAAAGGAAAGAGTTTTTATGAAAGGCTTCGTTTTGTCATTGGCTGAGAAAGATGAGATACAGAATTATTTAACCTTATTTAACTCCACTTCATTCAAAATGACAGATTTATTCGTGTACCACTAACGGAATGCTTGCGTGCCAGTACTGGCAGGGGTGTAACTATCGTGAAGCCGTTGAAACAAACTGTTCCAGGCGCATAAATCATAAAGGCACAAAATTAGAAATAACGAAATAAAAATTTGTAAAAATATTTGCATAATTTTATTATTATTATTATCATTAAAATGTTACTATGGATGGATCATATTTGTTATAATTTGTATATTCACATACTATTTCACCTTGTTTTGGATCTCAACTGCTTAAATTTTGAACACGTTTGTGTACTCGCTTAAAAGAAATTACTTTTATTCGGAAATTTTTAATTCATAAGTAACTTCGGAGCCTCAAGTATCTTCTCCAACATTTATTTCAATATACCATTTTTAGGTAGATTTCGTAAGAAATACTACCTATTACATTCTCACCTAAGTTGGAAATTTTGAAAGATTTTTGCAGATCTACGCCGATCATGACTCCCAGAACCCAAAACCACCCCCAGTTCAAAACTTTATCTATCTATCTATCTATCTATCTATCTATCTATCTATCAATCTATCTATCTATCTATCTATGTCACTTTTTTCTGACCACGATAACTGGAAAAATTCTGCATAAATCTCTTCCAAACTGATACATAAAATCAAGGGTCATAAAATGTCGGTCAAGTTCGTTAATAGGAAAAATCGAACCAAGTGGGGGGGGGGAAATGGGGGGGGCTTTTTGTGAAAACAGAAAAACCCTCATAATTTCTTTATTTTTATACGTATCGAATCCGTTTAAAGTTATTATTACTTCTAGGAAAAGGGCCGAAAATTTATGTATGACAGATTTTTGATATAATTAAAAATAGCCCCAAGGGGGGGAAAAAGGGGGGTTTTAGAAGAAAAAAAATCACTTCGTCAATTCACAAGATATCAAATCCGTGTAAATTTATTATTAATCCTCTTAGTATTATCTAAAACTTTTATATTGACAAGTTTTTTATAGGACCAACCGTTATAGCAAAAAAAATTAAAAACAAAAAAATCCCTGCCGGCTCCGCCTGCAAACAAGTTATTTTTCGAAGTAGGCGGTTCCAACTCCCGCATCTTTTCGAAACTGATACGTAAAATCAAGGGGCATAAAATCTCGGTCAAGTTTGTTAATGGGCAAAATCGAACCAAGGGGGGGGATGGGGGGATGGGGGGGGGGGCTTTTTGTGAAAACAGAAAAAAAACATAATTTCTTAATTATGATACGTATCGAATCCGTTTAAAGTTATTATTACTTCTAGGAACAGGGGCAAAAACTTATGTATGACAGATTTTTGATATAATTAAAAATTGCCTTAAGGGGGAGGGAAGGGGGGGGGGGGGTTAGAAGAAAAAAAAATCAGAACTTCGTCAATTCCCAAGATTTCAAATCCGCTTAAATTTATTATAAATCCTCTTAATATTATCTAAAACTTTTATATTGACAAGTTTTTTATAGGACCAACCGTTATAGCAAAAAAAAAAAAATAATAATAATAAAAACAAAAAAATACCTGCCGGCTCCGCCTGCAAACAAGTTATTTTTCGAAGTAGACGGTTCCAACTCCCGCTCTTTTTGAAACTGATACATAAAATCAAGGGGCATAAAATCTCGGTCAAGTTCGTTAATGGGCAAAATCGAACCAGGGGAGGGGGGGGGGACTTTTTGTGAAAACAGAAAAAAACCCATAATTTCTTAATTATGATACGTATCGAATCCGTTTGAAGTTATTATTACTTCTAGGAGAAGGGCCGAAAATTTATGCATGACAGATTTTTGATATAATTAAAAATTGCCTTAAGGGGGGGGGGAGGGAGGTTTTTGAAGAAAAAAATTTATAACTTCGTCAATTCCCAAGATTTCAAATCCGCTTAAATTTATTATAAATCCTCTTAATATTATCTAAAACTTTTATACGGGCATGTTTTTTATAGGACCAACTCTTATAGCAAAAAAAAAAAAAATCCTTGCTGGCTCCGCCTGCAAACAACTTTGGTTTCGAAGTAGGCGGTTCCAACTGCAGCGTCATCGCAAAAAGGTCATTTCTTCCGCAATTCCCGACAAACAGGCGCCCCACGGTCTGCCTCTTCGAAATCTACCTGTGCCTGTAGGCCGAGCCGTCAGGGATTTTTTTTTCTTCTTCTAGTTGTACCGTTGGCGATGACAGCAAAACGAAGTTTTCAAAACCTACACAAGAAGCTGCATGTCATAACATCGTTTCAACTCTTTGGTTGAGTATTAATTGAGAAAAACAAAACAAAACGGTTGTTTTTTAATTTAATAGTGAAAAAAATATTGATCATTTTACAAATAAAAAAATGGGAAAAAGAAAATTTTGAAGATTTTCTTAATGTGAAAATGAAATATTCATTTGCCAATACAGTTTATAAAACATATACTCAGCGTATGATTTAGACATATGCCACATGGGTTCAGACCCAGGATGGCAACGGAAATTTTGAGAATATTCATTCTGATTTTAAAAGTATGGCAAATTTTAAATAGGGAATTCATAAGCATTTTCTATCATAAACAGAGAAAAGGCTTTTCTTAGAAAATACTAAATTTGATTAAATAATTATCGTCATTTAATTACACGAAAGTGAAATGTTCAGCTTCACAAATATTGGAATCTTCATGATATCCCTTTGAACGTATCACATAATTTGACCCTTTTTACGAAAATAGAAACCATGGCTATGTTAAAATGGCTAAGTCCCTCAAAATGATTACGATTATTATGAAGAATAAAATGCACTTCATGACTGCGTATTCACTTGAAACTTCATTGCGAGGGACCACTTACACCAAGATTTTATTTTCACAAACTTTCTTGTAATGCACGAAATTTAATCCACTATTTACTCAATGAATGCAAAAAATCTCCTGTAAAATTTCGTTAATCGTATGAAAACTGAAGAATTACCCAGGACCAAACATGTTTAAATAAGTAAAATAAAGTATTTTTCTAAAAAGGTTTTTGAAAATTGAGACGTAAATAATATTTCATATACTACATTTGGAATTGATAATGCATAATAAAAATAAGTGTCTAGTGGTGAAAAAACGATTTTGGAAAAATGCAAATGTGGGCTTCATGAACACTTTCCTATCACAAATTACATTTATGATTATATCTAATTTGAGAGACCTCTAATTTGAGGGGTGCTGAACAAATACACGGTTTTCCCATTATTATATGCTAATACGGTCTTGCTTTGTTTTGAAAATTTGATTCAAATACGATAATTTATTTTTTACTTGCACTATTCGGTCAAAATTTACATTCAGTAGGTGAAAAGGAGACGGCAAAAATATGCTGATGTTCGAGATTAATTCTAGTATTTGTTGAGAGGCCCCCGAAAGACTAGGGTCTCAAAGTGCTTTAATCAGGTTTTTACAAAATAAGAAAATTTATATATATATATATATATATATATATATATATTATAGTCTTAATTACAATCACTACGTTGAAAAGACATATAGGCACCATTTCCTTGGTTATTATTTTTCATCGAAAGCTCAAGTCATGGGCTGTCAAAATTAAAAATTTCTCGATGGTAACGTGTTTTCTTATTACACTGATATCTAAAAATTAAGGGGCAGTGACCAGACACTTTCAGTTTCAGGCGTTTTGTCAAATACCTACTGAAATGCGTGACGAAATGCCCTTGAACGTTTAGGATGTAAAGAACATGTTTCGCTTCCATTTTTTTTTTTGAGTGAAGATTTAGTCCCGAGGACAATTAGGGGAGTAATAATAAATTTAATAATAAAATAATATTTTCGTTTCCCCAAGAAACAGAAAATGCCAAAATGGTCCGTTACTGTAGCAAATGACTATGTAGGAAATGTTCAATGTTTTTGTGCATTTGTGTAAGAATAGCACGCATGTTCTTGAGGATGGTAACGTTTCTGTTTTCTGTGAAAAATTCAAATGTTTTTTCTTTATAGCATGCAGAGTTTTCAACCGAATTTAACACCGCTTTTCGAAAACTTGGCAAAGAACATTAGAATAGCATAATGCAATTAAAAGCTGAATATATTGAATATTTGATGAGATATGGGTATTTGTATGAAATAAATTTTAACTTCGCATGCGCGAACTATACCAAAGATTTCTTTTTCAAGATTTGGTAGTCAATTCTATAGAGCAACTTATATAAAAAGTCCATTCAAATATCGCAAAAATTCAGAAAGATAGAAGCAATATAGTGAGTTGCTTACTAAAAGTAATTGGATTGTAAGGGATTTTCCCGCAATTTTTCAATCAGCTTTCTGTATCGCAAGCATCTTTCTGAGTTTTCACGATATTTGACTTGTCTTTTTATATGAGTTGCTCTATAGAATCAACTATCAAATCATAAAAAAAAAAAAAAAATCTTTGCTACAGTTCACGCATGCGCAGTTAAATTTTATTTCATATAAATACCCATATCTCATCGAATATTACATATAGTACTAATCTTTTAATTGCAGTATACTATGTCTACTGTTTTTTGTCAAGTTTTCGAAAAGTGGTGTTAAATTCGGTTGAAAACCCTGTACGCTATAAACAAAAAACATTTGAAATTTTCTCAGAAACATTAACTTGTTCACGAATATACTTGTTATACTTACACAAATGCATACAAATGTTGAACAGGACCTACATAGTTATTTGCTACAGTGCAGTGACAAACCATTTTGAGCATTTTCTGTTACTCGGGTGATCGCAAATATTATTTTATTATTAAAATTATTATTGCCTCTCCCTTAATTGTCCTCGCGACTAAACTTTCACTGAAAATTATGAAAAACATGTTCTTCACATTCCAGAAGTTCAAGGACAATTCGTAAAGAATTTCAGTAGATATTTGACAAAACGTCTAAAATCGAAAGAGTCCAGTCACTGCCCCCTAAATTTTTGGACATGAGTGTAGATTTCTATGTTTTCGAACTCTTAAGAACGCAAAATTGAGATTGATAGCTGACAGATTGCACTAGGCCCATGGGTATATTCCTATAAAATACGAATATATAAATATAAAACGAAAATCTGGTCCCGTGTAAAAAGAAATTGGTACTCCGCACTTAAAGAATTACACGATATTTTATTAGAATACCCGCCCGGCACGGCGTTGTCCTGGCCCACAGAAAAGTACCTTCTATCCATGGATATTCTTTTTTGTATTTTCATCCGGGCTATGGAAACGGCAATTTTAAAATGCTGAAAAAAAAATTGATTTTACAGTATAATGCTAGCACTCCAGCTGCCTGTATTATAAAGTAAAATTAACAGTAATAAACAGTAAAATAAGCAGTAATACACTACCGCGCATGCGCGGTAGTGTATTACTATCTATTATCTATTAGCGCAGTAGTGTATCACGGTAGCGATATTATTGTATTGCTGCTTACTACGCCACTAGGTACCATAGTTTAAGAAACCCTGGTTTACAGCAACTCGGAATAGGAAATAACAATCTTGTATTTTCTCCAGTAATAAACTATTTCTCTCTCCTCCCCTCTGTCTCTCTTGTTTTTGCTTTTTGCATACAGAATATATGTGTATGAGTTTTGATTTCAATCATACAATTTGTTGTATCAATCTTTATTTTGCATTAATTAAATCCTTACTTGTTATTTACATTTTTTTTCTTATCTCGCCTCTAACAAGGGGACCGCCAAACATGATATTATTGATGATGGAATATATTGTAAGAATATCAAGGTTAGACCTTGATATGAGTTATTACTGATTAGGTTTTGGTGTACATCGTCTAATAGGTGGCGCTGCTATGCTGCTTTTTTCCCGATTTCCGCAATAGCTCTATCTCAAGAACTAATGCACCGATTTTCATCAAACTTCAGATTCAGTTAGACGCTGACATAAGTTGTTACTGATTAGGTTCAGGTGTAAATTATTCAAAAAGTGGCGCTGCCATGCTGATTTTTTTCAGGATTTACACGATTTTAGCAATAGTCATATTTCAAGAATTAGCACACGGAATTTCATATTCTGTTAGACCCTGACATAAAATGGTGTTGATTAGGTTTTCATGTAAATCATATAACAGGTGGCGATGCTATGCTGCATTTTTTATTTTTAAAAGTATAATTAAAAAGTATTAACATGTATGAGATAGAAGAAGGTTTTGGAATTGCAAATTGGACTAGTTTCTTTTGTAATTTGTTTAACTTTGGGGTAACCTCTTAATAAAAAGTCACATGTTTTATTCCTCAATGTTAATATGCATTAATCGATATAAGGTTATTAAATGACGATATCGAAATTGCAATTCAATCCTTATTAAAAGAATTAAATCCCTATAATTAAACTGATAATCTGATCACGCTCATCTGTCGGTTAAAATGATGTAAGGATTATAATTATCTTTCACGTTTATTTAATTGTTTTGCCTAATCGATGCTAATCTTTAATCTACCACTTTCTTTGGCTTCCCTTTTTGAAAGCAACTTAGAGCGAATTAGAGAAGTGATTAAATTCAAAGATTATATTGAGTTGACAATTAAATAATTATAAAGTTTTCTCTCATATGGATTTAATTGAAATTTTTTTTAGATGTATTTACGTGTTCGAAATGTTCAAGTCATACTATAAGGAGATGGGTCACATATGCATTGATATTTAGACCCGTGTTAAGGTATAAATAAATACACTGGCCTCCAAAAGTTAAGGTACAACCAGTTTTTTGTGTCTAATTTGAAAATAAATGAACAAAAAGACATAAAATTTAGAGGAATTGTGCTTTAAACAGTTATTTCTTGAATTTTATATAATTTTAACATCAAGCATGATTTACGAATAAAAAATTACATTTTTTGCAAAAGTCTACTATTTGATAAAAAAAAAAAAATAAATGGCAGTTTTTTGTGAAAAAAATTAAATTAACGGATTTTAATAAAGCATGTGTCCGGCCCTAAGTGTAATGCATTTGTGTCATTTAATTTCCATACTGTCAATTAAGTTGTCGGACACTGGAATGGGAAACAAAGATCATACATGGAGGAACGCTTATTCCAGCTCATGTAACGACTTCGGAGGAGGACTTACGGCAGCCACCTGGCTGCTGAGATAGTCCCAAAGATGATCTATCGGATTAAGGCCCGAAGATTTAGCTGGCCATTCCATTACCTCCAAACCCTGATCCTCTAGATATTCATCAAGAACTCAAGCGCAATACGATCGGGCATTATCATCCATTAACATTAATACATCACCAATAGCACCAGCTTACGCTGTGACAAGCGCAGCAAGGATCTCGTTACGATATTTCACAGCAGTCAGAGGTCTTCCATGGCATACATGGAGGTTATTGCGTCCATCGGAGAGATTCCAGCCCAAACCATGATTCCACCTCCTCTATACCTGTGTCTTTCAACAATGTTACATACGTAGAATCTGATACCTTGTTCTCTCCAAAGAAAACCGGGACTCGTCTATGAGCAATACGTAAGCCCATTGTTGTCTGTTAGAGGTAACGTGCTCTCTTGGCCAACATAAACGAGCACTACTGTGTTGTCGATTAATAGGGTCACACACAACGGATCGTCTTGCTCAGAGTCCGTAATTGTGAAGACGTCTGTGCACCGTAGTAGAAGATATTGTCATCCCTGTTGCTTTACGATGATCTGAAATGAGCTGAGCCACAGTAGTGTTACTCATCCTTCGGACCAAAAGAGCTAAAAAGCGATATTGTGCAAGGGTTGTAACCCATGAGCGGTCTAGAACAAGTCTTCTTGATACTGAATTTTCCTATTCAAATTATTCCTAGAGACTTTGGACCAGATTATGAGACACATCACGACATCTAACAGCATCAACTTGTGATAACCCCATTTCCACCCATCCGACTGCCCGCCATCTTAACGAATCAGGTAAACGACATCTTCTACATATGGACACCAATATTTCAGGACCAACCATTGAAGATCAACAAGCATAAACAAAAATTCCACACAAATTTTAAAAAATGCGATATTCGCAGGTTTCCCGCTCTCCATATAAGTGTCCAATTCTTTAGAAAATAGAGATTAGTATAATTGTTGCATGGTTTTATTGAAGTTACTTAAGATCATTCATATAAACCATATTTTGTACATTTGTTTTCATTCTTTTAATAGTGAGTGTCAGAAACTGGTTGTACCTTAACATTTGGAGGATAGTGTAAATAAAAATATTTTATCGAAGATACTTTGAATTTCATTAGCACTTTCCAACATAGTTGAAAAGCGTTTATGAATTCGGTTTGTTTGTCGGTTTGTTCGTTCACTAGCTCTCGTAAGTAGACTTCAATTGCCATGTAATTTTTATATGTTATTGATTTTTACTATAGAATGTTCAGTATTGAAAAAAATGAAGTGTCTAGCATCTATAGCTCGTTTAAACCGTTTAAAGGGTCACGCAAAAGATTTCCGTTACATTATGATCTATGGGGGGGGGGGGGGATTGTTTGCTGTGCATTTATTGACGTTACAATATTTCAAACATAATGAGATTGATATGCATCACTGGGGTGGACTACAACCTGCTTTCTGAAGAGTATAGAAGAAATAGCATTTATAGTTTAATGATTTTTTTTAATATTATTCTGTTAGTGCTTCATAATCTGTGCTTGATGCTTGATTTTTCGTTCTTGTTTATTTTAATGCCTGTTTAATCGGTTGTACTTTGAAGATTGCTTAACTGTGTTATGCATGATCAGAAACATAGGTTTATTTAGAAATTTCGAATGTATTTCAGTTATATCCATTTTATTTTATTTTTTTATGAAGCGTTCACCACTGCAGTTCTTATATATATTAAAATACGAAAAACAAAGTAAAATAGATGTGAAATCTATGATAGATATATTTTAAGTCTCATATCGAAAAACAATTAAATCTATATTATAAAGCAAAAACATATCCATAAGTAACGCTGACGTCATATCGACGGTGGAAACGACCTGACCAATCGATTTCACTTTATAGTAAAAATCGCTAATATTTAAATTGTTACACCGTCGAATAGAAAATAAATGTGCTTCAGACTAAATTTTTTTTATGAAAACTGTATCTCAATTTACTGATTTTGTATATGATTTTAAACTATTTTTTAAGCAGGAATTTTTTTAAATCTCAAACATGAACGTGCAATTCAATTACGGAAGATGAACTCTTTTGCAATATAAATAATTTGGCATTTGTTTGTTTATGTGTCCATATCAAAATGTGTAAACTTTTGTACGCATAAATAAATTACCAGATGAAACACATCACACTTCCATAAATAAATTACCGGATGAAATCAACACTTCACAAATAAATAAATAAAATTGAATAAAATGAATTTATCAAACATGTAATCGAACTACGTGCTTAAACATTAAAACAATCAAAACCAAACAGTTGCTATAAACATAAAAATCTTTCTCGACTAATTGCTGGCATGAATCTGATGTGAAAGTACAAAAATGTTTTTTTGTTTAGTTGGTGGGCAATCTAAGAAAATATAATACTATAGCGAAATTTTAAAGATTATGGAACAGTAAAAATAATTAAAAAAAAACTTTTCCGGAATCGTAATTTTTTTCTTCTTGCTACCTCAATGTTCGTAAAACTGAAATTACTATTTTTTTTAACCCTCCAATAAATTTATTAATTTGAAAAATTCGTTAAAACAACTATAAACAATTCATTAAATTGAAAAAAATCCCCTAGTCAAAGATAAATTAATGATAACCCGATTACAGATGATCGCCATTGTTCGTGATAATATCATTCAATTTTACGTAACAGGGCAATCTTTTTTAAAACAGAGAAATTAATATGTTTTTAGAGTCTGTGAGTGTTTACGGGGGTTGGCAAACGTAGCTCGTAGGGAGGAGAGTTGCCTAGTTAAAAAATATATTCTTCTTACGTTTCATATAAGGAAAAATCTCATGTCCAAAATCAATATTTGTTATAAAAGACTAGTTTATAAATATATTTTTTTATTATTAATCTGACGCGAAGCGAGGGGTTTTGTCTGGACGGAATTCAAAACATTATTATTTTCACTTTAAATTTCAAGAAACATGCCCTTTCTTGGATTTTCAAATTTCATTAATTTTATTCGCTTGTGATTTTGAAAACTGTCGTAAAATTTATTCTTCTCAAAAGATTTAAGATAATTAAACATTTTACTGAAACATTTTACTGATTAAGAATTTTAGTCACAGGGACAGAGCCCATTTTGACTCCTCCCCCTCCTCCCTGAAGAAAACTTGTAATTATTTTCTTCTTTTATATTTATGTGTTTAACAATTATTTTAAACGGACAATTATTTTGAAAGGCCGAACCCCCTGCTCCTTCCTCCCAATGGACAAAAATTATAAACTGTTTCAATTCATCATTTTTAATATTTGTTGTTCGATTTGTGATGTGTGTTATTATATTTCTGTATTCCTTTATATATATATTTAAAAATTGTTTTTCACATGAGGTTCTAATAAAAGAAATCTCAGTTTAATTTATTTTATGTTTTTATTCACATAATTTAAAAGAAGAAAAAAAAATGGATTGTAATAGCTTCTGTTCTGATATCTGTCCCCTTCTTGAATTTTGTTCGGCTGCATCCCATGTTGACAAACAAATATATTCAGTATTTTATATATGTAGAATTAGTTTTATGGCGAATATGTAATGCCAACATAAAAAAGCATATTCAGATTAAATTTATAGCATTTGCGTCGTCCCTTCTACATTTCCCTCTCATTTTTCTTTAAACTAAAGAAATTTTCCTTATGAAACCTTGACGTACCCCAATGGTAAATTTATTTTGTTTATTCTGTTATTTACGTTAATTTTTTAGCGTCGAATAATCATGCTAGTGTATCACATTTTTTATTTATGATATCGGAGATCTGTTTCCTTCTCGCCTGTATATCGTTAATAAGGTAATCTTGTTTTCTTTGTTAAATAATGTTAATTTATTTTTAACGCAAATTGATCCTTGATGATCTTGAACACATTTTTTTTTTCAAAAGTAAAGCGACATTTAGAAGAAATTTCATTACAAGCATATAAATTATATATATATATATATATATAAGCAGTAACCATCACAACACAAACAAAACAGCTAAATATTCGTGTGAACAGCGCCAGAAGCTGCATATTAGAACACACAAATTCAATATAATCCAGCAAAAACATGATTTTGGCCTGAACTAGCATCACCCCCCTCACCAGAAACAAGACAACACAAGAAAACACAGTTAGAAAAATAAACAGAAACAAGCTGCGGCCTCATCAGCAGTGGGTAAATTCAAAGGCAGCCAAGCATCCGAACAAAAAGATTAATAATTAGTGGCAGTGGGTTTCGGCCAGAGCGCTGCGTAGCAAAAAATTCAAAATGTACAGAAATTTTGAATTTTTTGCTACGCAGCGCTCTGGCCGAAACCCACTGCCACTAATTGTTAATCTTTTTGTTCGGATGCTTGGCTGCCTTTGAATTTACCCACTGCTGATGAGGCCGCAGCTTGTTTCTGTTTATTTTTACATATATTTTCTAATTGTGTTTTCTTGTGTTGTCTTGTTTCTGGTGAGGGGGGTGGTGCTAGTTCAGGCCAAAATCATGTTTTTGCTGGATTATATATATATATATATATATATATATATATATATATATATATATATATATTGTGCGTGCTCATCTGCAAATGAACCTTAAATTGAAATAAACATGCTGAAATTAGTTAAGTAGAAACTATACAGACCCTCAAAATCAACTCATGAGTTTTCCTTTCGACTTCGCCCACTCGCCCCTACTCATTTCGCAAACTGCTCGGCCACCCCATGCCATTTCGCAGACTAGGCAGGCCCCCCTATCCATTTCGTAAACTTGCCGACTGCTCTTAGCTATTTCGCGAATTGACCGACAAACTCTGGCCATTTCGCGAACTGGCCAATCAATTTAAAACGAAGTTGGCCAATTCGCGGATTGACCGGTCACTTCACAAAATGGCCGATTTCGGGCTTTGGCCGTAACACATATATATATTTTTTTCTTTGTTCGTCGCAAAAATAGCGTAATTGTGACGAAAAATAATCTTTTTTTTTTTTTTAATCCAATCTTGAAAAGTGGAAAAAATTATCCATTTTTTAATTTCGTTATATTATTTTTTTCCTAGATTCAAATATCAAAAAACCCCATTAGTTCACATTTACATTACACTTACAATGTTTTCCAGTGTACTATAAAATTATGAAAACAGTAAAACTTCTCAACAACAGACTCTTCGGGACATCGGATTTTGTCCTCTATTGGGGGTGTGCTCTTTTAAAGGGTACAAGTATACAAATATGTATGTGTTGTGGATTGAACATGGTGTCCGCTATCCGGAAGTGTCCAGTATGGGGGTTTTACTGTACTATAAACTTAAATTTTATGAGTGGTTGTTAAAATAATATTTTTATTTAAATTTACACATTTTCAACATAAATCAAATATGTGCTTATATTCAGAAATAAATCTTTCAAAACGGCATCTTACTGTACTTATTATTTAAGCTAGTCATCACTGTATTCCACCCGTTATTTAATCTAATATAGAGAAGATTGTCAGAAGTGGGCAGTTCCCCCAAATGGGGACATCATAAAAATCATATCAAAACAAATCTCAATAATTTTAATGATCGATATAAGGCTTATAAGGCGAAATATATATATAAAAATAATAATAATAAATTAATTAGATATACCGGGATCTTAATTCCCGCAATGTTAATTTAAAATATACAGATTCATCACCGATAATGCAGTGGAATGAGATATGTGTTAATACTGAAATTTACTGTTAGAACATATTACTCATTTTCTACCTTTTAAAAGAGTACCAAACGGAAATAAAATTTCTCTAGGAAATACAAGTAAAATTTATACTTTTTTTTTTTTTTTTTTTTTTTTTTTTTTTTTTTTTTTTTTTACTTTGCCAAAAAGAAAAAAAAAGCATAGCTGGGAAAAAAAATGGAAAATATAATTATCCTTCAAATTCAGTCTGGAAAATAAAAATACCAGCTTATTATTATTTTTTTCGCAAAAGCCGCTAAGGCAGTTTTGTGTTTCAAAATAGGCATATTTTTTAACCTATCTCCTTCTTTTACAAACCCACTTTATGAAAAAACATACATCCATTTTCTAATTTTGTTGTATCATTGTTTTCTAAATCCGAATATTGAACAAACCAAATTAGTTCTGAAATACATTACATTTACGTTGATTTTCTGTGTACCATAGAAAAAGGGTTGCTCAAACTATGGTACGCGTACCAGTACTGGTACACAAAGCTCTGGCTACTGGTACGCGAAAGTGCGATGCTAGTCCGTAAAACGAAATACCAGCATAATATATTATATAATAAAAAACGGCATGAATTTATCACTTTGGAAATTTTCGAATGAAAATTAGACACTGTAAACGCTTTTATTTTTGTTGTTGTTATTACTAGAAATGTTTGTTATAGCAAACTGTCTGAAATCCGCACATGCTGTTTATGATATAACCAGTTTTCCAGGGTTAAACACATGTAATTATTTCATTTATACGAGGGAAAATTAAAATTTGCAAATAAAGACCTAATTTAAAAATTAACGAATGAAACAATTTAAATAGCAAAAAAAAACTGTTTTAAACATGCTTTTTAATTGTATTATCTGAAGGTAAAGTCGGAATCCGTGAAAGTAGGAGGAGCTTGTTCAAATAGGATTTTTTTTTTTTTCTGTACGGGGTTGTTTCAGTGTTGAAGTTTTATTTGATACATAATTCATTATTTATTTAAGTCTGTCAATTGAAAATTTTCTCTTTTTCTGTACCAAATGTGTAAGTTTTTTTCTATTTAATGGAAATCGGTTTTTAATACTGTAAAGTTATTTAAAATCGAAAAAATTATGGGAAGTCCCTCTTTCACAGTTTTTCCTTTATTAACATTACGTTTCCTGGTGGCGTATGCCTGGTGGTACGCGGAAGTATTAACTTCGATTTAGTGGTATGTCGCTCTAAAAGTTTGGGAACCCCTGCCATAAAACATAGGTAAAACATAAATTTTATGCATGTTTGTTTAAAAAATATTTTCATTTGCACTTACAAATTTTCCACTTAAGTCATACGTGCCTAATTTTTAAGATAAATGTTTCTCACAATATCTTACTACTTTACTTATTATTTAAACTAGTAGCTATCATTATATTCTATACATTCTTTTTTTTTTTTTTTTATCCGTTCTAGAGGGAATAGTTAGAAGTGGCCAATATTTTCAATTGGTTGCACCATAAATATTTGATATAAAAAATTATTGATAGGTCTTCGTTGAACCCTTTCAATATTTGATATCTTTAAACTAAAGGGTTAAAAAGCAATGCATGCAAAATAATAATAATAAGAAGAAGAATAAGAATTTAAGTAATATCTGGATCTTTAAAAGTACAGAAACTTCATGGAGATTTATTGGAAAGAGATGTGTCTTAATAGTAAAATTTAGTATTATACTAATATATTTGTACTTCAATTCTTTTTAAAATGTACCAAACGGAAATAAAAATTCTCTTGCAAGTACGTGTAACTTTCATCCTTTTTTTTTTCACTTTACTTGTCGCAAAAAAAATAGCATAATTGTGACAAAAAAGATTGAAAAATAATTTTCCTTCAAATCCAATCTGGAAAAGTGGAAATACCCATTTAATTTTTTTTTCACAAAAGCATTTCTTCACTCACTAATGCGTTTCTTTCAAAATAGGCATATTTTTTAATCTATCCCTTTCTTACACAAACCCACTTTATGAAGAAAAAAAAAATATCCATTTTCTAATTTTGTTATATCATTTTTTCTCTAGATCCAAATATCGAACAAGCCCCATTAGTTCTGAAAGACGTGAGCATAATTTTTTATTGATAAAGAAAAAAAATATTCTAGCTTGTGCAAGTGCGAAAAAAAAAATCGAAAAAGGGGGAATTAGGAGTAATAAATAAAAAAAGGAGTGATGAAAAACGATGATTTCCTAAATCGCAGAGTCGGGTATGATGATTCGCCCGTGTAATTTGTGAAAAGTGTTGTTATATAGATACTAAGGGGAGGGGAAAATTAGTTACAAGTGAGAGGGCTGAAGTCAGTAGCCTCCCCCTTCCCTCCAGAGGCAACCCTTCTTTGGTTGCCGTTGTGGAGAGTGTGAAATACTGAATTAATCTTCAGCCATTTTTAGTCGTCATATCTCCTGCAAACAGAATCATGTTTGTATTTACGCTCTCAGCATAATTTCAGGTTTTACTTAGAGAGGGCAAAATTCATTTGTTTGAATAATAAATTCATATTAGTATTTTTATTGCATTCGTATTTCATATTCATTTCTAAAAGAGCATCTTCACTGTCATAATTTATTTACATTGAGCTATTAATATATTGGTACCAGCAAATGTAGACATTCAATTAATAATAATAATAATAATAATAATAATAATAATAACAGATAATGATTAAAAAAAGAAGTCTGAAACTCAGTTAAGGCAATTTCCCTACCCTGCACTTCTTAAATGGTGCTCCTGAATTACGCTTAAGTTTATTATAGTTATTATTTTAATCGATAAGATATCCTCAAGAATTATTTTCTCGATTTGTTTTAGTAAATTATTCATTATGTCTTGGGTTGATTACATTTGGTAAAATTTGATAACACGTTGACTGCCACAATGTATACGTACATTCTGACTCTAGACACCCTGATTTGTATTTGGTAGTATAAATCGGGCGGACAAATACTCGGCGTGTACGCCTAGGTCAGAATACTGCTATGAGTTAGTATCTTGTAGGTGTCAGTCAACGTATTAAAGAAAATAACAGGATTTTTTTTCCGAGTAACAGAAAATTAAATCATCTAATTAAATATCTAAGTTCGTTAACTTAATGTTCCTTCGTCATGCTACTGTTTTAAGCTTAAGTTTATTCGAAAAATGCAATAAGATACCCTCATGACAATAAGGTTGTTTAAATTTTTTTTTAGCAAATAATTTATTACATCTTCGGCTGATTACATTTGGTAAAAATTGTTTTAAAAAGACTAACAGAAATTTAATGGAGCAATAGAAATTGAGAAATTGATTAGGTATCTCCATTCGTTAACTTTGTTTCTGTGCAGCATGAAGTATAGCAAAAACATTCTACAGCATACAAACGTTATAAGAATGCGATTTTTTTTATAAACATCTGCCAGTTTTGGACGTAATACTGTTATAGGAAGGTATTGGCTTTGGAAGGCCTTCTAAAGGGAAAGTAACGCGATTTATTTATTTATTTATTTTCAGACTGCTGACCAGGCCCCTACCTGCCAGGCTTTTGCCTAGCTTAACGAGTTGATACCTGGCATCGGGGCGAGGATTCGCCTGCTCTCCGCTTGGCGAAGATGTGTTTGTTAAATCTATAGGCCGACGTGGCTTCAGTGCGTCTTGTTGCCTTAATTGCTTATTCTTAGTTGGCCGGTTGCTAATTCATTTTGCATGAGACGGTTCAGCACTGTGCAGTGTAGCGAAGTCATGCCGGACGGATGTGAGATGCTGGGATATTTACTATCGCTCATCCATACGTCATGCCATCACTACTCGAGTTGGTCTCGTAATTTAGAACCTTGATCTGGTGACGAGACCTTCACCAGACTAGGCACTCCCAGAGGTGTAATTCACAGGTAACTTGGAGAACTTTACACCCACGACGGATTTTACATACACCGGGCGCCATTAGCCTACATGATCGCCGCATCTGAAAAGGAATGGGGTTAAACATTTTATAACACTTTTAATACTAGAAACTAGGTGCTACTTTTAGACTTTAATTACTATTACTTTACTTGGTTGTTTTTCTTAATTTATCTATAGTTCTACTTTATGATAATTTTAACTGAAACTAAATATTCTACAGAGTTGTTTATTCCTACAGAGGGGACATTATATGAATAATTTACTAAATTAAGAGAGGGTTTGGACCATCGGCTATATATTATCTATTTATAATTTAATATTTATAATTTATATAACTTAGATAAATATAAATATGGGAGGGGAGGGACAAATGTTTATATACTAACTAACTATAATTAATGATATAATGTTTATAACAAGTATTAACTTAGCTTTGGAGGTGCTGAAAAGCTTAATTTAGGTTAAAAATTTCTACTAAAAACTGCTTAATTAAAACGTACTAAAAATGAGAGGGGATACTAAAGTTACCTGACAGTTTACAAGGGGGATGAAATTGGATTTTATTCCTTAACTGCAAAATTTAATTTATTTCTAATTCTAAAAAAATACTACTAACTACCTTTATTATTATAACGCGAATTATTGGTCCCGTACAAGAAAATCTCTGAAAATCGTACTATCGAATCCATGAATATTGGTCAAAACTTCTACATTTTGTTTCTAGCATGATAACCACTGGGCTGAACTAAGAAACTTTTGGAAATTAGTTATCTGCTGAATAGAATTTTTTTTTTTTTTTTTTTTTTTTACAGATTATAAAAACTTTTTAAAAAATGCAATATTATTCAAATATATTTTTAAAATTTCTATAATTTAGAAATTTGGTTCGAAGTATATTATACTTTTTTCATCTTATAATAAATTCTTTTGAATTAATAAGATGTGATACTATAGCATCGAAAAAGAAATGCAACAGTAAACCATATACATATATTTTTAGACGGGAATTGCATATATACTTTATATTTCAGCAAGTCATAGTGTTTTAAGTCGCTAATTTCGAAAATTGTTGATGTGCTTAGGGAATATCTAGACCTATCAAACTGTTCATAGGCAGAACAATATAAGTCATACACTGTAAAAACAAACTCCTGTGAAAAAACGGAAAAGGCAGCAGAGTTGCCATAACTTTTCCGTTTTTTCACAGACATTCACTTTCGTGGATTTTTTCCGTTTTCGAAACTGAGAAGTTCCGTTTTCGAAACTGAAAAGTTCCTTTTTCGAAACTGAAAAGTTCCGTTTTAGGAACTGAAATGTTTTGTTTTAAAAACTGACATTTTCAGTTTTCAGGACGGTTATTTTCCGTTTTACAAAACTGATATTTTCAGTTTTTATTATCTGTTCGATATTTCTCCCATAAAGGGGAAAGTGAGATCTCAAATTCCCCACACTTATGTTAAACCTATCTGTGGCGGTTATAATTTTTTTAAATTTTTTTTTGTATTTTTATTCTTAGGAATTAAATATTTTAAACTTTTTTTTTCTTTGTACTCTACTTAAAGGATGTCTCTTTTGTAGTGGTCAAAATATTTCTGAAATATATATTTTATTTATAATTTTATGTGTTAAAATCCTAGCAAAACCAAGTAATATTTTAAAACTTCAGATAAAATTAAATGTATATTTTTAGAAATATTTTGACAACAAAAAGAAAAGAGACATTCTGTAAGAATTGTACACAGAAAAAGGAAGTTAAAAATGTTAATTTCTTAGGACATATTATTAGGAAACTTATACTTAATATACAAAATTTTATAAAAGGCAATAAATGTGATTTAATTTAGAAATGAAAAAAAATCTTCATTAAAGAATTAAATATATTTATATGAAAAAATATTTTTAGAAAAAATCTGAAGCTTAATTATAACAATATTGCAATTTTTCCATAAAGTATGCTAAAATTTGCAATTATAATTATTATTTAAAATAGCATTCAAACTCTGGAGCTAAATTCTTTAACATGACTAAAATTTGCTGATCTAGAAATAAAAATCAGGGGTCTGTGCAGATTTTTCTCGCAGTGTCCTGTTTTTATGAAATTGTAGAGTTTTTTTTTTGTATTTGTGAAAATTCTAGTTATAATTTTGTAAATTTTGAAATTATCGTTATATACAGGTTCCTGTATATCCTTTACACATGAAAAAGCTAAGTAATATATTCTGCGATCAGTTCAGTTATTTTGTGGCAGATCAGATTTTATTTTTAAATGATTAAACTTGTGAAAGGTTCTGTTTGGAGGTTGAAAAGTTTTGTGAAAAGTCCTTTTAAGTAGCCAAAATTTTCCTAAACTGATATCTGAAAATACAGAAAAAGAATGTACTAAAAAAATACATTGTGTGAGAAATTTTGAAAGAAGAAAGAAAAAATATGTAATTGCAGCATTTAAAAAAATATATATAATTGTTTTTCAAAGATATCCATAGCTTTCATTTCCTAACAGTATAACAGTAAAATTTTTAGTACTTATTATTAATATATTTTTTTCAATTTTTATCCCCCCCCTCACTGTTTATATATTTTATTTTTTTCTTATTTCATACTGAGACATATTTTAAAGACTTGGGGCACTAAGTGGGGCACTCTTATTTATTTATATCATTGTTTTAATAACATTAGTATGTATAATCAATTCTGTTATACATATGTAAGATAGAAATCTCGTTTTTTGAAGAAAAAAATTGGACTCATTTGCCTAGAGAGAGAATGAAAATGTATTTCAGTAAATCATAAAAGAAAAATTTTACTTTTTTTTAAGCTTTTAATTCGTTTATCCGTTAGTTTGTATTCGAAAATGCTTGCTAATTTAAATCATATATATATATATATATATATATATATATATATATATTTATATATGTTAAATTACTTTCTTTATCTATTTAAAGTTCTGTTTATTCAATGTAGTCATTATCCCCCCACCCCCCCGACCCTTACGCGGATGTAAACACTTTCTGGTATTTAAACCATCAAATATAAATAATTAATAACGAATAATTAATCAAATATAAATAATTAATAAGGAGGCTTTATTGTACTCAAATTGTTCATATCAAAACTATTTAATATATATATATATATATATATGCTACAATAATTTTACAAGTCAACCTATAACTCTATAAATATCGCTAGGTGCTATTGAAAAATAAATGTGAGAAAGAGGAAAAAAATAATAACACTTACAAGATCAAACAACTATCAGCATTCTCTAATCATAAAGAGAATAAGTAGTAAAAATAATAATAATTTGCTCCCATAAAATCAACTTTAAAATTAAGAGTAAAAAAAAAAAATAAATAAAACAGTGCATCCAGATTACTCATAGTAAATGATTAGAAACTGTTTGAAAGTAAAATAATTATATGATTTAAAAAGTATATTCAAATACAAACGCATAAACTGGAATTTTGAAAATTATATAATAACGAAATAAAGCATAGCTAAATATCGGGGGTCTTTTTTTCCTTTTAAAATCTGTATGAATAAAGATTATCTTTAGACACATATTACACATAAATTAATAACAAAGTCCGGTGAGGAAATAGTGAGTTGAAGTAAAATAATAATCAGATAAAATGCAAAATCATCCCTTTTTTTTATGACTTAAGACAAAATATTTATTCTAGGCAAATGATTGAAAGCTATTGTTGTAATATACACGTTGTTTAAAAACTCAATTTATATCTTACAAACATATAAAGAAATTATACATATAATGTTATTAAAACAATGATATAAAAAACAAAGATAAAACTTACTTTTATTCTGTAAAATATGTTTACATCCAAAGTTGTACTTATTATTACAATTGTAAATTCTAAAAAGCACGTGCTATCGCAAGTTACTTCGGACTGCCGTATCGGCCATATTGCTTTGACACAGGACACAGACTGACAAACTAATATATCCTCCAATCAGCTTCGGAACAGAACGTATCTTGCCGGAAAAGCTCCGTTCTCCGAGATTTTACTTTCGCCTACGGAAACTTTCAGTTATATCTCTAGCAGTAAATTGAAAATTTCCGTTAATTCCAGGAAAAGTTACCCTTTTTACCCAAAACGGAATTTTTCAGGTAAAAAATGGAAAATTCACAGAATAACACCTGTTAATTTCAGGACATATTTTTACAGTGTAGATTAAAAAATAAACTGCCTGTAGATAAAACCAGAAGATATTTTACTGCTTTGCAATAAATTATAAAGTTTCCAGGAAATCATCTATTTTTGAAAATTTAAGAAAATGTTATTTGCATCATTATAGCTTTCAACGCCTCATTTATAGTAAAAGATCTTAGACTATCGTAAAGAATCTCACACGTTTACAAAGTTGAGGCCTTTTTATGCAAAGGAGCGTATAGCTCCAAACTCAACAAAAACTTAACAGAGAGTATTTTCTGCCTTACAATTAGGATGTACTATATGCCTTGATGAGCTTACTTACCTTTATATACCTGTATTTCTCAGCTAGCATTACGTAGGATTGTATAAATTCCTAACACCATTTCAGATTGGACCCTCCTCATCGCTTTCATTGTCTGATAATTTTCTTTAGCTAATTTCTTTTATTGAAAATATTGCATAAAGTTTATTTACAAGATATTTAGTGGCGATTTTTTCGATTTTTTTCCCTTTTTATTATATTTTAAGCATTATAAGTCTTTTAATACATATTTTTTCTTTCCACAGTAATTTTTCAATAAACTATATAAAATTACATAGAGATGACAGCAGAAAATGGATACTCTTTGGTGTTTTATTATGAATTTTAAATATTTCTAACTTTCTAATTACTATCCTCTCTGGATTTTTTACTATTATTACTTATTAAATTTCTTATTCTTATCTTTAATTTTTCTAAATTTAAGAATTGTGAAACATGGAATTGCCAACTTTTTTTTTTTTTTTTTTTTTTTTTTGTATTAAAAGAATTACTTTTCAAATATTTATTTTATTATAGAGAATTTGAAAACTAACTTTATGTAGTTACATATATAAAACGACGCATATTATTTATTCCAGTAATTTCATTATTGAAGTAAAACATGTGATAATTGGCTGGCAGTGTTTCGGATTAAGTAATTTCGCTGCTGGACATCTACGGTAACACACATGCATTGAACACCTCCCCGCTTCCTGCATGGAACAAAAAAGTTCTTTTACTCTATTCGAACAGTTTTAATTGACCAATGCAAATTGCAGGCATACAAGGGATTAAATTCTTGCCTGGTCATGATATTGCATTACTTTGGCTATCCGCTTGAAACTGTAGGGTTTTATGAAATTGGATATCGATAGATTCAAATATGGATTGCAATAAAAAAGAATATTAAATTTCAAATTAAATTAGTTCTGATTTAATTAATATACTTCAATCCTAAATCAGAGCAGCTTAAATTTTAATACATGTATGATTGATTCAGTATTTGAAAACATTAAATGTTACAAGGCAATACTTGAAAAAATACATGTTATATATCAACCAATCTCACTATTTAAACACAGGGTAGTATTAATAGACTTTTGTTACATCAGGACATTGTTTACTGGTTTGTCACATGTTTTGCAATTATAATAAAAAGTAAATATAATAAATAGTATGACTATTTAAAAAATATATAATATATTTGTTAGTATAGAAAATCAGTTAATTCAGGCTTTTATTAAAGTTTGGAGAACAGGAGGCTGTTTACAATGTTCTTTATGCATGTTTAAGGTAGGATGAACAAATTTTAAAATGCACATTTTAAAAAACTTTATAACTTTTAAAGTTATCTCCCCATGGACACATCATTACTGGTAATTTAGACGTTGTCACTCATTCTTATTTAAGATCTTTAATGCGTTTTGGTACTAAGTATCACATTTCCTCACCATCATTTTTCAAGTCCATCATACAACAATTCACTTATGACCTGGATTTCTTTATTTACGAAATAGCTATCAACTATAATAAATCTATTGAATCATTTGCAGAATAGAAACATATGTATCTTCCTTTCAACATAATATTTTTCTTTTTAAAACATATTTACAGAAATCACATATTGATAAAATTCGTGTTCCTTTCTCTAACCTTAAACCGCATATTTATGCACTACAAAACAATTTCATCATAACATATGTTGATAAGGCTGAAAATAACTATGCCATCATCTGCAAATACTACTACCACCATCTTCTTACAAATGCAATTTCTTCTAATATTTTTTTACACTTCATCATGTTCTATTAGTAGAAAACAATAGACATTTTTTAAGTTATCATAAATTATTAGGCTTAAACAGTAAAAAACTTCAATTATCCTTACATTATTATGATTCCTTAGTTTCACAAAACTCTTTTAAAATTTCGCACTGTCACTTTAGGATGTAATACTTATAATTTACATGCCAATTTACTTTTCTAAAATATTATCACACAGATTTACAATTTATCTCTCAATAAAGATAATTCTCACTGTATAAAAAACAGTTATGTGCTAGTTAATAAAATCAAGGCACTAACAAAAGTTCAAAATATTATTACATATGATTTTAAGGACCTATTCAAGAGTATTCTTTTAGCAGATTTACACTCTACTATTAATTCACTTTTTATAGAAACTTCTCATCATTACAATTACCTGACAACATCGATATTGACTACTTTAAATCATTAACTAATTTTTTTACTTTTTCATAACTATATCTTCCAAAATAATGCTATTTTCATTCAGACACAGGGAATCCACAAGGATCAGCTAGATCCAGTATGCTTTCAGATTTATTTCTTTATTTCTATGAAAAAAAGTATAATAACGATAATTTTTTGCTCTATAAATATGTAGATGATATAATTATTTTTTTACTTAATGATAATCATTCTATACCTCTTCCTGTAGCATCCTGTCCTTCTAATCTCGAACTTAGTCCTACCTTTTAAAATAATTCTTCAATTAATTTCATGGATGTTAATATCTCTATTCTTTCTTATCATACTTTAACATTCAATATTTATGATAAACGTATTGATTTTTCTTTCATGCCATTAGTTTTACTAACTTTCATTCATGTCTACATATTTCTGTTTATATAAGTATTCTTCTAAACTACTGAAATCGCATTAAATGTTTATGTTCTTCCCATTTTATAAGGCTTAAATTACTAAAATTAAAATATACAACTCTGTCTTATAATTTCCCCCTTGCTTTTATTTCTTCATGACTTAAACAATAATACATACATCAAATTTTACCAGTATAGGCAATGAATATGTATAAAAATTATAAAATTGGAAAACAAAATTATGGAGAGTGGGCGTGGATTGCTGAGAAAACTATAAAAAAATTATATAAAAAACTATGACAGAAAAATTCCAAAATTTCTCCCCCCAAAAATTACTAAATCAAAATGCTATTACGGAGGGTTGAGGCGGGACTGTTAAAAAAACAACAAAATTTATATTTAAAAAAGCGGGTTCATGTATTTCACACAATTTACTTACCATTCCATCGTTAAGACATTCACAATCTTATCTACATTATGCTTCGTCATTTCGCTAATTTTGTTTATTACCATCTTTCCATTTGTTCTTTATAACTATCTAAATCTGTGGTTTTTATGTGGTTGTCTTCATTTTTTTACTTAAATTAAACGCATTATATGACAATGATAGACTTCTTGGCTATTCAATATAAAATAATGCTTTTTTGCGACAAGTGGATGTTTTTGCAGGACTGACGATTAAACACGCACGTGTTACTTTGTTTTTCATTTTCCATCATCATATTTCTATGTTCCACTCGGTCCCAATTTATAATTAATTCCTTTTATTTCAATTTTTGTTTGGCATCAGCTATCTTTAAAGTATGTTTATGATTCTAGATATATTGAGATTCCTTGATATCTTTTATTTATTAAGATATTTTCTATATACATTTATATTTATTATAAAAATTTCCTCGAATTTTGGGAACGTTTGGTAACCTTAGTTTAAGATTGTAATTTGATCCGTTGATCAAATGATGAGTTATAAAACAAATAAATTCTAAATGATTGTTAGCATGTAAAACACTTATCCAATGAGATTTTATCATAATTATGTTATCAAAAATAGATAATCTTACTTGTTTCATTTAAGTTCATTTTGTAAAATACCAACATTATTGAACTGAACTAATTTAACGATGTGCATTCTATGGATCACCTCATTCCTAAGATTTATATATTACTGCTAATACAAATTACAATAATAGTTAATGAACACAACTTTTTGGAACATCTTAAACTAATTTTCAAAGTATGTCAGATGTAGTCATCGTAATCAAAATATATGTGCTCATTTTACAAACAAAGAAGGCTTTTTAACAAATAAAAACAATTAGAAATAAGTTATGTAATAAGAAAAAATATGCATGTTCTAAGAAAAATATATAGCAATAACAAACAATTCAAGATATGGTAAATAAGAGAAATTTTTTAAAGAAAATGACAAAACTGAAATATTATTGTTGATATCGATGAATAAAAGATAACGTATTATAAAATCAATAATAATTAAATAAATAAAATAATTCTAAACACTATGAAAGACTAATAGATATCTGTACAAAAATTAAAGAGAAATGTAAAGTAGGAACTAACTGACGGTTTTTTTTTCTTTATGGGAATTCAAATAATTTAAATTTGTATTAATTAACTTTTATGAAACTGTTAGTAAATTCTGAAGTATTTTAATATATCTTGAAAACAGAGTTTTAAAAATGTAATGTTTGATAAAATATTCTAAAAGTCGAAAAAAATTAGAAAGAAAATATGGTAAAGTAAAATGAGTGCTCTAGTTACTATATTGGCAGGTGAAGTTTTAAATTTTAGCTGTGGTAAAAAGCTTTGGCTGAAAAACTATGAAATTGAACTATACTGAAAAATGTATATTTATTTTGATTAAAGAATAGCTATTTATGTAATGCTATTTAAAGATAGATGACAAAATTTATTCATCAAAGTTTAATTTTAAACATATTTGAGATTAAATTCCCCAGAGTGGTTTAAGCAAGATTCTAGCATATCAATAAACAATAACACCAAATTTCATGATAGAGGCATACATATTTATCATGTCTTTTCTACCAATTTTTCTTGCAATCATCATTTTAACTTAGCATTCAACAGTAAAAGCAACCGTAAAACCTTAAGTATTTGACATACAATTTTCCAGATTATAATGTAAACCAAGTTCCCAATCCACTAAACATCCAGATAGAAGCATGCATCTATCATCATTATACGATAGTTGTCAGTAGTTGATATCAGTATATGATATACATACCAACTTTTCTTCCAGAAATCATTTAAAATAAAAATAATCAGTAAGAACATTGATAAAATTTTTCATATAAGATAAAAACTTATTTTTATGTGTCAACGTAATTTTCTAATGGTCGATTCTATTCGCAAATAGCGGTACTCAAAAGTAGGCACTATGCGAGGCATGCGCATATTTTCCACACCTGAAAAGACAAAAACTAACCGTCACAAATGTGTTAATGTAGTATGGATGACATTTACTTGATATTCTCTGTTGAATGACATTTAGAAATTGGAGACTGGAGTTTGCAAGTCAGACTTTTAAATTTTGTTTTATTCAAATGCGTGATGCGTAGTCAGGACAGGAAAAGCAACCACACAGAATCTTAGAAAGTAATCCTTTAGAAATTCGTAATCTTAGAATTACAGCTAAACACAATTCGTAATCAAGAGTAAGATTTATTGATTCAAACTGTTGAATTTTTAAAGTTAAAAGTCTTCAGTGCAAGATTGTATTGGTCTTAAGATTTGCCCCAAAAATATTTTAACGTGTAACTATTGTAAAACAAAATTCGATATTTTATTCAAAACATGCAGAATATTTAGCACATATTTTTAATTTTGATCCCATAATGCTTAAATTTACATATTTATATTAAACTTAATTATAAATACAATTATAATACTATTTTTGTGAGTCCCTAAAACATACAAAAAAATATTTTTAAAGTTTCATGTTAAAAGTAACGTCGTTCAAAAATGGCGTCTCTTCATTGAGATGCAATTTAAACATTTAGAGAGAATTATGTTTACTGACAGCCGATCATTCATCAACTGCAGAATTTCTTGCCAAAGTGGAGCCTTTTTGGCAACAGCAAAACAAGATGAAAAAAGACACAAAAACACATAAGAACAAAAAACATAAAAAAATGTGTAAAAACGTGTGACAAAAAATTCAATCAAACAGATTAGATTATCAATTTAGGGAGAAAGAAAACTTTAAACTTGGATACAAATTTCGGTGATCCTTCTGGGAAGCCAATTAAGAATAAGAAGGCTGGAATGTATGCTTTTTAGCGGGAAAAAGACATTTGGATGATGTAAAGAAAGGGTCATCAGTCACCAAGTTGCGAGTTGGCTTTGTGGTTCTCTGTTTCAAAAGAATGGAAAACCTATTTAGCAGAAGAGAGGAAGTTATTATAAAGATGTTAGAAGAAGAGGATTGTTAAAAGCTTTGTCCTTCTTGATTTGAATTTTTATGGATGAGAAAACTTTAAAATGAGTTCTGATTGTAAAGAAAAGTCTCATTGCAGATATCTAAATGATTGCTAAGTAGAACAGAATAACTAAGCAGAATATTTATTTTTTAAATTTTCAAAATTGTTCGCAATGCAACACGAGAAGAAAATTACTTTGTAGAGCTTTCAATATTATATATATATATATATATATATATATTTATAATCATTTATTCAAATCTCATTTATTTACAAATTAAATTAGAAAATAAATTAAAAATTAAATGAGAAAATAGTTTAAAAATTAAATTACAAAATAGATTAAAAATTAAATTTGAAAATAGCTTGAAAATTAAATTAGAAAATAAAAAATTAAAATAATTAAATTTATCTTTCTTTTCGGTGATACCCAGAATACAGGGTATTTTTCTCATTTAAAACATCTTACATCTTTGGTTTTCCGTTCTTTCAAATACAATGTCCTAATAAGTTTCTTTTATAAAATGAAATATTTTCAGAGTTACATGTGGCAAAAACGAAAAATACCATAAAATGGTCTACTTTTAGAACGCACTTAAAATAGTAATCAACAAAATAAGATATTGTATCAGAATTCTCTACTGCGGCTTTGTGTCAGAAAAATTTTAAATGCTGCACGTAATATTTTCAATACTGAACATACTGTAGTGTATCTCAATAACAATTTTAAATTTAAAAAAAAATGAAAGCAACTTCAAGCAACTATTTCTGTCTGTATCCACGACTTCTTGCAAGTATACAAAAATGAAACTCTTATTATTAATATTAACTATTTTTTCTATTTACTTATTGTGCGCCATTTGACGTGTTCTAGCGAGAGTGGTTTAGCACAAGAGTGATAATCCTTTACTGTTATACACATTCTATTTAATTTGTTTTCAGAAGAGTGCCTTTATAAAGAAAAGAGTAGCAACATACACAAAGGGCTAAGAACGAAAATATTTATGCTTTCTAGTGGAAAAAAAAGCTTTACACCTGCATTATAGTTTAAAATATTAGCTGGTTTACTGAAATTGTAGTGTAAAATTTTACATTCAAATCTATTTAGTGGTGTTGAGAAAACTGCGGACATGCATATAAATCTGTCGACCTTCCGTTTATATCTCTCTCTTTCTCCTTTTTTTTTTCTTTTAATCAAATAAATATAATTGATACTGGAAAAATTATTTAATAAAATATTTCTTTTTCTTTTGGGGCTTTTAAATAAAACAAACTATATTTAGTTATTGTAATGCTGTCCTTAAACTTTCTCATGTTTCACCCTAACAATTATTTTACCATTTGCTCTGTGCTGGGGATGTGTGGTAGATGACCACAGTCTCCTCGGGACAGGTCGAATAAACCTCATTTAATAAAATTTCTTATTACATTTGAATTGAAAAGAACTAGAATATTGGCAGCTATTATACAGATATACATGCATACTTAACGGACAAAAGTAGAAGCTTCTTCTTGTGGCTTAATAAGTTTCATTGAGTTTGAAAAATCAAAATGTAATTATAATGTTTTTCAAAGAATGACCCGAGTATGGCGAATGCATTACTTTGTACAGTCCTTCTAAAGATTTATAAATGGAATGATCATCATCTTTGCATGGATGTAATATATATATATATATATATATATATATGATCATAACAATTTGTGTTAAATTTCCGTAGTCTTAACGATCCAAAAACACCGACTTCAAGAGTTTCAAGAAAAATTTCAGAAATTATTTTAAGAAAATGTTTATACAGGGTGATTCAAAATCTTCTGATTATGACCACTCCTTCATTATTTCAATGTGCTCACCAGAATTACGCAGTGACAAGCTGTGAATGGTATTTAATGATTGGTGGAGATATACACTGAGGAGCAATTGAGTTAAAGACAGGTGGCGTTGGTGTTATGCCATTCTGGCGCTGTAAGTAGGTGGCCGTGTAAATGGGAAGGACATGATGCAAGCCGATATCCGACAATATAAGGCGGGCTGCTCACTGTATAAGTAAAAGGTAAAACTAAGAATCTAAAGGCATTTGAGCGTGGGAAAATTGTTGGTGGCCGACGAATGGGTCACTCCATCTCGGAAGTCGTGCAACCACTGGGATTTTCTCGAACCACAGTGTCAAGAGTCTGCCACGAGAACGTCGACTCCGCTAAAACCATCCCTTCCGGTGCCAACTGAAGTGGACAACAGCGTGTGGATGAGCAGGGTGATCGACATCTAGCTGGCATTTTAACAGCGGATAGGCAAACCACAGTGCAACAGATCACTCGGCATTTTAACACTGAAGCTCAACAACACCATCCAGAAAAATCTTCTCGCTATGGGTTACAGAAACAATCGTCCCACGAGGCTTCCTCTGCTGACTGCACATCACAGAACGTAACGTTTAGCATGGGCGCGGGAACATCTCACTGGACCCTAGAATTGTGCTTGGGGGAACAGCGCTTGCGCAGATGGCGCTGTTGACTGCAACTGCACTGTCACCGCAACAGCTCCATCTGCTTGATCGTGGTCGACATCAACCCAATGGTATCGGTGTCTTGCACGTTCGTGTTCACCTGCTGTGTCGTTTTTCGCCCATAGCCGTTCAACGCTTCGTCCGTATGCAAAGCCCTGATTTTTTCCTTGAGGGCTTTTTGAAGCTTATAAAGCGGTATAACAAATGTCTCAATGTACTTGGTACTTATTTGGAAAAATAAAGTTATGTTTTATCTTTAATGTCTCATTACATTTTTTGTCTTTCATACACACCTCTGTCCACAGTCGCCAGGGGAAACTTATTTTCCGACTGCCCCTCGTATATCGTATTAATCAGTCTTCACAAACTGGAATATCGGATTTCAGTATGATATCAATTCTCAATTAAGCAGTTTCATCTGTGTAATTGAATTTATACATGCAAGAGTAACAAAATAATATTAATATTGATGTTAATGTTAATGCTCTTTGTTTGACCGTAAAACATGTTTGTTGAACATGAAAATATTTACTTGAGAATTGATAGCATCCGAAAAATCTAAATTCCGGGTTCAGAAAACTGATTAATACGCTATAAAAACTACTCGGAAACCTTTCCTAAAATTAGTGGTAGCAAAAGAAACTTTGTTTTTATAAATGCTTCTTTGAATCTCGAAAACATATTGGTTTCTGGGGTTTCTAAAGATAAAGAACGCTTTTCGGAATCTGGGCCAGCTCGGAAGAGGTTATTGTATATTTTCATTCGTAGTTATATTATATTCTCTTTGACGAATAAACATTTGTCTTTTTTTTAATAGTGGAAAGCTGACATCTCTCTCGTGTACCCAAGTTCTCCCAATACAATTTAAATAAAAATATGAGTGAATCGTGCAAGAATTAAATAAGTTGAATTGACTGATCCAATAATAATTTCTTTTGCAGTACGTCGATGCCCGTGTCAGAGTTAAATATGCCATATTTTAGATAAACCATTTCTCTACTCATGACCATTAGTCGTATTCAGATTGGGTGTAGAGGTAGTATTTTTTGGCGAATGTTCATGTGCGAGACACTAGGAATATTTGTTGTTTTAGAACATGTAATGGAAGTTGTGGACTTTCTAATCATCACTGTCGGTACAAGTCAGGTCAATCAGGTAAATTTAAGTTAAAACAAAAAAAGTTTAGGGTATGGTCTGCATACTGAAATTATACCAAACTTCGAAATTTTCAATCCGAACACGTAATTTTGACATCATATTTGGATTTCTCTGTATGTTTTACCTAGATATACCAAAGGAAGTCATTCGGTTAAGCAATTTAAGAATTATAAAAGTTTAAAGTTTAAAACTCCTTTATATTAAATTCCTTTGTAATCATTACAAAAAAGATTGCCATGCAGGTAGTTTTAAAGTCTAACTCAAGAACTACTCTGAGAAATTAACTGTAATTTTGGATTCGCATGTTTGAAGCTTCTATAATTTGATTTTTGATTTAAAAAAAATTATAGGTTACAATTAATATTTTTTTCAAAAACATATTTTTCAAAAAATATTTTTTTGAAATTAATTTTCAAAAAATAAATAAATAGATAAATAAATAAAAATATATGAATTGTAGCGTATACATTTTTTAACAAAAATCGAGAAGTTATGTAAATCCAAAATTATAGTTCATTGCGCCAAGTTGGTTTCGAGTTATGCTTAAAACATTACCCGCATTGTAATTTGTTTTGGAAAAATTACAAATAAATTTAACATTACAGTTCGAAACTTTAAACCTTTATATCTCCTAAACAGCTTAACCCATTGACTTAACGCTTGGAATTTTAAGGTAAAATTTACCAAAAAAGCCAAATATGATGCCGAAAATAGTGTCCTTATTGAAAATTTTAGAGTTTGGTACAATGTCAACATGAAGACAAAGCCCTAATCCTTTTTTTTTCACATAAATTAAAAAAAAAAGACAGAACTTTAAGTCAAATGGCTATTTATGTATTTTTTCTTCTGTAACATTGCAGATTAAACTGTATCGGGTGTTTCTTTTTTTTATTGCTTGACTGGCTGTAAGTTTTTAGTGGCTTTCCCCATTCCTGATGCAACGTCTTAACCCAGAAATGGCGAACCTTTTCATATTCGCGTGCGAAACGTATCCAAAAAATATTCTACGTAACCATGACGTGCCAACAATTACAGATTTAATGGATTAAATACTAATAAACTAAAATAACTTTTTTTTTCTTGCCATTGTGTAACATATATGTGGTGTTGCATTCTGGAAGGCAATAAAAGAGAATTATTGCGATTTCAGTTGTTGCATCATGAACGCCAATTTATTGATATCAGATTCATGCTGAGTTGATTTTAACTGTAAGTTGCATCCTCAATTGATTGTCCTTTGTGAACAATAAAAAACTGAAATCACTGGGACTCAATAAGCTGATTAGGTTTAACAAAATGCAAATTGAACTGGAATAATAACTTGCACTTTCTATTTCGGTTTTTCATATTATTGATTTACGAAGACAAAGACTCGAAGGTATAGATAAGGAAAATGTCAAAATGGTAAATGCCATATTTTACGTACCTGAAATTCCAAGTTGCAATAAGATTACTGTCGGCATTTGTTGCTTTGAATGCTTGAGAATCTTTCCTTTTCAATAGTCCAAATTTTCTCTTAATTTCATAAACTTTCGAACCAATACATAGATTGGAATTCCACAAGTTGTATTTTAATTTCAATTTACAACTAGTCAAATTTAGAATAACTCAGCTAATCTAAATTCGTTTATTTTGTATAATTTCATTGTATTTCGATTTAGAATTTCAATCAATACCGTGCCAAAAATACTCTGTCGTGTGCCACCTATGGCACGCGTGTCATAGGTTCGTCGTCCCTAGCTTAGATGGACAATATTACATATGAAAGGACCTGCATTTTGAAACAGTAATTTTTGGAAGATGCAGCTGAATTACAGATACTGTACTAGGCTCTTTAGTCGTCTGATATTAATCATGTTGAGAACATTTGCTATATCGTAGAGAGCATGCTCTGAACTCATCTTTCATTTCCTTATAATTTAAATATTATGTTCTCTCTAATTGCCGCATCTGGTACAGTCTATACTGGTCAGTTACCAAAAAAATAAGAGAATCGATTCCACAATTGTTAAAGCTTTTTTGTAGGTATAAGGTGGAGAAACACAATATTAGAAAGGTGGTCACAACTTTGCGACATAATTCTGATACATGAAGAAAATGCATGGCACCTTTTTGTTTTCTTCTATAGAAGACAAAAAGGACTAACAGTGATAACAGTTCTATAGCACGAACAGTGATATTGGGTAAATTTTATGCGATTTATCATTTTAGACATTTTTTATTCAAAGCTATTGAAAATTATAGGAGCCTACAACATTCGATGCTTTAGATGAAATGGGGTCTGTGTTATGCGAATTGTGTGAATGCTTCGGGCTAAGAAAATTTCTAGAGTACATTCTGGGCTGACACTAACGAATGAAAATAAGTTCACTAACGAATAAAAGTAAGGTCACTAACGAATGAAACTAAAATACCATAAAGTTTCACTTATTTTTGAGATACTTATTGTATATTAGTTCAGTTTTTTGAATACCGGTGTAAGTTTTTTCCTTACAACTGCTTCCTTTTTTGAGAAAGCAATTTTTCTTAGGAAATTGAATGAAGGTTAAATGTCGGTATGTAGGGTGTTCATAAAGTTACTATACATTTTGAGAAATAGGTTCAAAATCCAAGTTTTTTGCACGTGATATGATAGAATACTTTCAACAAAAGAAATAATAGCTATTGTTTGTTCTCTTCTATGCGAAATTGAGATTTATGCAGTTTAGAAAGCTGCGTTTTACCATTGCTTGGAACCTGTGGTGAATGAGAACTTAATGTGGGTGAAGCCTGGATTCATCTCCTTCACCTTTTCATGCAGTAATCCATGTAGACAAGAACAAGTAATGGATATTATTTCTTCTTTTGAAAGTATTCTTCCAGATCACCTGCAAAATTGGATTTAGAATCTATTTCTCAACTGCATAGTGACTTCGGGACACCCTGTATTTAGACTAGATAATTTATTTCAAAACAGTCATGTTTATTTCCTATTTTATTTGAATATGTGTAAATAGAGCCTTTTTTTCAGTGTTAAAAATGTTATCAAAAAGCAATATATATCGTAGAGAAATAGACAGATATAGTCACGGTGAAGAAAAATATTATTTTATTGAAATTCCTTATAAATTTATGAATAATTAAAATGATAATTTTAACATACTAAATAATTTTAGTTAGCACAAATTTCGAAAAAAAAAATTATTAAAAAAAAATGAAAGGTCAAGGATGGTAAATTAAAAAAATGTATACCGATGTAATATTAACTGAATCAAATGTAGAAATTTTAAGTAAAAAACTCTGAATTTTAGAAAATGTGTAAACGTGCTGAACAAGAATTGAATTTCAGTGGGTTGTTAATATAACAGCATTTTTATTAATGCCAAATTATATAACAGACACGAAATACTAACCAATACCATGCTTCTGAGTGTCTTAGAAAAGTTACTACGAAAAATAAAATTATAGCATCCATCAAACTTAAAAAGGAATCTTAAAATTTAAGAAGATGTCATAACTTACAAACTCTTACGGAATTCTGGATATTTCTAGTTTTCCATTATAATGGTTCCAGTCAACGCAAAACTGGCACAGACATAATTTGTAGCTATCAACATGTGTTGAACAGCTTCTATAAAAAGTTTCTGCTATACTCATCAACATGTATTTAAATGCCTTTTAAGAAATTTCTCTTGAACATTCAGCATCATAATATTTCATATTCTGCCCATGCAATCATTCATGAGGCTTAACAACGTTAAACAATTAACATCTTAAAGCAAATCCAGAAAAAAAAAACACTCAGTGGTTGATTTTTAAGAGTTTCAGTGTGAAAGGGGTAAAAGGGTCATCAGTCAACATTTGGGAAGTCGGCACACTGTCAACCCTTTGTGGTGTTCCATCACATTCGACTGCAAAACTAATTTGGGGGAGAGCATGCAATGTCATTAAGATGGAGAACACAAGGCTACTCTTAAAAGCTTTGTCTTACTCACATAAATCAGGAGAGTTTTCAAACTCGAATAGCTTTCATTAAGCGTTATGTTTAGCAGAGTGATTCTAGAACTTAAGATAGATACTAAAATGCGATGATGGAATAAAACAAAAGGCTAATCAATATTTTGCCTCTGCCCCTTGCAACTCATTAGAGATATTAAGAATTTCTAAAATTATACTTGTTGCCAGAATTTTTTTTTTCATTGCTTATAAATATAAACCTAGATTTTTTTAAAATTTTATTTTGAAGAATTAATGCAGTTAATTGCAATACCACTTAATTTAAATTAAGATTAATCAAAATATTTATTAATTCGAGCATAATTTTGTTCCTTTTGAATGAAATACAGTAAACAAAGTTTTTAAAAATCACTTTTCGATCGAATTTTTGAGCCATTGTTTTAAATAATTCGAACATCTTCAATTACACTGAGGCGTATGATTTTGGCAATAGAATTCTCGATATTTCAAAGATTGTACATTTTTCCTTTGTTGTTACTAAAATATGATGATGGAATGAAACGAAAAGCTAATTAATATTAGAAAATATTTTCTACACAAATTAAATAATGTTACACTGTTTATTTAATTTGTCGTCATTGTTTCAGATGATGAACTAGTAAAGTGTATTTTGTTTGGCATGCTTATTTTTTTTTTTTTATATATATAAAATCCAACACGGCATTTCTTTAAAAAAAAGTAGTAAGTAAATAATTTTAATTCAGCAATGCAAATTATAAAGTAATTCAATATTAGTTAAAATTTTTATTGAAAAAATGATAATCTGTAATAATAAAGGCATATGTGAATCAGGCTTGTGTGTATGCAGTATCTAGAAGAGACTGCTGCATGCAGTCACGGGATTTGCGCCAAAAGGTTACCATATATCAGAAATGAACACCTGAGAGCAAGAATTTTGATTTTGATTATTTTTTAATTAATTAAAAACCCTTCAAAGCACTAATTACTTTCCCAGCAATCGCGCTTATACGCACTACAAAAACGGTGAGTTTTCCTCCGACATTCCAATTGGGCATCATGTTCGTACTGCTTTTTACTGGGATCCTTTTCTCTTGGTGACATGTTTATTATTTATTTATTTATTTGTTTAATAAGCTGCAAATCAGTAGGGGATTAGTGTTGATTTTCTATAGATTCGCCATACTGTTTTTTTTTTCTTTTTCTTTTTTTTTTTTTTTTTTTTTTTTTTGGGGGGGGGGGGGGGGGGTTATACACAGACACAGACAGATATACAAACAGCATATATAGCATACAGCATGTGTGTCTGTGTGCACATAAAGGTCCCACAAAAAAGTACGCATAATGTCAGTTTTCGAAAAAAAGTACAGGAGGAAATAAAACTAAGCAATTAATGTCACAACTGTGTATTTAAAAACTAAGGTTATCACAGGAGGTGAAGGAAATGTCCTTCCTGAGTTTCCAAATACAGAAGAAATATGTATATTCTTCTTGAACTTTTTTCTAAAACTAACATTTTTCTTGGCTACCTTCTAGTGGGACATTCCTGTATTTAAAAGAATGATATCTCCAACCAAATATAAAAATATAATGATAATATAACAAGTTTTAAATAAATTATGGAAAGGATAATGTACTTCCTCTAAATTTATCAGCACAGACAAATGTTCAATTTGTTATACTTTTTTTTTTTTCAAAAATGAATACAATACAAAAAATCCACATAACATTTAAATTAACTACAATATGTGGAATCTAAAACTAACTCATCTTTCTATAGCTTGTTAAGGCAATAGACCAGTCAGTTCTCAGATTTCCCTCTCCAATGTTAAACCTGAGAGTTCAAACGTATTTTTGAAAATTCTCATCAGAAAATAAATAAATATATATATATTTGAATACTCATCTAAAAGAATGCCTCTTGCTGTTTTGTTTGACAAAATATTTTAAAATATATGCTTAATTTTATATTTTTTATGTTCAAATGTTAGATAAGCTGGCGAGCTGTGAGAAAGATTTTAACACCTAAAATAAAAATAAGTGCATATTTTAGAAATATTTTGTCAAACAAAACAACAAGAGTCATTCTTTTAGAAGAGTATACAGAAAAAAAGAAGTTAAAAATAACGATTGTTTGATGATAAATTATAAAATACGAATGCATTACATGTCTATAGATTTAACATTGGACAGGAGACATTGAGTTCTGACTGACCGACAGCCTTACAGAGATTTACTATGAGGTTCTTTACAAAAGAGAAAGGTACTTGTTATCTACTAATGTATTAAAAATCTGCAATATTAACATTTGAGATAAGAGCATTCTCTAATTCAGTAAATCTAAACGAAGAAGCAAATCGAAAGTATAAATATGTGTTTTTGATGATCACATTCAAGCTTAGATGATAAAAAGTAATGTATATTTTTCATAGTTATTTGTAAATACAGTTTTCCCGTTTCTTTTTTATTGGCAATATATTGGTCATTATTGGCTACAGCTTGGTCAATATTGGCAATATTGACATGAAATATTGCCACGAATCGATGTGTTTACATTTTGTAAATATCAGCAATAATTTGAACCAAAATCAGCAAGAAATAATTCACCATTTTATTGCCAATATTTCTAGTCTAAAACCGAGATTTTTTCAAGTTTCTCTATAAATATTCAAAGTAAAGCGAATGTTGTTTCAATAGCGGCATTTCATTCCAAATATTTCAAATGCAAATTTTTTCAATTCCAATATTTAACAAATATGGGTATTTCATTGCAAGTATGTTCAATGAATGCGCGCATTTCCCAATATTGATACAATATTGACAATATAACTAATATTGGACTCGCCCTATGGTATGGTTTACATTTTGTATGAACTGTTGAAAATGGGAAAAAAATAACTCTATTTTGTAACATAGATCAATTGCTATGAAAGTGTTATTGAAGATAATATACATTGATCCTATAATAGTATTCTTATTTTTAGATGAAAGAAAAATACGTTTAAAATCTCTGAAATCAATAAACGCGGAGTAAGCATATGTGAAAGTACATCTTTGGAATAATGAACGGAATCTGAAAGTCCCATAATTTCTTAATTTGTAATCTTTCCCTGGCGTCTCAATTTTTCCCTGCCACTCAGGATTCTTACTATTCCAGTCTGATGAATTTTTTCAGGTCGCGGGATAGAAAGAACACAAAAAAATTTAAAAATCTCTCCCCTTCTCGAGGATAAATCAACACTTTTTTTTTCCTTCCCCTGGAGTCACCATCATACACGAACCTTTTTTCTATTAAAATCAAATTTTTGTCAGCAATCTTTTTTTCAGCTGTAAAGTGAGAGAGCACGAGAGAACTGTTTCTGTGTTTCCAGAGTTTGGAGTTTTAATGTTTGAGAAGCGAAACGCCTTGGCTAATGTGCAAGATAAAAAATTAATAAAAGAAGATGCGAGTTTGGGGACGGGGAAAATTATTCAGCATGTTGTGAATGCGAGTGGTGTAATATATATTGGCTGTAATGCAAATCTGGAATATGTCAGTCAAAGGCTTGAAGTACTTTTTCCCTTGCGATCGTTAAGTTAAAGTTTTCTTCTTTCCTTTTTTTTTTTTTTTTTTTTTTTTTTTTTTTTAAATTTATCCGATCCGAGCATAAGATACATATAATCAAATGACAGAACATTAATATTAATACATATTAATACTTAATACATATTAATACTTGAATGCATGCAGACACAAGTATATCAACATGCACAGTTCATTAGAGTGGAGTACTGATTTGTATGAAAGTCTGTTGATAAAAGATCACAGGATCACAGGACAATTGATGTAATAAAAGCTAAGAAATCTATTAAATTATACATTATTTTATTTGAAGACATTTGAATATGTGTTGATATTTCAATTATTTCTTTGATTTTGTTTTCTTTTAATATAGAATCATCTATGATTGTTTTTAATTAGTGTCGATGCACTTTTAGGCTGAAACCGAACCAAATTCAAATTTCGGTGCTTTTCCGAGTTTCGACCGTAGACGAAAATTAAACTCTTTCAGATGAAAACTTTAAGCTATTAATGTATGCATACATGCAAACATATTATTAATTATTCAAAACCGCACATACTTGTATACAAAGACATTTAAGCATTTTCCTATGTGTGCATGTTTTTTTTTTTTTTTTTTTTTTTTTTTTTTTTGAAAGAAAAAACATTAAACCGTTGCTATATTAGATAATCACAAGATTTCTTGCTTATTAATTATGTATTTACGCAGAAAAATGTGTTAAAATTTGTGTCAAAATTTTCTTTAATGTGTTTACAGGAGGCTTTCAAAATGCTTAATATTTAGCTTTTAATTTGATCGAAAAAAATTAGTTAAAATTCGATGTTTTAAGAGAGTAATGGCATATGGATTTTTCTTTAGAGGCAAGGGGTGGGGGGTGCAGGAACTGAGGAAATAAAACTTTAAATTTACAGTTATTATTACTTCAGTAAAAATTAGAAAATATGCTTGTTTATTTTTTTTTATGCTAAAATCAGGGAGATATTTAATAATTTAACCGATATTTATCTGATTTTAATGCAATGGTCTCTCAGTTATGTACTGTTGATAAGACATATTTAAACAGTGCATGAGGGAGAAGCTGTCTTAATTCATTAAACACATCTATTTTATACAAGCTGTTATATTATAACATTAAAAGAAGAAAAAATACATAATTAAGCAAAACATTTCACTCCTAATAATTAAAAACGCATATAATTAAACAACTCTTTATCACATTTTATAGGAGACAATGCGGTATTTCTTTATTATAGGCGCCTTGACATAACTCAGTCTTAAAAAAATGAAATTTCGTGCCAAATAATATAATCAATCGCGAATATTAAACTACAACCAATGAAAAAAGGAGGGCCAAGTAAAATCGTAAAAATCGACGAATCTCTCTTAGTAAAACGAAAAAACAGCACTGGGATAATTTTACTACAGCAGTGCATCTTAGTTGATATTTGATGGGAAATTTCTATATGTATGCATTGCTAAATGTGCATTATTATATAGTTTGTGTAGACATCTGTTATATATTTCTTACTACATTATTATGTTACTAGCCGCCACTGGCGACCAGTTTGGTCTCCCTTAAATGTATGTTAAACATTGCAACACGTTACATTTATTCATAATTTAATTTTCCCTTAATCCTTCGCCAAATCGGAAGATTCTAACTGACAAATCATGAACTTTTGCGATCATGGTAGCATTTCGCATATTTTTTGGGCACAAATGTCACATACGCACGTTGGCGCGATTCCCCCCCCCCCCTCCCCCGCCAATTTGGCGAAAACTTTGTTATGGAAATTGTTGTTTATTTACTTTTATTTTTTATTTTAATTCTATAAATTATTTTTGATATGTATATCAATATTTATTTACAACAAACTATCATTTATTTATTTTTATTCTTTTTTTTAATTATGAGTATTTTTGTTAGCCGGGGGCAGATGATAATTCGCCAAATATCGTTCCCATCACCGTCATTCATACTACAATTAATTTAATTTTAAATTATAAACCTGTCACTCATTTCATTTAAAATACTTAACTTTAATCTAAAATGCTTATATTACATAAATTTAAAATACTTCACACTTTTCATTTAAAAGAGAAAATAAATAAATAAATAAGAAATAATATCATAAATCAAAACATTTGATTTCAAAATCAAAGTATCATTTCTAATTTGTACACGCGATAAATAAAAGCTGTATTAGCGATTTTAAAAATGCTAAAAATCTGATTCATTAAATATTATTACATGAGTTCAATTTACGTCAAGAAAAGGTCCGAAAGTTGAGTTGTATAGCACATAATTATGGTAAACTTTGATTGTCTCACTGGTGCGAATTATCTTTTTGACGCGAGGCAGCGGTCCAAAAATTCATTCGCGGAGAACTTGCTTTGCGAATGATTACCTCCATGATTTAATATTTTAAATGTTCACGACGAATCAATATTTTTTTTGTTTACTTTTATGAATAGAGAATTTGAACTGCGAATATTTCGACTGAAGTTATTGCAGAATATATACATAATTGAACGGAAGTCATCTCTCAAATATTAATTTATTTTGAACGATCTTTCTTAAAATGTAACTTTTATGCAGTTTATTAGAAAAAATAATTTTGAATAAAAATGGCCGCTTGGCATATGAAAAAGCAATGCGGCATCCCGGAACTGTTGAGGACAGTCACATGACTTACAGTTTTATTATAGAGATGTCTTATATATGTAGATATTAAATAAAGTGCTTCTCAATAAGTCATTGTGAACAAATTGATTGTGAGTTTTATACATTGATAGTTATTTCATAAAGATATAATAATCTGATGGGATTCTAAAATTTAAATAAAGATTGCTAGAAAGTACTTAAATATTAGCCCAATTCAACCTCGACATTTTCTCTATCGAGCCAACTCCCCTATAAACAAAGATGATCCCAATCTGCATATTTATGTTTTTCTATATAGGATTATTTAAATTTGTTTCATGAGCTTGAAATTTCATACGTTTTCTCCAAGATTAAGTTTTGAATACATATACTTTCTTGCGTACTTTTATGTTAGCCGGGCGCAAATGTTGCCAATAGCATCTTATTTTTTGCTTGTGTAAATTAGAAACAATACTTTGATGTTGAAATAAAATGTTTTGGTGTATGGTAATATTATTATTATTTTGTATTTTGAATGGAAGTTATGCATTTTAAATGAAATGACTAACAGTTTTATGTTTTAAATGAAATGAATGGCGAATGAAATAAATGAATAATATGAATGACGGCAATGAGGACAATATTTGGCGATTTATCATCTGCGCCCGGCTAGCATAAAATTACCCTTTCCTGTTATTTTATTTTGTCATTTCTAATTATGTTATTTTACATTTATTCCATTTATGGATATTAATTTAATATATATATTAGTATCAAATAATATTATTTAAAGTGATTATTAGGAATAGCATTAGATTAGGATTAGGATTAGGAATAAAAATTAGACGACGGTGGTATGACAGATTCCGGTTTATACGCTGAACCAGAATATCTGTTTATATCATGAAGTAGTAGGAAAATTATCGGCTGATATTTTTTAATATGTTTTATGGGCACAGTTGCATCAAAGGTGAGCAAGGAGATGATCATCTAGAATGCCAATAAGTGTTTATCACGCATAAAACAAATCTGGTTACAACAATATATTTACTTTTGTGACAAATGTCGTTCGCTAAATAAATCAAATTGCCTATGGACCCGATTACAGAGCCAAACCTTCCTATTCTCGACAATTTTCTATCTATAAATGAAAAATTTTCTACTATATAAAAAGCGCTTCCACATTTATAATATTAGGAATTGGCATGATTGGCCTGTTCAAGTTTACATAATTCGGCTTGAGCAAAGTTTTTCATGTAATTCAAGTTTAGACAATTCGGTTTGAGCATATTTTTTCATGTAAGCAAAGATCAGCAAAGTTTTTTTTTTCAATACAAAGAATTTCATTTCTTTTGATTTCTTCTTTGCTCTTGCGTTACGCGAATTTCTAGATCAATTTGATTTTCGATAACATTGTTGTTTTTTAAGTTTTTAAAAACATTCTAAATTTATTTAAATATTGCATTAAAAGCTGTGCCATTTTATTTCATAAGACTTTAGAGAAATTTATTATAAGAAGAACATTAAAAAAAGCAATATTTAAAAATGACAACAAACTGTTTACTCTTATTAAAGCTAAAGGAAATGTGGAATTAAATTCCAGTTGCCAAACCACGATTTACAAAGGTGTCTCGATTGTGCCAACATACTTCAAGCCCTCGATCCATAATTTCAATACTGGCAGAAGGAAAATGATGTTACTTTGACGTAATCATATTAAATCTTTAGGCTTTATGGACGAAAATGCAACTTAGTCAATTTATTAAGTTTTTTTATATGAACGGCTTTAAGAATTAACACTCGTCAAAAGAAAATCAGGCAATTGAAGTAATTTTTTATTTTCTAAGAATTAAAATAACTATTTCCCGATAATCATGACGTCATTTTCGACTTGGATAATTTTGCGGTGCCTATCATTGACATTTTCTTTTTAAGCATTTTTTTTTCTGTTAAATATTTAAATTAAAAATACGGTATCTTTATGTTAGCCGTGCACAGACAATAAAGTCCCAAGTATTGTCCCCATCGCAATCATTCGTATTAGATTAATTTCATTTCAAATATAAACCTTTCACTAGTTTCATTTAAAATGCAGAACATTCATTTAGAACACATACATTTAAAATACATACATTACATACATTTAAAATACACTCATTTCATGTGTAATACAAAAAGAAAAAAAGGCAGAAAGAAAGAAAAAAAGAAAGAAAGAAAGAAAGAAAGAAAAAATAAATAATACCATAACCCAAGATACTTTTATTTCAGCGTCAAAACCTATCCATTTTTATTTTCGATATATGACGTCAGATTCGCCTGTTTTCCGTACTTATACATATCTATGCACCTTGCATTATCATCAAATACTTGAAAATGTACGTTTTTTTTTTTCTAATACAGCGTCATTTCAACTTTTTAATTCTTATTGTTTTTTCTTTTTAATCTTTCAGGTGAAAATTTTGCAATTGAAAATTAACTGCTGAAGAAAAGTTATTATTTCGGGTTTTGATTTTTTGGCAACGAAAATGAAAGATGGTTAAATTTTATAGGAAAAATGTCCATTGATTCTCTATAAAAATCTGAAAATTGGAATTATTATGAAAAAAACTTAAATAAAATAAATTAAACATTGCCTATGTTCATTTCTGGGTTATAATCCATCTAAATGCAAAGATACAAAAGCGTTAAATCATCCGTTTTGACGTTGACTTCAGCCAAACATTTACACACACTTTCACATTTATAATATTACAAGCGGTCAGATTTTAATAATGTATTTATTTTTATTTTCCTAATAATCATGGTGTGGTTTTGTTAAAAAACTCTCATCTGTATGTAACTGATATTCATGCTTAATAATCGGTATAGATAAAAAAAAAAAGAAAAAAATTTCGTTTTAAATATGGCGTGAAACTCATCGACTTTCTAAACTTACCGATCCTTGTATTATTAATGTAAGGAATTGATTCACGCTGCTTGTAAAGCATATTTGAAAATTACCGTTTTATTTCAAGTATGACGTCACTTTTTCCTCAGAGAAATCTCTTTTTAATGGCATAATTCTTGTTAATTTTCTTTTTCTGGCAATCAGGACGTAAATTTTAGCTGAAAACTCACATTTTTATGTAACTGGTATTCAAGCTAATTATTAATCAGTATCGATAAAGAGTATTTCAGTTTTTTATCTTAAATATTACGTCCATTATCTATCTTCTTTCATTATACATTGATATTCATGCTCCTTGTATTATTACGAATATTTGAAAATACATGTTTTATTTATGACGACATATTTGTCCAAGCCGAGGAGAATCCTTTTCATAGTTCCATGGTCCAAGCGAAATCTATTTTTAATAATATAATTATTGTTCATTTTTTTTTCTAATTATAACGCAGTTTTTGACAGAAAAAGATCTTTTTAATGTAACCGATATTCATACTTCATGTATAATAACAAATACTCCATTTTTTTTTTTTTTTCAAATATCACAGAAATTCATCTTCTTTTGAATTCTTTTTAATTTTCAGTTTTTACGTGAAAATCGTTCAATTGAAAATTAATTGTTGAGGAAAAATTATTTTTCCTTGTTTTTATTTTTTGGCAATAGCCCTAGCAACGATAAAGTAAAATGGTTAAATTGTATGGAAAAATGTCCATTTATTCTCTATAAAAATAACGAAATTTGGAATTATTAAGAAAAATATTTGAATAAAATAAACAAAACCAGCCTATGTTCATTTGAGGGTTATAATCATCCTATATGCAAAAATACAGGATAATTAAATGCTCTATTTTGACACTGGCTTCAGCCTAACATTTGCACACAATCGGATTTATAATATTATTAGGATTAGGATTAGGAAAGGATAAGTTAAAAAATAATAATATGTTACTTTTAGAACAAAAAAAAAATGCATAGTAAATCTTATAAGTGATGAAACTGGAATAGTATCCTAAAAAATTAACATTTGGCTGTTCAATTTATTTTAATTGTTCATTTTCAGGGGTCACAGCCTCCGATATTTTCTCTACCACTGTTTTCAATAAATAATCTTCGCAGTACATTTATATTACACGTGTTAACAAAATGTACCAGGAACCTGATTTTTTAAAAATAGTGACAGTGAAAATGTTGGAGCCTTCAACTCCTATATTTTATGAAACCTAGTATAAAAACCCTGAAAAAACCCCGAAATATTATTTGCTTTACTTCACATATGAGTATGTAAATTTATCTTTAAAAATCAAGTAATCATTATTATTTAGTTTGTTAGGTCGTGCTTATACAACATTTTCTAATTCATTAAAATACATTATTATATTTTGAAGAGTGGAAATTATATCAGAAATATAAAGCATATTTTCTCATTGCTCTGGACTGAGACAAAGAAAAAAAGCACAAGAACGAGAGACGCGTATAATCGAGATATTTATCAGTGAGGATTTACTGCAAGAGTGAAATTAAAATTAATATAGATAATTTCATAAAAATATTAATTTTACTTTTAGAAACAGTATTATTACAAACATAAGAAAATATAACTCATTGGGTTTATCATTCTAAAGCAACTGAAGTTTCTTTTAACTTAATTTTTTGCGAACACAAATATGATATATAGCAGTTTAAACAGTGATATCAATAAGAGGTTGATTAGAAGCTGTATAATCGAGTAAACTGCTAAATAGAAACAGAAAAAGCTTTATTTTTTCCCCTTTCTTTTGCTGCCTTTCTAATATCTATAGCTGGGTTTCGATACATAATAAACTATAAACTTTTATAAAGCTACATAAACATTAATTGCAAAAAAAAAATCCTTTCTTCTTGCAAAATAAATAAATAAAATAAAATAAAATAAAATAAAATAAAATAAAATAAAATAAAAATAAAGATATAAAAAATATTGCAAATTAAAATAAATTTTACGGATGTTGTTGGCATTCAAATCTAGTAAAACATTCGCAATACATTATAATCATTAATTTATTTTTTTAATTTTTATTATTTAAGAGAACAATCTAAAATTTAAATGACGCTATTGTTATTATTAACCATTTGATTGTCTTAAATACTGTTTAATAATTAAACAGTGATAGCATGAATGAAGAACATTTGAAGGCAGGAGTGTAAAGCAAGTGTCAGCAACCTTTTTAGTATCAAGGGAGCATTTGGATTTTATAGCCCTCGCCGTAGACGCACTCCATATACGCTCACTTATATATGCGCGTATAAGTTGCACATTGCATAAACACATGCAATCTCATATATGTGTAGATATTGTAGATATAAGTGTATATTTAGAAAAAAATTTCATGTGCAAAAGATATCAAAGTTTCTTCTCAAATATCGAAGTCACAAACAGTGAAACTAATATTTAAAATTCTGCCTTTTTTAGTGCAAGGAAAACTTTTAATATTGTTTTCAGAGCAGATATTAATTTTAGGAAATTAGTACAGGCTGACAACCTTCTATTTTCCATTAAAGTCACAATTTACTACTATCCAAAAGTACAAAATATGTATTTTTACATATAAATTTACAGAGACTTCGTGGATGCAAGTGAGTACAGACTAAATATGCACGCGTTAGTATATCACGGTACACAGTGCATAGTTGATTAAGAACAAAGTAGTATTCGTAAGAAAGTGAGTTTATAAAAGATCATGAGCGAATAATGTAAGCAAAGCTCACACATCTATAAAACTAAACATAAAAAACACCGTACCTATTTGGTTTAAATAACATATAAAATGCAGTTTCTAAATTATTCCCTATATTATAAATGCGAGTAGTGTAATCTATTGTTTGGTTGTAAGAAAAATGTTTGATATGTCAATTAAGTTTCAAGTGACTTTTTCCCTGGTCGTTTTATTATTATTAGTATTTATTTATTTATTTACTTATTTATCTGATCCATTTCTAAACATCTAAAACTTCTTCTAAACTTTCTTTCTAAACTTTTTCTTTCTTTTAAACTTTCTTAAGATATATATAATAGAATGTGTTCTTTCAGATCTTAATGCAGAATTAAGCATGAATTAAAAATATCTATATTCACTATGCATACCTGATTAAGAATAGAGAACGCTGAGTCGATGATGACAATGACAGCGAGTTGATAAAAGATCTAGTGTTAATGTAAACAATAAAACATAAATTTATAAAACTCGGATTTATTTTAACTAAAGATTTTTTTATTACTCAGTACGTTATGAATGCGAGTGGTGTAATACATATTGGGTGAAACGAAAATCTGTAATATGCCTATGTCAAAAGTTTAAGTGACTTTTTCCTTCACGATCGTTAAGTTAAAAGTTTTTACTTATTTATACGACCCGTACTTAAGATAACGTAAAATCAAATTATTTTTTGCTTTCAGATTTTAATGAAGAATTAAAGCATTCATGCAGAAACACAACCCTATTCGTTATACTGTGTGTCGCTAATCATAATCAAAGAAGATATGATGAAAAATCATAAGTTTAAGCAATAAATCTATATAATATATTTTTAAACGGATGATTTTAATTACTCAGCACGTTGTGAATGCGAATGGTGTAATATATAATTTCTGTAATGAAAATAAGCAGTATGTCAATTAAACGCTTGAAATATATTTTTCCTTTGTTGTGTTAAAGTTTTTATTTATTGATATAAACCGTACTTACCCGTGAACTGTACACTAATGCGAATTCGCACCGATCCAAAATTTCAAATCGTCAGCGTTTTTTGAAAACATTATTTCCTTCATTTGCATTTTTCATTAAAAATGATTATTTAAATTATTTAAAATGAAATTTTTGATAAAATTAAATATCACATTTCTCTACCTCATTAAATTTCAAGTATGAATAATCTGTTCTATTTTATTATCACGATATTGCCAACAAAGTTATACACAGTTGAATTTACTGATTTCCAAATCTTCGTGGTGTGAAGTGCGCGTGTGCTGAATCAAAGTGTGGAGTCCACGGTTTAAGACATATAATCAAACGTTTTTTTTTTTTTTTTTTTTAAATGCAGAATTATGCATGTATGCATAAGTAATACATATTCATTATGCGTATTTGATTGAGAATAGAGTATCGATACGATGAGCACAATGAAATTGAGTTGATAACAGAACATGTGATAATGTAAGCAGAGAACATAAAAAAAATTCACATTTATTCAAACTGACGAAACACCGGGGAACAGTGATTTTGCGACACGTGGTTGGATAACGGATTTCGAGTGATTTTGGTCTGCTGAATACGAAAATAATAGCAAATTTTCTGGATTGACTCTCGTTTGTACAAAGTCAACAATACGATAATGGCGCAAGTACAAAACAATAACATTAAATATGTAATTTTTTTTTTTTTTTTTTTTTGTAAAATATTTTGCATTATTGTATTTTCAGTGAGATAGGTATTGCAAAACAGAAATATAGATTTAAAATTACTATTAAAACCGTTTCCTGTATTTAACCGTTCACTAAAATTACCCAAGTTTTGAGGAAAAGTGTCTGACTGTGTAAAAAAAAAATGCACTTTAACGTTCATATTAGCTCTTAATCTGTCAAAATTTTGCAAGAGCCGTTTCAACTAACTACTATATATTCGATAATTAAAAACTTTTATATGTATCAAAATGATCAAAGAGATGTAATGCCGCAGATTTTTTTTTTTTTTTTTCCCTGTGTAATTATTACTGTGAAATATTATTATTCTACTCTGTAATAATTAATATATTCTGTGTAATTATTACTCTGATGTTTTAAATGCGAATGGTTTACAATACAAGGAATTATCCTCTGATTACTATCCAAATGCTAATTCCTAAATCGTTAGCTTTAGGGGCATAGTTTCAGTTGCAAAAATATTTCAAATTTTGTTCTTCATCACATAAAAAGCCATTTACTTTAAAATAGCTATTTTAAAACACGTTACAAAATTTAAATTATTATACGGTCATCACATAAAAAGCCATTTACTTTAAACTAGCTATTTTAAAAAAAGTTATAACATTTAAATTATTATACGGTCATCCCATAAAAAGCCATTTACTTTAAAATAGCTATTTTTAAAAAAGTTACAAAATTTAAATTATTATACGGTTTCTGGGTTCTGTTAAGTTTTAAGTTATATTAAGAAAAAAAATCCACGCTGTAACGAGTATAATAGGGAAAATGCTATTTCTGTACGACCAAAGCCAAAGCCTACCAAGTTATAATTATTTTCATTTTATGAATTTTCAGCGTTTCTGGTACGCGCACACACACGTACACACACACACACACACACACACACACACACACACAAACACACACACAAACACACACACACACACATACACACACACACACACACACACAAACACACACACAAACACACACACACACACACAAAAAAAAAAACTGTTTTACATTTTAAATGCTAGAAAAAACTCTTAAAATTCAAAATATTATCACTCAGTTAGTTTTGTTCATAGGATAGTAAGATTTTTCCTGCTTTATTTCTTACAACATGGAAAAAGTTTTCTAAATTTATCATATAGGACACAGAGACCAGATAAAAATTTAAATTTGTCAACTAAAAGAAAAAAAATAACTGAATTCCAGTAAATGGCTTTTAACATGATGAAGAACAACATTTGGATCTTTATGTAATTTGAATCATGCATTTAGGAATTTGCTATTGGATAACGATGAAAGAGAACATTCTTCATATTACCGAAACTGTAAATTTGGAATACATGAGCCTACGCATTTGTGACTTTTTCTTTCCAATCATTAACTTATTTCTAATTATTTAACACTTTCCAACATAATTGACAATTTTTTATAAATGCAGTTTGTCTGGCCGTGTTCTAACTCAGGTAAATATACTCGGATTGCCATGTAATTGGTATATGTTATTGAATTACCGCGGCATGCTGTGTATTGAAAATCAAGTGTGTAGCATTTATAGCTCGTTTACAGGGACACAAAAAAGAATTTCGTTACATTATGGTCTATGCGGAAAAATCTTTTACAATGTATTTTAATGATGTTACACTATTTCAAACATATTCAAATTAATATACATCACTGAGGTGCACGACAAGAAGCTTACTGTAGGACATGACGTGCATAATATTAATCGTTCATTTACAGGAACACAAAAAATAATTCGATGAGAGTACTTTCCAAGAGCGATAATTGTTGGAAGTGCGTTTTCAGTCGTGGTATGCGTTTTTAAATTTAACTAATTTCTTGCATATTACTTGGCGTGTATAAAATTTATAGATTATATATTAAGACTGAATAATTCGAGTACATTCCGTTTATTGACGGAAATTCCTGAAAAGTAATTTTCAACTGTGTTATACGTTAAAACTTTATCTGAACTAAACTTTAGCATACAACGCAGAATACCTACAAATCTGTAGATCATATACACAGCTTCACAAAAGTATTTTAATACTTTCCGACTATACATGGTCATTGCGGAATATAGATTTTCAAATGTGTTGTGTGTTTTCCAAATTGTTTCTTTTTTTTTTTTTAATGTCATTTTTCACCTTATTAAACGGGAAAGTTTTGTTACAAAATTCTGAATATTTGGAGTGTGTTTCCTAATTTATGCTTAACGCATGATTTTTCTTTCTTGTTTTTACATTTATTTTATCCGTACATATGATACATATAATACAATCAGCTTAATTGTTTTTTCAAAATTGAATGCAAATTAAGTAAGCATGCATGCACAACTGTGTTATTAACTGTGCATTCATTGCACACAGTTAATTAAGGTTACTATTGAAAGTAAGTTGAAAGACAGTAGATAAAACTGAATGCAAGTGGTATAATTATGCATTGGATGAAATGCAAATCTGGAATTGGTCAATCAAAATTCTATAACTGACTTTTCTCTCAAAACCATTGAATTGAAGATTTTTTTTTTTTTTTTTTTTTTTAAACAGATCAGTATATACGATGTATATAAGCAAAAGAGTTATTTAGAACTTGATTACAGAATAGATATACCCATATTCACTATGCATTGCTGATTATGAATGGAGTTGTAAAAGGTATCTCGAAATGAAATGATATTTTAAATTTGCACTATTTTTTTTTTCGGTGTAAAATCAAAGATTTTTTTTTTTTAAACTGCTATTTGTAACTATTGATTGATATTAAATCATGGAATAATACACAGACAAAGAACTTCTGGAACTTGTAAGTATTCACTTTAAAAATAGTGAAAATTTTTAACTATTCGCATATGTTAATTAAAATGTCAGCTCATTAGATCAATAGATAACATAACTAAATAGGACATAACTAAATGGGAAATAAATAAATAAATAAATATTCCTTTATTTGAAAAATCCCATCTCATGCACAACTACATATTCGCAGTGGCTGCTCGTGACTGTCTTTTCTTGGGGCACTAAATGAATGTCTAAAACACATATTATTTTCATACCATAATTTTTTACAAGAAATATTTTCCTTATTCAAAGGCAGAGCTTTCTGCCAGTAAGTAAAATAAATAATTCCTTTTTAATAATAGTGGTAAGAAAAGAATAAATTTAGTAGCCATGCATTTAGTGCCCCAAATAAAGCCAGTCAGGAGCAGCCATTGCATGTTCGTACCACGTTACTTACTCATTTCCGAATTAAATATGACGGCTTAAATAAGGATTATAATTTTAAAATGTTATTTTTTGTCTATTAAAACAATAAAACTTTGAAATAATTAATGGTTATTTTTGAAATTTCTCATACAAAACGTTATTAAGAACTATTTTGCTTTATGAAGGAAAAAATACTTAACTCTTTATGTTAAAACATAAAGGTTATTCCATAAGATAAGTTTCTGCAAACATTACAAAATGCAAAAAAGTATTCTTTAACCAACATAAATCATTTAAACTGTTCTTTTTTTAAATGGAAAATAGTCCAAGATAAAAATAGAGGTAATTAAAATTTTGTAATTGTTTCAAAGTTTTAAATACATTGCTTAAAATCATTAAGGTTAGCACCAGAAAAATTATAATGCAATTAAAAGAATCGTCAACTTAAATTTGCTTATGCCGATCTTAATGTGATTTTGCCGAAAAATATTCACACTGTAGAATGCAATCAATGCGGACGGTGTTATTTTTTCGTGAAATCACACACACACACACACCTCACCCCCTTTCTCACCACTATTCTTGACTGCGTAATATTCATCAGCAACTGAGCAACACAGAGTGTAAAAAAACGTATGTAAATGCAGTACTTGATGAAAGGGATTACTTTCAGAGTTAATTACTCTGAGTTAATGCATTCAGAGGTGAACTTTATTACCATAAAACAGCGAAAGTGGTTGAAATAGGAGAAAATGCGCAATTTTAAACAATGAATTTTTTATGGGAAAGATGCGGTAAGTGATTACGGCCGTATCGATTGGTGATATTTCTTAAATTTCAAGATTAAAAATGCTAAATGTTTGTTTCTCACCAGTATAAACTCGTGAAGCTTTATTATATTTCGTTTTTTGTATATATTTATTCAATAGTGCTTACATGGTTTCTTGATGAATATATTTTTTTAATTTTAATATTGAACCATGATATTTTTGAAAGAGAATTTGAAGAAAATCGAAGATTCCTTAACATTGCAAAATAAACAAATAATTTCTCGTACTATTTTTTTTATCCGTTTCATGTTAAATTGTATTTCTTCTCTGCAGTTAAAAATGTATTTTTATTTTTTATCATTTTTTATTACATGTAAAACACATGCAACATCAACAATTCGGAAAAACTGGATGATTCAGATGTTTTAAAATTAGAAATTTGCAAAAAAATTAAAAGATTATAGTTGAAATAAGTGAAGTAATGGAGTAATCCGCATCATTTAAATGCTGTAATTCTGTAAGTACCCAAACAGCCAGTTTCTGCGTGTAAGAAAAAAATGTCGTTCGTGTAAAAAACAATTGCATTATGTATTTTTTCACTCTATAATTAAATATATTTTAAGTTAAATTGTATTTCTTCTCTGCAGTTAAATATGTATTTTTATTTTAAATTATTCATTATTACATGTAAAAAATATGTAACATGAATAATTGTAATAATTTTTAAATGAAAAATTGGACGATTTAGATAGTTTAAAAATTAGAAACTTCCAATAAAAATTAGAAGACATTTGTATTGTTTTTACATTGTACCATTACCACGAAGAAACAAATAACTATTTAGGAAATAAATCCTTTATGCTAAAAAATAATCAGATTACAGCCTCAATATTTTTTAAATACTATAAATTTGCATAACTATTTAAAAATAAATAAGCAAATGAAAACTTATAAAATATGTGAAGTTTAAAGACAATTGTTCTTATTTATATCATTGCATTTCATAACGTGATTGTATTATTTTGAGTAATTTAAAATGGCATGATTTGGGTTTCAAAACTTTTAAACATTAACCAGTTAACAGTCTCATCTTTATAACTAAACGGGCTAATTTAGCATATAATTTTAGCAATGTTAAAAGTACAATTTTAAGTACCACAATGAATGAAAATTTATGACGATTTTAGCGTGTGAATAATAAAAATAAATTGCTTGGATTACAAAATAACAACTGTATTTATAACTTCAAATTAATTGACTAACTTCTAAATATAGTCTCTTTTAACTAAAAGCTCTTTAACAAAGTTAATTTTATGGTTTATCTGAATTTGGAAGTGTATTTTCTATAGCAATACTTTGTACAGTATATTTTATTTATTTAATTGATTAAATACAGGGTGGTTATTAATTAACGTGAGGTGTTCAGAGCCCTCTAAAGAGTAAAGTATTGGACGAAACATACCCAAATTTGATGAGCATGCATAGTAGACGATGGGATTTCGAATTCTAAAAAAAAAAAAAAATCGCCACTAGGGGCAATTTTGGCGCTGTTTACCGACTAAAATGCATTAATTTGCATAAAATCCGTTCTGTGTAGCGATCATGAGTATAAAAGGAAAGGCTGGGAGACTTCTCATCATTCTGAGACTAACTGTTTTGCGATGGCTCTTACCTTACGGGACCGTGCTTTGCTAGTCAAGCTGTATTATCAACGGAACGAGAATTGCAATGCTGCTCTTCGTGAATTTCGCCTATTAAAGAAGTTGCGAAAAGGACCGATGAGCTTAACAAATTTACGAAAGATGATTCAACGATTTGAAACTACAGGGACTCTAGCACGGCAACCAGGCCAAGGACGCAAAGTGACTAGTCAGCAACAAGTGGACGAAGTTGCAACTGCTGTTGTCGAACAGGAGATGGAAAATGTGCAGGGTACCAGCAGCGCTCGGGCAGTATCTCGGCACACGCAGATCCCATACTCAACAGTGAGGAAGATCCTGCGTCAGATGTTACAGTTTTATCCGTACAAAATCTCTTCTGTTCAAGAATTGCTCCCAGGCGATGCGGCCAACCGATTGGATTTTTCATTGATATTTTTAGCACGCATGCAAGTTGATGCTACATGGCCGTGGCAGATTTTATGGAGTGATGAAGCGCACTTTCATTTGAACGGTGGCATTAACACCCACAACTGCCGCATTTGGGCTGCGAATAATCCGCACGCTTGTGTGCAAAAGCCTCTCCACTCGCCAAAAGTCACAGTGTGGTGTGGCTTTACAGCATCCTTTATCATCGGTCCTTACTTTTATGAGGAAAATGGAGCAAGTGGACCAGTGACCTGTACCGTTACTGCTGCCAGGTATGCAGATATGCTACAGAACTTCACGATTCCACAAATACAGCAGCGAGAATGTCTCGATTCAACCATATTCATGCAGGATGGTGCACCACCCCACATTGGACTTAGGGTACAGCGTGTGTTGCGGCAACATTTTTCTGACAGCAGAATCATTAGTCGGGCATTTCCTACGGCATGGCCACCGAGGTCGCCCGATCTCAATCCTTGTGATTTTTGGTTGTGGGGATTTCTTAAAGGTGTTGTTTATCAAGGACATGTCTCCGATATCGCAACGTTGAAAGGTCGAATAACGTTACAAGTGAAGCAAATCAACTCTGATATGCTGCGAGCGGCAGTAGAAAACGTCGTGCATCGTATGCAGTTCTTGGAATATACCAATGGTGCTCATATTGAACCTAATTTGTAAGTAAAAAACATTTGTTGTAAATAAAAATGATGTGTGCTGTATTGTTTGGCATTTAATCATTCAATATTTACACTAATACACTTTTGCAGCGCCAAAATTGCCCCTAGTGGCGAATTTTTGAACTACCCTTTTTTTAAAGAATTCAAAATCCCATGGTCTACTATGCATGCTCATCAAATTTGGTTATGTTTCGTCTAATACTTTACTCGCTAGAGGGCTCTGAACACCTCACGTTAATTAATAACCACCCTGTACATAAGAAGTCTTCGTCGAGATGAGGGCAAGATAGAGAGGATCAGGGGGCAGAAACATCCCGACCCAAGATCCCCAAGTACAATTAAGCTTTATGAACATCTTGGTTGGGCGAAACTATCACTGCAAATCCTTGCCAACAGGCGGGCACAAAGAAAATTTACTTGGAGGAATCTCCCAATTTTAACAATTAAATTCAGGGTTACATAATGAACAGTTATGGGTACATAATGGAAAATTATTGCTACATAATGAACAATGACGGTAACATAATGATTGTTACATAAAATAAAAAAGAAAGAAAGACAAATAATAAAGCCAAAGAGTTGACAACAACTGCATCGGAGACAAAGTCAGTTCTAGATAATCAAAATAGGGATTATGATTTTGGATAAGAAATGCATTCGTTTCATTTAGATGAATACATTGTATAGCACAGTTGGATAAGATAGAGCGATCTAAAATGTAGGTCAACCAATCTTAGAGATACATGCTTTTTAGCTTCATATCCTTTATGAGAGATTTCAGGCTTTTTAAAACATGGTAAGCCAATGTGCAATGTAGCGCATAATGGTTGCGAGCTAGAGGGTAGGCCGCAGAAGGACAAGATATACACAAGGAAATCGACAGTACTGCAGATTACAACCATGAGTTCTACAAAGTGTTTGCAATGGGATTGCCTGGAGTCGAACCAGGCACCGTCACAGTGACAAACTAACCCGGCCATGGGGGTGTTCCCCTTTGTATAATTTAGGAAATATGATAATTTTCCTATAAAAAAACCTGCGGATGCGTAAGAAAAGCCATCGGTGAAGTAGATTTTTCAAAAGAAAAAAAAACTATGTTATATGCTTCACGACGGAGACTGGTAAGTGATTGTACAAGAACTTTATACATTAACTTGCGGCAAAAAGTTAGTGTGCATTTTATTTACTTTTTTCATATTTAATAAATTTTAACTCTCTAGGTACAAAAAAAAAAAAAAAAAAAAAAAAAAAAAGAAGAAGCATTTATAACATCATTTAGTCAAAATGTTATTTCAAATTGTGTGTGCGTCCCATAAACAAATGCAAACAGTTAAAATAATGCGAAAATGAGCTATAAAGCTTCTTCAACTCTACGATGTTCACGAAACGTAAAACAAATGATATCATAATACAAAATTGTATTTTCTTAGAATAAAAGCTTCACATAAACATAAATAAACAGATAACATAACAAAAAATATCTTATTAAATTTCATCTCACTAACTCATACATCCAAGCTATTTAACATTAAAAACTGCATAAAATTCTCACAACATCTAATGCAGTATTAAAAGAACAGACGTATCTTTCTTTAAATATGCCTATTTAAACAGAATTTATTGAATGGCCACTTTCGTGTAGAAGAAATTTCGAAGAAGGAGGAATTTAAAATCAATCAGAGCGCGGAAAAAATCCAGCTATCATTGCTCAAGATAAGCGCGCGAGTAATAACAATACAAAATCACCGATTTTCATCATTTCGGAAAATTTCCTGAGCCGTTTGCGAGGGTAGTTACTGGAAATAATTTTTACCTCCTCGTACAAAAAATGTAAAAATCAATTGCATTGCTGGCAATGACCATTGAAAAATGTCAAACGAGATATGATGTATCTTTTACAGCACAAATTTACTCAAATTCTTATTTTGCTGCGCGTCTTAAACGACAACGGCATAGCTCTTTGATGACTAAGAAACGACATGAAGAAACGAAACTAAGAAAGAAATGATGTACAAATCGCTGCCGAAGGTTAAAAAAAAATGCAGCCGTCTGAGTTAAAAACGGGAGGGGAAAAAATTGTCAGAGAATCCAAAAATGCACAAAAATCAGTGTCCGTAGGATCATTAAGCCTCGCAGCAGCATTTGAATCCTCTATACATCTTCATAAGTCACTTTACGGGACCCAGGGGACCACTTGGCGTTCAATAAGTAACTGGAAAAATTTTCTTGCCATCGAGAATCCTCCACTTCTGCAATTTTTATATTATTATTTTTTTTAACACATCTACTGATGCAGTTCATAACTCTGAAGAGAACAATCATATTCGTAAGAAGTATCGTCACTTCATGCCCCCTCCCCCTCCCTCTGCCACCACTGTAAGGTGTTAAGGTGGGTGGATGGGGAAATTTTTTCACGAGGACTCTAGGATTCTTAACGTAGTCTATGATGATTCGGGGAGGGCTTACTAGAGCGTACATGAGACTTCAAGTTCTTACCCTCCCTTTGAAAAAAAAAAAAGTCTACGCCCTGGTTTCTTTAGAACGTGTTAAGTTCCAAGAAACCGTTACCGTAGCGGGTACTTAAGAAAAATCGTCGCACATTAAATAAAATAAAATGATAAAGGTAGCTGCAGTTATTCGAGGATGATTTTTCAGTTCTTTCATCTTTATATACGACGTATTATTACGTTCTTTACAACCGTCGAAAGTTCTTTTTGATGATGGAGAAAATTATTTTTTCTTTCTCCCTAAAGACCTTTGGGGGTTTTAGGTTTTGATTGAGGTCTCAATTCTTAAACTGTTGTTTAATTTCAATCGATATTATTAAAGTGGCTCTGTATGGAAAATTATCACCTTTTTAGGAAACCTAAATTTATATTATCTTTGATAAATTACGACTTTTTAATAACATATACTTATGGAAAATTAAAAAATCTAACATCTTTCTTCTTGTTTTAGAAATAAGTTTCTAAATTTAGAAGTAAATTTAGAACTTTAGAAATAAGTTTTCCGTTTACTGTGTGAATGTTTTCTAAATACGGTTTAAAAAAAAATAGCTAAATTTAATGCTTTATATTTAATGCTTTATAGAAATATGACTTGGTTTACTTAATGGAGTATTACAATAGAATAAATTATAACACCTTGTAATAATATATTTCTTTTAAATGCTAAAAGGTGTCCCAGGTCAAACAAAATTCTCGCCTTTTCTACGATTCTTGTGCTTTAAATATTTGTTTAAAATTTTCTCATTTTTGAAATTTCGCAATATTCAGTCTTATGCTAAAATTTCAAATACTTATTTTTTAATAAACATTTTCGAATCAAAGTGGTTTTTATGCAGTTATCATTAGTGTAGCCTACAGCATGTAATTAACAACTACATTCTTTGGTTAGCAAATATGGTACTATTCAAAAAGCTACAAAATGGTCTATTGTCTGAAAAGTATTACGTATCAGTTATTGCTAAATCTGGTGATTTTTTCTTATTTACTCACTAAAGAAAAAATCAAGCTGCAAAGAGCTTTAAAGACCTTTTTCTGACCTTTTCATGTTTTTGACAACTCTTTTCATGTTTTTGACAACTACCAACATAGTTGAAAAGTGTTTATGACATCGGTCTGTCTGCCGTCTGCCGCCTGTCCGTGCTCTAACTCCCGTAAATATACTCGGATTGCCTGAAAATTTTGTATGTGATTGGCACTTATTATAGCATTATCTCTATTTTAAAATGAAGTGTGTAGCATTTATATTTTATGTACAGGGGCAGTCAAAAGTATTCAATTACATTACGGTCAATGTGAAAAAATCGTTTCAAGTGCATTCTGATAATGTTACGCCATTCGAAACATGATGAAATTGATATACAATTATGTAGCGTACAAAGCACTTATTATTAATTTACAGGGTCATACAAAATAATTCTGCCACAAAATTTTCTACGGTGAAAAATCGTTTGCAATGTAATGATGTTTCACTATTTGAAACATAATGAAATTTATATGTATTACTGAGATGCTCTCTATAAATTGCTCACCGAATAGTATGAAGCATTGCGTTTATCGTGCATTTACACAGACACACAAAATAATTCGGTTACAATCTTTGTTTGATAATTAAAGTCTATATGTGATAAGTGCGGTTTCAGCTTTAGTTTGGATTTTTAGGTTTGACAATGTTTGCATAGTACGTGGTGTGTATAAATTCTGTTGATCATATACAGCTCTACACAAAAAAATTCGTAAGTACTAACAATGAAAGTAAATTGCTAAAGGGTATCTTTAATTGTGTTAAGCATTTCCCTGCTGAGCTATATTTAGTAGACTAATATAAGTTTGTGGAATATAAATAAATTCATATACAAGGATACGCATTGAACAAGATACATTGCCGTTAAAGTATGTTTTAAGTTACCTTATGCGTTTTTTTCCTGAATTAAATTTTAGTTTAATATGTGATGTGCAGAAAAATCTTTCTATAATATACAAGGCTGCACAAAAGATTTTGAGAGCATTTCCATCGATTGGCGAAAATTTCTAAAAGTGAATTTCTTATTTGAACTAATTTTTATCATGCTATGTAGAATATATCCAAGTCTACAGATCATATACAGGGCTGCACAAAATTATTTGACTACTTTTTTGACTATGGAAGGTAAATGCTAAAACTGGATTTTTAAATGTGTTAGATGTTTCCTAAATTGTTTACTACATATCTTCTTTCTCCTCAGTTAACGGTGAAGTTTCGTTACAGTTCTCTAGATGTATTGGAAAGTGCTTCATAATCTATGCTTGACGCATGGTTTTCGATTATTGTTTAGTTTTTCATTGAGATCTCACTTCTAAAACTTTTTTTTAGCAATCTTAAATTTGTTTTATCTTTAATAAATTACTACTTTTTGATAAAATATACTTTTTAAATATTTGCAAAGACAAATGCAATATTTTGTTGTTGTTGTTGTTGTTAATGCAAATTTTAGAATATATTTTCCGTTTAATATACGAATCCTTTTAAATTTGATTTAAACAAACAAATTAGCTAACTTTCGGTACCTAGCTTTCGGTAATGGTTCCGAAATTAAAAGTATCCTCGGAAAAAAACAAAATGCAATTCAAATCCAAAAAAGCGCAAATACCCGGTTAGGCATGAACCTCAAGTATCCTTCTGCAAAGAAAGGAAGAAAAAAAACACTTAAAAGTATTGAAATGCAAACGAGAAACTTCAAAAGAGTGCTGCTATTGGTTAACATTAGCCTGCAAGTGTCTTCAGCTCTTAATGTGTGAAAAGTGTGTAAGAAGGAAGATGCTTAAATATCCAGAAATATTTTTTCTTAAATCTATCAATTTGTGCTAATAATATATCACCTTTTCATACTTTAATTAAATTTGATTGACATTTATATCGAATTACAGAAAATTCTTGCAACTGTTTTGCAAATGGGCCGTCTTCTAATAAAATTTAATTGATATTTGTATTGGGTTACAGTACAGTTTTGTACATTTTTTACAAAATTCTTATATTTGAAGAAGTTTGGGATTGATGCTGCTCAAATACGTGCTAAAGTCGAAGAAGTTGGAAATTATACGTCAAACGTGACAAATGACTATAACTAATACAATAACTAGTTTCAGTGAAATGAAATATATCGTCTGTTATTATGATATGATTAATTTCCGTAATAAAATAAGTACATTTCAAGTTGGCAACATTTCATTTTTTGTTGACATTTACTAAAAATGCCAATGGGAAACTTAAGCCTAGCTTTGAAAATTTCAGAACTTAAAATCCATATTTAGATTATTTTTTTCATTTAAAATCTATTTCTTCGGAAACATCTATCCAAAAAACTGTCGGCAGTTTATATGATTGCTATAATTAAACAATTTTAGTATGCAAATTCGGTTTTTAAATTCAGTAATAAGGAAGTAATATGACTCCGACTTAAATATGACGTAATCACCATGGCAACCTAGAATCATTACCTATCATGATATATCATTGAATTAATTACGTATGACAGGATTTAATAGAATGAAGAAAACTTTTATTAATAGCTTTTTAAGTTTTGATTCGATTTTCATAAAATTTGAAATGACTCGACAAAATTCTGCAACGATTATACATATTAAATTTCAAACCATTCGGTTGGGTAGTTTTTACGTTGTTATATGCGGACAAACGGACAGACGGACGGACCAGACGACGACGATAGGGGCTACGTATTTATATAATTACAAACGCCCTTGAAATGGATTTTTATCTTTTGCATAAATCTTTTGTGTTAGTACAAATTAACAATATTGTATTTATATATGAGTACTTTTTAAAAATCTCAAAATCTAAGTGCTAAGTTAATTCTTCAAAGAAGTATTGTACAGTTGAATAACGATGAATCCTTTATTTAAAACCTTTAGATTCAAATGCATGCGAAAGAATCTGAGAAATTCATTTCTTGACATTTTAATTGTATACAAGGTGGTTAATACAGTCCTTAATTCCGTTTTGCCACAAAAACTGATGAATCGAGTTAACTACAGCCATGCATATGATGTCTAGTTGTAGTAAAATTGGTATGCGCTTTACAATGAGGCACCTCGCAGCGTTTGTAGCGCCGACCTGTAGAGTTAGTGTTCTCATCTCAAAAACGGTAGCAGATACGAAGAAAAGTCAATTACAAAGTTGTAGAGTGTTCTCGAGTAGCATGAAATGATGTCTTACATGTAAAAATAACTTCATTAGAAGCCTTGAAATATGATTTTCCTATATCCAATCAACAACTTTAATACGCTACAACTTGCATTCAGAAGTGTGCAATTGTAAGGCGATGTACTTTTACTAACAAAATTAATACATGTACGCAATGCACAACTTATTTTAGTAGCAATGCAACATGTATTTTGAATGTGTGTCCCTATGGTGGATACCTTGTAATTACAATTTGCTACTTAACTTGAATTTCTTATATATATATATATATAACTGTACCTTGCTTACGTGCGTTATTTTTATTAGTAAATGTGCATCTGCCTTATAATGTCCCATTTTTGCATGCAATATGTGGCGTATTTAATCTGGTGAAAGGATACAAAACAAGTGGGTAAGTGTAATCGAAGACCACGCAAAGGGTTTCGTTTAATATTCCTTTCAAGACATTTTATCTTTTCTTTAATAAATCCAAATAAATTTCATTTAGCAAAAAAAAAAAAAAAAAAAAAAAAAAAAAAAAAAAAAAAAAAATCATGTTTCTTATAAAGTAAAAAATTACTGTTCTATTTTTTTCTTTTTTTCGAATATCTAAACCAGCCCGATAGCAGACGAAGCCCGCTATTATATTCTGTCATAATATCTGTCATGCGGACTAAATGCGATATTTAAAAAAAATAATTTCAAAATTAAATTGTTGTACACTTTCAAAATGTTAAAATATGCGAATATTTCCATAATCGGATTTTTATCATGATTCAATATGTTTCTCAAACTCATATATTTACTATTCTCTATTACTCATATTGATACTCGCTTTGTATTATTCTCAAACATTTGAAAAATTCGTTAAAACTTCCAATATGACGTCAGATTTTCTTTTTAATTCTCTAATGACGTGATATTAATCTGCTTTGTGTACATACACATACTCATACTCCTTGTATTATTGAAAAAGCTTTGAAAATTTTACGTTTTATTACTACTATGACGTCAATCATTTTTATTTCATATTAATATTTTTTTTCAATTGGTGAAACTTTTTATTTCATTTTCATTTTTCACGTGGAAATCGTTCAATAGAAAATTAATTATTGTAGAAAGAATTTCATTGTGGATATTTAATTTATGCCAACTACTTTAACGAAAAATGTTCAAATTTAATAGGAAAAGACTGTTAGAATTTTGGTTTTTTATCTCTATTTATTAAAATAATACGTTTTTTTTTTTTCAAATTTTAATATTTTGAGCTTCATAGCTGGTATTTATCTAGATATACACCAAGTTTCAACTCTGTAAGTTACATAGTTTCTGAGAATGGCTCTTTGACGGACAGACAACGAAGCGGGAGTAATACGGTTTCGTGAGATGAACGAAACCCTAAAAATTATGTTTCAGGGTTCCAATAAAATTATTTTTACACGTTAGACATAATTTCCTACTAAACCGAGACCGCTCTACAACTTTTTATTTGACTTCTACTCGTATCTTATATCGTTTTCAGGATAGAAACACTAACTCTGCACTTTGCTGCTAGGGGACCCTGTGAGCAGTCTTATCGCATAGCGCATTCGACTTTACTAGACCGAAGCACCATTATGACTATAGCTGTCACCATTCTGAAAATAATTCGATGGTGGACAGAGGAGAAGAAATATTCGCTCATACACGATTGAGGACTGCTACCGTTTTCAAGATATGAACACTAACTCAGCAGTTTGCCACTAGGGGACACGGTACCTTATCGTGAAGCGCAAACTATACTTAGACGCCGTGTTCATGGTTATAGCTTAAGGCTGCTCGTCAGTAAACTTCCCGATTCCCCGCCCTAATGTTATTCCTACGGGTGTAGGACGCATTCGTATTTTTAAATTATCTCCTCGGAAAATTAATATTTTTAACTTCTGTTTTCTTTGTACTGTTCTTAAAGAATGTCTCTTTTTTTCTTAGTTGTCAATTTTTTTCTAAAATATATACTGAATTTTATATGAAATGTTAAAATCTTATTCAGTTTCGCTCAGATTTTAACACATAAAAATATAAATTAAGCACTTAGTTTAGAAATAATTTGATAACTAAGAAACAAAGAGACATTCTTTAAGAACATTACACAGAAAACAGAAGTTAAAAATATTAATTTCCTTGGGAGATATTTTAAAAATACGAATGCATCCTACGCCCATAGGAATAACATTAACGAGGGGAATCGGGAAGTTTACTGATGAGCAGCCTTAAATCAGTTATTTGAGGCAAAACGGAATTGAGGAATCACCCTGCAGATATAAAGTCTTAAAAGTGACATAATAAAATTAACTAACTTTTAATTCTACATGTATCAGTTTTTAGCTCAACCAATATTTATTGATTTTATTTACTTATTTATTTTAGATTTATCATCCATATACTATGTTATTGTATATCTCTTAAATTTGGAAACTCTTAACCTAGCAAGCATTTTCTTAATATATGGAAAGCGTGTAGGGAGAGAGGATTTCTTTTGAACGTCCAAAAATATTTTACTTAAATATATGAAATACTATTAATAATGTATAATTTTTCCTCATTTAAATTAAATTTCATTGATATTTATGTGTTAGAGTAAAATGTTGCACATTTTTTGAAAAAAGCTTTTATTTGAAGAAATTTCAGTTCCCGTATGGCACAGCTTAAATAAATATTTTTTAAACAATCTTTATTTTTGTATAAAATTGTTAGTACAAATTAACGCTATTTGGTTTACGTAGAAATAAATATTCTTTAGCTGCAAAATCAAAGAACAGTGTAGCAACGATGGAGTGCTTTATTTACAATTTTTAAACTGAAATGTATTCGAAAGAATCATTCGCATTTAAAATTTGGAGAATTAGATTTTTCTGTTGTAATATCTTATTATTACTGAAGAAAACTAAGTAATGAAGAATGATTTGTCTTAATGAAGAATAAATCCACCCTCTTTCTACCTAGAGGTATAAAAATTAAAAATTTTCGTTTGTCAAAAATATTTAAACTTCTGATAATTAAAGTTCTTTCCATTTATTTGAAATTCGAAAATGGAGAACTTTTGAAAATAGGTCTTTTTCACAAAGATAAAATGCTAAAGATTAATGCATATCAGAATAAAGAATATAAATTAAACATTTGTGAAAGTCATTAGCTTATCTTTAAACTTCAATATTTCTCAAATTGTGCTAATTATCAAACTCAAAGTGATGACAAACATGATTAATTTTTTTTCTTAAAAAATGAGAACTTCTGTACCCTTGAGATAACTTTACAAAACTTAAATAATTGTCTAAAATTCTCTATACATTTTTCTGTAAAATAACTTTAGAAATTAAAAATAATTTTGTCTTTATTAATTATAATTTAAGTCAAACATATCAAAAGCAATAAGATTTATTATTCTGTTTTTTAAATACATGAATTTTAAAATCGGTTATTATTTTCAACTGCATTATTTTACTGTACTTAACTTCAAAGATCAATAATGCTTTTAGCATTAGTGCGATAGTTAATATATTATTATATTATAGTTTCGAAGTATTTTAAAATGTTTGGAAATTATTATAACAGTGATTTGTTAACCGTGTTGAAAAATTGAATTTAGGGTGCTAAACTGAATAAGTACGCTAATAAAAATTATAATATCATAAAAAAATCCTTCTGTTTTGTGAAAGAATACAGATGTTTTTTGCTAATCATGATATCATTTTCATGAGAAAAAAGCTTTCTATATTTAAATTTTTGAGATAAAGAAATATTTCAAAAATATTTATGCGATCTAAGCTCTGTGTTGTTGTTTTTGTTGTTCGGTAGCGTTATAACTCTGCCCACTTTCTCTTTGCTTCCAGAAATTTTTTTTATATATAGAATTCATAATAAAATAGCATTTAGCTTGTGAAAAATTTAATAATATATTTTAACCCGATTTAACTTAGATTTTAATTCTAACAACACTTAACAGAATTACCATTAACTGAATCACTCAAAAATAAATTAGTCAGATATCTCTAACTTTTAAATAAACATTTTTATTTATTTTCGAACATCAGAGTGTCTAACTAAATTAGATGTTGATTTTTTTTCGCCTTTTTTACTGTTTATTTTATTATCGATAGATAATCATGTGCAGAAAACATAGGAAATCATGCTTCTCATTCATTCTATAGTGATTAAGAATACATAATATGTGAAGTTTTTTTCTTTCAGTAATTCATAATTCATGGCTTGTAGTATTAAATTTTCTGCTCAGTTTCTCTTTTCTTCGCATTTATATTCAAACTTCCGTGCATACAAGGTGGCCATAGTTAAACTGGAAGTACTCTTGTGTTCTGTAACGCGATCTAATTGTAAGAATAGAGTCAAATTTTGTAGGATGATTAAACAAGACAGGTACAGTTAATTCAGCGAAAACAAAATTGTTCCAAAAGTCACCGCTGGGGATATGTGGCGCTCTGTAAAAGAAAATAAAGTCTAAAAAAATGGAAAATCAATACTGAAATAAAATTATTTTTCATTGAGTACATTCAATTCAGGTTCAATGTCCCCGCCGATTTTGTTATCCCTTACTGCATTCTGTGCGCAGCTTCCACAACAGCAGAAAACAACATGTATGCAGGAATATACTATACAGCCCATGATACGTTATCCTTTAACGTAGACAGGCCCAAGAGATCTCCGATATAGGCCTTGAACTTTGGGTAACCACATTGACAAAGTTGCATGGGATAAGATCAGGAGACCAAGACGGCCATGTAGTTGGAAAGCAGCGACTAATAACTTTTTATGTTGTAAACTTCTATTGTAGCAGCTGCTGTACTCACGAAGAAATGTGTGGAGGAGCAGTATCTTGCATGAAAATGATCTTTTCAGGCATTGTCTTTGTTGAAGTGACGGAATGTCAAAGTTGTTTAACATGTAGCACTATTTCCCTTCGGTAACAGACCATGTTACCTCTCTTTTCGGTGTAATGTTCTCATAGAAGTACCGATCTATGATCATTTCTATAGTAAAACCACACCAAACAGTTATCATTGATGATTGTGAAGAAAATTCTGTGAATGCATTTGGTGAATTGGAATCCCAAATTCGGCAGTTCTGGATACTTACATATCCATTCAGGTACAAATGGGACTCGTATACCCAGAAGATTTCCCACGGTCAAGCATCATCCACCTCCATTCTGGCAAGAAATATGTGAACAAAAGTTAATCACTTATCATGGTCGCTGTGATATAACTCTTGCACATGCCTAATCTTATACGGATAGAAGTGGATAATCTTTTGAAAGATTTTCTATACCGTACAATAAGGCATATTCAGATTCCGAGCTACTCCATTAGCTCCGAAAGGGCCATCAATATTGTCATGTGCTCTATCGACAATCGCCATAGCAACTTCTTCGATTGTATTCTATGGTACCGGTCTGCGTCCTCTGCCTAATTGAAATTTCAGAGAACCTGTTTTCTCGAACCTCCCTACCATTGCTTTTAAGCCACTAACTGACAGAGAACGTTACCTTTAAGCATTTTTTGTCGTTCTAAAAGAGCGGCTGACGCGTTGCACTGGTTGAGATAAAACAATTTGACAAATAACGCACGATCGGCTAAAGAAAGAGGCATGTTGCATATAATTTCCAATCCAATTGTTTCTCAAAATTACACATTATCTTTTAAAGCCCAACAAATCAGAACTAAGCCAAAAGATGTAACGTTACATTTGAATAAAGAGACGCTTCATCTTCTTCTTTCTTTAGGAAAATGTAGATAAAGTTTCTTTATCAGTGTTTATATAAATTTTTGGCTTTATTAAAACTATTGCCATGTTGAGCTTCAATCACATCGTTAAATGTGCTAAATAAAAGGTAATTTTATTTCAGTATTGAGTCTGCATTTTTTAAAACTCTCTTTTCTATTACACAGCGCCATATATCCCCCTAGAGATGACTTTTAGAACTTTTTTTATTCGCAGAATCTTTCATTATCCGTCTTTTTTAATCATCCTACAATATTCGGCTACATTCGCGTAATTAGATCGCGCTACAGAACACTCTGAGTATCGTAAGTTTAATTATGACCACGTTGTGTTTTGAATTTATATACAGATTTTCGTATTATTTTATTTTACGCTAATTTGGTTAAGAAATTTAATATATTTCAAAAATATGGCCGATCGTTTTTCCTTTTAAATCCCTTAGTTTATTTATTTATTTTTACGTTTAAACACTAACGAGTGCTGATCCGATGCTGTATAATGTAGGTGAAATAGAAGATTTCGCAGTAATTGTGTAATATTTTGTAAAACAAGAATTTCCTATATTTATCTTCTTTCTTTCTTTCTTTATATTTTAAAATAATTTTATGGATTAGCATAAAATTTTTGAGTAAAATTTACAATAAAGATTAAAAACAATGATGTTCTAGACAACATAATATGTTGTTTGGTATTATCACTGCTACCGACGGAGTTTTTCCTTCTTATGTTGTAATTCTCGAATCATTATTTCTCTAATTATTTCAAACGTAGACCTGTGATATTCTGTTGCTTGATTATAACGAGGAAAATTGTCTTGATTCATTTTTTTTTTAATTATAGAACATTCCTATCGATTGCGTACTACAAAAAGTATACTTATTTATGATTTTATGAAACACAAAACTAAAGAAATTGATAGAAATAAATAATGAGTTATTCTTTCTTTTTTTAATAAACTATTTAAAATATTTAGCTAACAAACCAGTTTAGTGAACCGCATTCTTTAACTTCTTCTATAAGATATCTTTCTTATGCTTTCCATAAATGATACAATACTTTAGAGTTAATAAAGTATTCTAATTCATTTGAATCAACGAAAAGAAAGCAAAATGCGTAGAATTTTTTTAACAAGTACAAAATAAAAAAGTTTAATAAATTTCAGCATCAAAAAATAGTCAAATCTGTTAGGATCAGTTGCCAATATTTCAGAAATATCTAATGACAGAAATCAATGAAAAAGAAAAAAAAATCTAACTTCTTTATCTGAGTGAAACTATTCAATTTTTTGTAGTTTAATTATTCTAAATATTTTTCATTATAGTTTATTAAACCCACCTAAGTTTACCCGAGATAAAATGTTCTTTTCTTTTTTAAACAAATTTAATATTAATTTTTCAAAGTTGAACATATTCAGGATAAAAAACATTTATGACAAACATCCATTTCCGACATCGACTCTAAAAAGTAGAGCATTTTCTTTTATTAAATGAATATTCTGCTTCCAAATTATAAAATAATTTTGCAAATTCTAATATAGTTTTTTTCCTAGAGTTGTTGTAAACCAATCTTATATGTAAAAGTTATTGTAACGTCAATATTCAATGAGGCAAACGTGATAAGTGATAACGCATTAAAGTATTAGAAGTCAATCATGGGCGCAGACAATGGGGAGCGGGGGCAGAGAGAATTTTGGCCCTTCCTTGTATTTTGAAATTATTTTTTTTATATACTTGATGACTTTTATTTAATTAGTAACAATTATTTTTCTTCAATGACTTTAAATAATTAAATACTAAGAAAAAAATTATGATTGAGAGTAAAAGCGTATTTATTTATTTTAAGGTAACTGTTAACACAGACTGAAAAATTAAATAAATAAATAAAAATCTTGCTCCTAACTGGATTTTGTCGGCCGGCGCCGATGAAATTAGTAGTATTATCCTTGGACTATTCTACTGCAGATCTATTCTCAATGTTGTTGGCCTATCTTTAATATTTTCGGGTTGTTTTATTTAATAAATGCAGTTTAAATTTCTACTAGTTGACATGCCCGGCGTTGCCCGGGGCCGTGATAAAAGCTTAAATGAAGGCCAAATAAAAAATACTGATAATTAGTGATAAAAGTGCTCGTAAGAAAACATTAAAAAAAAACTTTTATTGTCCAAACCCTTTGAAATTTCTATTTTTTTAAAGACCGCTAACCAGGTCTCTACCTGCCAGGGTTAATTTTTAATGGTTATAAATATAAAGGTTTTACAACCCATGTAAAAATTACATCAGAAATATTGTTATCTGGTTGTAAAATAAATATGTTTTCTTCCCCAGGAAACGATCCTATTTCATATTCTATAGAAAGGGAGACCCCCCTCCTCTTTTTCTCTTTCCAGCCTTCAAAAAAGGTGAAAAGGCATCCCTCCCTTTCTCTTTTGTTCACCTCTCTCTCAAGCAAAGCAGGTGAAAGAATGGATTCTCCCTTCAGGAAAGGGGAATAAAATAGAATGGAGAAGAATTTAGAAAGAATATTTCCTAGGGATAGGGTTGTGAACAGTGAAGGCCAATAGGCGAGCTATTCTTTCCCCAACCCACTTGGTTCTTCTTAATTCTATTTCCTGCAGTATTCACCTGTAAAAAAAAAAATGAGGCATGCGCAGTAAAGTCGAATTTGTACTGAAAAGTTAAGATTTTTTGCTTCTTGCTTTAATATGTTAGATAAAAGTTCTGCTCAATAGGCAGATGTTGCTCTCAATGTACATATTTTTTTATTTCTAATTTAAGAAATTATATGCAACTTGGGATTCTGAAATACTCTTTAAAAAAACGCAATGGCTATTCTTAAAGTTTCAGTAATTTATTTTCAATGATAGACCTTATTTACTAATTTAGATTTTATTTTCCATCATTGTCAAATTTATAATATAATATAAAAAGATAAAAATAAAAATATTATTTATTTTTCTGTGATTGGATTTCCTCTTTACAAATTCCAATAACAATTACAGAGCAACATTGTTTCCAAATAATTTCTGAAATATGTAGTATATATGTTCTAATGCAGCAGTTCATAAATATTTAAGCCCCTTCAGATCTTTATCCTTTCCCGTATTAGATTAATTATAATATTAAATCCAACTTCCTTTAATAGGGAAATATAAATATAAATGAGTAATGGATTGCTTTTATATTCTATTGTAACATCATTTTTCAAATCTCGAAAGAGAATGCAAGAAACCTCATTTAGAAATCCAAGTATCTTTCCGAAGCTAATAAATCAATCAAATAATCCCATATTACTAATTTCATGTTCAAGATATAATAAATGCGTAATAATTCTCATACATTCTGAAAATACACAATACCATTTTAAAAGTTTTAGTTGGTTTCATTGGTGTGTTTTATTTTCTTTCCGTTCTGCTTTTTGTTTTCCATTTTCCTTAAATTCATAGTTATTTTAAGATAAAAGAAACTGTTGTTGCTGTTTGATACTTCAATGTCTTATTGGCAATCTCAAATCGTAATACAATACAGTCCTAGCTGCCAATCTTCCAAATCTCAAAAGAGAATGCAGAAACCTCATCTAGAAATCCAAGTATCTTTCAGAAGCTATAATAAAGGCAATGAAATAATCCCATATTACAAATTTCCTGTTCAAGATATAATAAATGAGTAATAATTTTCATACTTTCTGAAAATATACAATGCTATATTAAAAAGTTTTTTATTTTGTTTCATTGGTGTGTTTTATTTTCTTTCCATTCGACTTTTTGCTTTTCATTTTTTTTTTTATTAATAGTTCTTTCAAGATAAAAGAAAATGTCGATGCTGTTTGATAATTTAATTTCTTATTGACAATCTCAAATTGCAATACAATACAGTCCGAGCTGCAAACCCTCAAAATCTCAAAAAATAATGCAAAAAAGCTCATCTAGAAATCCAAGTATCTTTAAATTGCTAAAAAAGAAGATGGTTGACTCAATTAACAAATCCCATCTCACTCACTTCTTGTTTATGAAATTATATGCAAGTAAATATTCTCATACACTCTGAAATTTATGTAATCTCAGTCTTAAAAGTTTCATTTTTTTCATTAGTATGTTTTGTTTTTGTTTTATAATTTATAATTTTTCTTTTTTTTTTTTTTAAATTTTTGTTCAATTCATAGTCCGATTGATATAAAATAAATGTTGCTTTTACGATTAAATTTCCTATTTACAATCTCGAATCACAATGCAATCACCTTCTGAAATATATAGTATACAAATTTTAACGCAGTAACTTTTAAATATTTAAGCACTTTCAGATCTTTATCCTCTTCAGTATTAGCTCAATCATGACATTGACTCAAACTTCTTTTAAAATGGAAATTGAAATATAAATGAGTAATGAATTGCTTTTACATTCTATTCTCTCACAATTTTTCAAATCTCAAAAGAGAGTGCAAAGAAACTCATCTAGAAATCCAAGTATCTTTAAAGGAGCTAATAAAAGGAAATACAACAGAATAGGAAAAGGCATTACTGCATTCTCTTCCTGTTTGCTAATTCTCGTCTTCTCCAAGTTTGTCTTTCCTATTGAGTTCTTTAATTGTTCCCAACTGTTAACGACAACGGCGAAAATACCCAAAAACTCTTTTTATAAAGATCCCAATTTTTGCCCGCGGATGATTTTAAGACATTAACCGCGCAAGGAAAAGTTTTCGGAATAATTATAAACAAACAGTAAAAAGCGGGCGTCTGGCCTGCAGTTTTAATGAAGAGTATAATTTTGCCGTCGCAGTGTTTAATTGCCTTCTCAAATTGGATGGGAAAGCTGTAAAAGGCGCCAGGACTTGTTTTAGCGGGGTACTTTTGAGATTTGGAATAATTGCGTCAATACCTGAAGGCGGAGAAAAATGTTGAAGGTATAATTAGATATATGTGTTCGAGGAAGAGATGGTTTGGCGACTCTAACTTCTTGGAATGTCAGGGTACGTATGCAAATGCACTTTTATGCAAAGTGTTATGTTCCTTTTATTTTGTTTGATCCTATCTTATTAAAGTAGACTAGTAGTAAAATTATGAATAGAGTCATTAACATTTTTTAATACAAGGTTAATCATTGAAATCAACCTTTTATTCCTTCGGAGTCGATAAATTGAGTACAAAGTTTGCTTGAGATATGGAGGTTCCGCTTTAGGCTCAGCACATGACCGGGACATGTGGTATATAGCACCGCAGTTTGCTATGGTCAAGAAAGCAGTATTGAGTACTGCCGGTCATGTTTCTTGATGGATTGTAGTGCCGCATAGTTTAGTTTTAACTTCGTCATTTAAATTAAAAATTGCTGTTTCGTAAACCCTATACTTAAATGGTGAATGTTGTTTTTTTTTTTTTAATAATCATTTGAAGAAGTTATTTCACGATAGATCTCGATCAAGTTGTACATGGCTGTACTACATGGAATATACTGTTGTTGTGAAGTTTGTTGTTCCTTTTTATTTAATGGTTTAAATACTATTATTAATAATTTTTAATATTTAAAAATTAAACGTTAATAATTTTTTCTAAGACAGTTTAATGCCATCTGTTAACATAGGAATCGGTTTTATAATCCACATACTTAAATGATGAACATTTCTTCCAAAAACTATTTGAAGAAGTTCTTACATGATAGATCTCGATCATGGAGAGAAACTATTGCTGTAAATCTTGTTGTTCATTTTTATTTAATAATTTGTACTATTTAAAACTTAAATGTTAATAGGTTTTCCGAGAGAGTTTCATACCACCTGTTAACAGAGGAGAATCTGCGCATTACTGATTCAGTATGCTATTCATCTGTCAAGGAGAAGGCCAAGCTTGGTAATCACAGATTTTGATTATTTTTATATATGTTGTAGGGTAGAAGCCCCTTAGTCTCAGATTCAACGGATTTTATACAACGCTCCTTAGTTCTCGAGACATAGGGGGTCTAATATTATAAGACAACTTAAATACTGTAATTTTCGGCCTATAATCCGCGGATCAAACCATCATGTTTCGACCAGAAATTTTATTCAAAAATATAAGTCTAATATTTACAGCGATTAAGTAAGTTACGTTTTATAAAATAAAATTGCCGACCCAGATATTTTATTCAATAATTACAGTGAAATATTTACAGCGATTTAGTAAGTTACGCTTTTTAAAGTAAATTTCCGGGTCGAAACATGATTGTTTGATCCACGAATTATAGGCCGGATTAAACGCTATTTAACTTATGTTATAATTTTAGACCCCCTATTTCTCGAGAATTAAGGAGCATTGTATAAAATGCGTTAAACCTGAGACTAAGGGGCTTCTACCCTACAACATATATAAAAATAATCGAAATCTTTGATTACCGAACTTGGTCTTCTTCGTGTAAAATAATAATTAAACTCCACTAACTTTTGCATCCACCTAATAGGTTAATTAAGAATTAGTTGCAACGGAATTGTGAAAGATTCCTCATTTGTCACAATTACCTTCATTTGTTGAAAAAAAATTGTTATTTCTATTGTGTATATCGACAATTGGTGTATGTAAGTATGTATGTATATTACAGGATGTCAAGACCTTAACCAAACGGGGACAGGGTGGGCTGAGCCCCTCCTAGAAACTTCTTGAGCCCCCTCTCAACTTCAAAATCTTTCAATACGAATAACATCATTTTTTACATTTAAGAATTTTAAAAAACTTTATAGTCAGAAGTTTTATGACAGTGGGGACTTGCTTTCTATTTCTGTCTATATTTATAAATCCTTAAAATAGGGGGGGGGAAGATAAGCTGTGAATTAGCCCCATCAAAAAATTTCAAAGCCCCCTCTGGTTTTGCCGACTGGTTACGGTCCTGCAGGATGTATGTAAATATTGATAGGTAAAAGAAGATTGGAGGTATAATTAGATATATAGGTTTGAGGAAGAGATGGTTTGGCGACTCTAACTTCTTGGAATGACAGGGTACGTATGAAAATGCACTTTCATCCAAAGTGTTATCATTATTTTATTTTATTTTATCTTATCCTATCAACATGCATGCACTTCTGAAATAAATCTAGGAAGGGGCTTGATTTTGGAACAGATGTGCCTGTGGTTCACAGCCTAATCAGTATATTTAAAATGAAAAATATAAAAATTAAATAAGCTAAACTAAGAATTTTTTATCAGACCTCCCCGTACAAGATCCTTTTAAAATATATATCAACATAAAAGCCATACAAAAATTCCAGAAATATTAAATATTAAAAAACAAGTTTCTAGCAAAATTTTACAAAATGGAGAATTGAAACAGTTCATTATTACTGTCGTCAGGGGGTTATGCCTCTGAATCCTCTCCCCTATTTAAGGTAAATTTGAAACGCACAAACGTAAAAAAGAAAAACAGAATTAAAAATTGTTCTACAGAGGGTAAATTCTTAGTTTCTCGTTCTCTTGCTGTTTAATTATTCCAAAATCACTAGAAAAAAAATTATATCCTTTAAAAAATAATAATAATAAAATAAAATTTTGTTAATTAAATGTTCAAAAATAAGAAATGTCAACGGCCCTTCCTGCCCCCTCACCTTTCTGGCGCCTATGCTTATCAGTGTCGACTAGTAGTAAAATCATGAATAGAGTCATTAACATTTTTATATACAAAGTTGATCATTTAAATTAAAAATTAACGTTTCACAATTCAGGTACTTAAATGATGAATTTCTCTTCCAACAATAATCATTTGAAGAAATTTTTTCACGATAGACCCTCTATCATGGAAAGAATCTGTTGTGTCACTTGTTGTGTTTCGGAAGATAATCTTATGTATTACTGATTTTGTTTGTTATTCATCTGAAATAATAATGAAACGCTACCCGCTTTAGCGTCAATCCACAAATATATTTTTATGCGGAGCGTTTTCATTCTTGTATTTTAAGTGACCCTATCTTGCCAAAGTAGTGTAGTAGCAAAATTAGAGAGCTTTGTGGAAGAAGATGATGTGACACATTTTATAAGAAAATGTTTTATTATATAGATGAAGATGTCATGAGGTAATCTGTCATTAATCGGTTTTCTCAACCCGGAATATAGTGTGTTTTTTTTTTGGATGTTTTCAATTTTCAAGTAAACATTTTCATGTTCAACAAATATATTTCATGGATAAAAATGATAAATTAATGGCATTAACATTAACATTAAAATTAATATTATTTTGTTTCTCTTGCATCTATAAATTCAATTACGCAGCTGAAAATATTTTTTTGAGAATCGATATCATCCTAAAAATCGATATTGCGGTTTGAGAAACTGATTAATTAATACACTATAAAAACTAATCGGAAACGTTTCCAAAATAGCAGTGGCAGCAAAAGAAACTGTTTTATAAATGGTTCTATAAATCTCGAAAATATATTGGTTTTTGAGATTTCTAAAGATCAAGAACGCTTTTCTGAATCTGTAACTCGGAAATGGTGCATATATATTTTCGTTCGTGGTTATATATTTTCGTAGTTTAAGAATTTTTTTTTAAAGCTTATTACAGTATTTATTATTTTTATTTAGAAATTAGGTCTTATTATTCTTTCTGTTTAAAGGATTTTTTCCCCCTTAAAATGTGAATTAAATTTTCCTGTGCGTCTTATACACTGGAAAACATGGTAATATTGCTTTTATTTAATAATTTAAATAATATTAATATTTTTTTAATATTTGAAAATTAAATGTTAATGAGTATTTCTAAGGGAGCTTGGAACCACTTGATAACATTTCAAAAAATGCTACCAAGAAAAAAAATCAAAAAAATTTACAATTATAAGCTTTCTATTCAGTTTAATCGAAATTTAATTTTTGCAACATAATATCTTCTTCTAATAAGCTCTTTAATTATGAATAGCGTCATTAACATTTTTTAATACAAGGTTAGCCGTTTAAATTCAAAATTAATCTTTTATAATCCAGGTACTTAAATTATGAATTTTTCTTTCAATAACCATCTGATGAAGTTCTTCCACTATACTGTAGGTATACTTCCACTATACTATCTTGGGAAATATATATGTGTTGTTGTTTCGCTTGCTGTGTTTCAGAGGAAATTCACTTACTCATTCTGTATGCTATTCGTCTAAAATAATAATTAAACTCTACCAACTTTTACATCCATCCAATAAATTTATTCTTTTCAACGAGCGAAGCTCTTTACCTCTCTTGCAATGGTAACTTTGTGACGCTATTACCCCAAAATTGTTCGGTGAATGGTCCTCTAATTAAGCACAGTTATAACTGCCATAGGGGGAATAGTTTGCGTTAAAAAGATTCTGACAAAAATTTGTGTCCTGATGAATCATTATAGATCATAAGTGCCATTTACGTAATGTTAAAAATCACGTGCGGGTTTCAATTTACGCTTTTTACACGCTTTAAATATCACAAATACCATATACTTAAAGCTGAAAAGCGCGCAAGTTCTAATTAATTTTTTTTTTCACGCGTTTCAATTTAATTTTTTTTAAACAGCTATCAAGAAGGTTACACACATTACATACATGATTACCACAAAAGTTCGTGACCATAAAATATTCCGGTATTTCTACTGTTGTTCGCAGTCTTTGACAGCCAAGAACTTTGACAGAGCTATTGCAGGTATGTTGTTGCTACGCTGAAAAAAAAACATCCGGTGGTGTCAATGGCAACTTAGGCTATCGCATAGGACAGCGGTTCTTAAACTTTGTGATCTTGCGGACCCCCTTTGGTGTAATATACATCCCGGGGACACCCAATAATATTTTTCTTAATATAAGATAAGAAAATGTTTTAATGTATACACCTTATATATTTTCATTACACATATTCTATGTTTAGTTTACAGCGTTGTAAAATAAGGCCGCATTAATAAGAAAAATAATTATAACATACATTTTAAGACAATTAAAATATGCATGCTTATATTTTATTTATAACTTATTTTCATGTGATATATTTGAATTTAATTTATAAAAATAATTTCTGATTTGAATCGAAATATTTTCATTTGGCACCGGTCAAATGATCGGTTTTTGGTATATTTAGTGTTAAATATTATAATAACAAAGCTAAATTTTCCTTTCTCTTCACAGGGTGGTTAGGAACAAAGTTAATGGGTCAAAATTATAATATACATCACTCCAAGAAGGAATTCCTTTAAATTCTTTCTTTTTCTGTGACATGTGAGTAGTGCTGCACTTGTTGTGCGTGTTGGAAACGTGATTTACAAAACACATAATCTTCATATTTTTTCTTAAAGAATGGAAACAATTAAATTAACATTATTGGAAATATCTAAACACTCATTGAGTTGCAAAAAAGCACTGATTTTTACACATTCAATCAAATGGTTCTCAATATTTTCACACAAGTCTGTGATTGTGTTCTTTACAGTGAATTAAAGAGGAGAAAACAAATATTCTAAAAAACATGTTTGATTTGCGCAGTGATTAATTTAGAGCGCGACCGCGGGAGGGGGATTACCCTTCCCAAGCATTAAAATATTTTGGTTTTATTCTTATTAAATATATAGAATAGAAATTCACGTCCTGCAAATCCTCCTTTCTCAGAACTACAAAAATTCCTCTGGGAGAAGTCTGAATTCAACACTGGGCTTGAGGACCAACCGGTTGTATGTTCCCGGACCCCCAGTGGTCCGTGGACCGCAGTTTAAGAAACGCTGACATAGGAGATAAAATTCTGAGAAGTTCATCGTCAACCGATCATTTTTCTAGGATTCCTTTGGATACATTGTGTCATTTTTAATGCATTTTAACAAAAAATTGGTTAGTTCCAACGGAAGCATCATCCATCGTATAGAAGACAAATTTTGATATGTAGGAAGGAAAAACATTCAGGGCCACTTTAAAAATGAAGTTTGAAACTTGTCAAAATCTTATGATCGCAGTGTAAGTGTAAAAAGTATTTTTTTTAGATGTTCAAAGACAAACATTCTTTCGACAATTAAAGTAATTTTAATGTTCATTTCGAAAATAGAAATTATGAATGTCTCCTTGACGACATCAAATGAACATTTGCAAGTTAACTCGCTCAGCTCAATTTCTGTGCAGACCCCGCATGTGCTTTCCCAGTAATACTTTAGTTGAATCGAGATTTAGGGTGATTTCTCATTAATCACAATTAACTTCATTTATTGAAAAAAATATTATTTGTATTGTATATAGTGAAAGTTAGAGTTATGTAAAAATCTATGTATGCATGTTACAATGTGTATATAAATATTGATAGATGTAAGGACTCAAGGGATAATTATATATATATGGGTTTGACGACTGGAACTTCTTGAAATGTCAGGGTATGTATATGCAAAAGTATACTTTTAAGTAAAGTGTTATTATTTTATTTTGTTTGATGCTATCTTATTTAAGTAGCCTAGAAATCAAATTATGAACCGAGTCATTAACGTATTTTAAAACAAAGTTAACCATTTAAATCAATCTTTTAACCCTTCGGGGTTGGTAAAATGAGTACCAAACTTTCTTGGAAACTTTAAACACTACGGGTTCTGAGTTAGTCTACCACCTGATCGAGACGTGTGCTATATAAAACCTCAATTCCCATGGCAAAGAAATCAGTGTTGGTCATTGCTGGCGATGATCTTTCATACATTGTACCGCCGAAGTGTTTAGCTTTCGTTTTTTTTTTAAAGAGTTTAGTTCAAAATTACAATTTCTTAACCCAGATACCTAAATGAAGAATTTTTCTTCAAAAACTATTTGAAGATCTTCTTCCCCTATACATGCCTATCAGGTAAAGATACTGTTGTTGCAGAGCTTGTGTTTCGGAAGAGAATCTATGTATTACCGACTATATATGGAATTCATCTGAAATAATAATTAAACGTTACCAACTTTTGCATCCGCCTAATATATTTGCTTATTTGAATCGGGATTATGAGCGATTGCTCATTAATCAGAATTTCCTTCATTTGGTGCAAAAAAAATATTGTTATTGTTATTGTATGTATTGAAAGTTGCTATATATAAAGGTATATGTGTGTTATAAGATACATGTAAATATTTACAGGCATAAGAAGATTAATGGTATAATTAATATTCATATGTTATGTGCTCAAGAAAGAGATGGTTTGGCGACTGACACTTCTGGGAATGACTGGATATGTATGTAAGATGTACTTTTATGCAAAGTAATCAGTCTTTTATTTTGCTTGATCCTATTTTATCAAAGTAGACATATCTAAAAGCATGAGAGTCTGAAATTAAGAATATACTCATTAACAATTTTTCTTTTTTTAATACAAGAGTGGTTATTTAATTTCAAAGTAATGTTTCGTAATTCCGATACTAAAAGAATGATTTTTCTTTCTAATAAAAGATGAAAAATGGTTAAAAGGTTCTTAAAATTAGATGAAACTACTTCCCATATGTTAAATGTGTTTTACATACTATTGAAAAATATCTTATAAAAAAGTATGACCTTTCTCCAACGTATGGGGACAAATTGTTGTAAAAAATACATAAATGATTCAGCTCAGTAATTTCTTCTTAATTCCAAATTAAATTTAAATTAGTTTTTTTAAGTCTTTTTATTAATTACATAAAATATCTCATTATACCTTTCATTTACAGTAATGAAAATTGTGTATGGAAAGAAATATCAACTTCTAAAAATATGACAAAAATATATAAGTAAAGTGTTGAACAAAATTGTCTTTTTTTATTTTATTGAAAAGTTACTCAAGAGACTAATGAAAAAAATATTGTTAGATTTGGCTCTAAATTTTTAAAACACCTCCGTTCTGAAATACCAGACGAGGGTCATTTTTACCTCTTCGAATATCATTAGAGTATCAAAATGATTGACACTATTAGAACATAAATTTTGCCAGTTCAAAAGAACTTAATTTAATAGATGATATTTTTTAAATTCAATATTTTTATACACTCTTTACACATTAAACCCAATAATCTGTCTGTGCACTTTATTATTGGAATTTTATTGTAGAATTTGAAAATGCAATTGAAACTGAAAATGCTTCATATACGTATCAATAATTATGTACGGTGAATTTTTAATCCATTTTCCATGCGTTTTACATTCTGAAATTTTCATCATTTTCTTAAAACAATAATTATAATTTAAAATAATTTCTTTTTTAATTACGATGAAACAACATTTGTTTTCACTGCTAAATATATAATAACAAACAATAGATTTGAAAAACATTTTGTATGATAAAATTTCCATATGTTAGAAAGTTTAGTGCTGAACTGTTTTGCCCTATTTTTTAATCTTTTATCTTTTTTTCTATTTTTTAATGAATGATTTTTTTTAATTATAAAGCTCTTTTCTACACTATTATTATAAATACAAATCGTGGTATCATAGTTTTTTTATATGATTTAAAAGTTTTTCGAAAGTTAAATATGTGTAATTCAGATTAGTTTTGAAATACGTCATCATTCACGTTTTTGCACATGATGCGGGAATAAAACCTTCAATTATTAAAAAACCAAAAACTTATTGCATTTTTTGATGATCTTGTTATTCTTTAGAGGTTTAATCACTTTAGCTGAATGCATTTGGAGATATTTTTATTAATTTATTAGTTTGTAATATGGTCAAAGTAATTCAAATTCTTGAAATAATTACTGAAACTTTATAACTAATTTATGTTCCATTATGTTTTATGTGGCATTAAATTAGATTAAGTTTATCATTTATATACATAAAAATTAAATATTTGATGTTTGTGAAATTCATTTCAAGCACTTCATATGCTAGAAATTAAATGATTTGTTTACAGTTTCCGCATTTTTGACAAGATTTGCCAGAATAAAAAGAACATAATTTAATAGATGATTATTTTTTTCCGTCTGTATTTTTATACACTCTTTACATATTAAACTGCATAATCTATCTGTACACTTTATTATTGGAATTTTATAGTAGAATTTGAAAATATAATTGAAACTAAAAAATGCTTCATATGCTTCTCAATGATTCCGCACGGAGAATTTTTAATTCATTTTTCATTACTTTCTTAAAACAATAATTACATTTAAATTAACTTCTTATTTAATTACAATGATACAAAATTTGTTTCCACCACCAAATGTATAATAACAGAAAATATGTTTAAAAAATATTTTGTAATATGATAAAATGTCTATATGTTTGAAAGTTTAGTGTTGATTTGTTTTGCCTTTTTTAAAACCTAACTTTTACCATTTTTAAAATATTTTTCAATGAATACATTTTTGTTATTATAAAGCTCTTTTCGACACTATTATTATAAATAAAAACTGTGGTATCATAGTTTCTTTATATGATTTTAAATGTTTATCGAAAGTAAAATTTGTGTAATTCAGATTACTTATGAAATTCATCCGGATGGTTTGAGGAATTACAAGTTGAAACGAATATTAAGAATTCATAAATATTCGACAATGTTTAATAGATTTCGAAATTTCGAGTTATTTCAAGACTTTCAAATTAAAACTGAAAAGAAAACATATTTTCAATTTGAATAGATTATGTTTAAGAACCCTGAAACTGGAATGCTTTTAAGAGTGAAAATGACATCATTAAGGGAAAGAACATAGGGTGAAACCCCCAGTAACTGACACTTTTAGGAGTCTTTCTTGTTCAAATCACTTTTACAAAAATTTAAATCTATTTTACACTTACCTTTGTTTTTGAAAGGATAGTAGAAATATATTACAAAAAAATATTGTTGGCAAAATTTTGAAAAATTATACATTTTATTATTAAAAATTAATTTTATTCATAAATATGGTCAAAAACTCCAGTAACTGACACCATCCCTATTTTGGAATACCAATAACTGACACAAAGTGAACCAATGACTGGCAGTTTATTTTAAAATATAAAAATGCTTAAAAAAAACCTTTATTCTTTATTATAAAATCAAAATACATTAATACTTATTATAAAAAGTGGGATTTAGTAAACTGTATTGCATTATTCGTAATGCAGAGTATATAGTAAGAAAATGTAGGAGTAATATTTAGTACTACATTATTAGTAATGCAGATATCCAATAACTGACATTTATGAACCAGTAACTGACATCTGGTGTCAGACACCGGTAAAACAACTTAAATTTTAATAGTGTTTACTACAAGATAAATTAAATTTATTATTATGTACAGTATGTATTATATATGTATTAAACAGTTCAAATAATAGATTTCAACTTTCTTTAATATAACCAATAACTAACACCTCTGTCAGAGACTGGTGAAATGAAATTCTAGGAACCTATAACTGGCAACCCCCATTAAGCTAAATTAAATAACTGTAAACCCTAAATCATGACCCTAACATATCATATACATTTTTAAACTAATTTCTACAAGTATAACTTTAAGAAAAAAGATTAGGATGGTTGCATTACAAATAGATAAGGAAAACACTTCCTTAATTTTAGAAATAAGACGGTTGCTCAAAATGGCACTTTTTGTATTCTCAAAAGTTTCTTCCTCATTAAATATGTTCTTGACCCTCTAGAGGGGAATAATTTGACTCCAAATAAAAATAAGTGTCTCATTTACCACTAGATGACATTACTTTGCAGAATTAAGTGTCAGTTACTGGTTAGGTATCAATATAACTGGAGGATTCACCCTACATTTTAATTCAAATATCTGAATTTGTTTTTTAGAAAAGGCACTAATTAGCAAGATTATATTTTCCCAGCAACTGTAATCGAAAAGGATGGGTTATTGAAGACGCCAAGTGGTAAAATACCACAGAATAATTCCTGGCTGGAGTACAAGTGCCGCACACTGTGACGAAGTTGCTTTTTTTCAAGACATTAACAAAGGGGTTTTCATTGTTTATCGAGTTGGTTCACAATTCTCAATTACGGCTGTTTTTGCTAATTTTAAACAAAGTGTTAATTTTATAAATTAAAAAAAATGAAATCTCAAATTTTAGTTATTTTTAAACAAATAAGTATCTTTTTTTATGAGATTGGTGCAGAAGAGTGTTTTTATGTGGATTTGCATTCAATAAAGCGCCGCTAACTGCCAAACAGGCACCTGGGGGAGGTAATCTCAACGTTTTCGGTCCTCAAATGCTTAAAGAAGAGCTATTTACCAAAGATTTTGCGGTATATATACTGTTTTTACGGTATCTTGACTTTACAAGACAAAATTTACAAAAATTTATAAAAAATAATTAAAAAACGATGCATAAGTATATAAAACTTAATTCATTTTTTTTTAAATGCTAAGTGATAATATAAGCTCACAAGACGAAAAAACATAATTTACAACAATATAAAAAATTGGACTTGCATAATATTTTTTTTTATCAGTTACTCATTTTCGGTTTTTTTCCGATACATTTCCTTTTAAAAACAGGACTAGACGGTATATAAAGATAAAAAAAAAAAATGGTTTCTCATGCTTTGGGACGTATGGAACAACTCTACATAGTTTACAAACATTGGAAAAATACGTACAATATTCGCCTATGTCGTGGAAATTCATCGTTATGGCACACTGTGTGCCGTGCCAAATGTGCAGAGAAAAGAAAACTAAAAGCAATATAATCATATGGTTATATTGCTTTAAATTTCTATTTCTTTCTGATAGTAAAGGGGTGACTGTAGGGTAATAAATTTCATAAAACACCTGTCTTGGAGAAATAGTGAAAGATGATTGTCATGCGTAATTTCCAAACTGATATTTTCAGCTACCTTGTATGATGCGCAATTCATTTGAATTTTATATTTTTTGTCGTTTTTGGAAATCTAAGATGACCACGCGGACGACAAATCCAGATTTGTAGGACCATAGTTTCAGAATCGTTGCTTTGTAAAGAACGATATTCCGATTTTCAAGCACGGAGTTCACATTTAGAAGATTGGCCTCAGCTTTTTTATTAAAAAACTCATTGAGTTTTTATTATATTAGTTTAGAATATTAGTTAAATGTAAATTTGTTATCATGCGATAACGTAGGAAATATGTTATTTGGACGCCAGTAAATGTTCAGCGGGATATCTGTACTAATCATAACCCAGGAATTCGGGGGAAAAAGGAAAGTGAAATTTGAATTTTGTGATTTCTTCTCTGTCCTATTTTGCTTTAATGGCCTCTTTTTACTAGTCCTGTTTTGCTTTAATGTCTCTTTTTTTCTAAAGTATCTTGTATTAATGGAATATTAAGCAAACAAAGCAGAAAAATGCATCAAAATGAATGCACTATTCATAACTTTTTAACAAAACTTTAAAATAAACAATTTTATAAGACTTTTTCACACGTCTGATAAAAGTACGTGCATTCAAATATAATTTTATAATATTATAATTATCAATAACAACAACGTTTTAGCATCAAAATAATTTTCATGATTGCATACTGGTTTTATAAGCTTGAATAGATACAGTCGTCAGTGTCACCGACAATACAGATAACGTAATTACAAAATGGCGACGTACTTATGCACAAAACTTTGCTCTAATTCAGAACTTTCAGCAGCAAATGATATCAAAATATAATTATAAAAATTCAAAAGACATCTAAAAATCTGCCTAATACCCTCTTTATTTTTTATGAATATTATATTATCATATTCTCATATTTAATTTTCATAAATTGTATAGTCTTTAAACACAAAAACAATTAATTATCTGCTAACTGCTTTTATCGTTTTATCGCAATTTGCGTTTCATTTTGCCAACTCCCTGGAGAACAGTGAGTGAATTGTGTATTTATTGTACGTTTCATATAAAAAACAATGAACAATGATTTAGAAACTGAAATTCCTGTGATAAAAATGTATTATATTACTGCCTCTTATTCAACAAATTGATGTTTTAAGCAGTATATTTACTCAAACAGTTCTTCATCTAAAAAGTGACACTAAATTTGTACTATTTTAAACTATTTTCTATCAACATGACATAAAATATGAAGCATGTGTGTTTAAAATAGTTAAATAAAAGTAAAGTGATTGTGAGAATTTCTGTTACTACAGAAAAAGAAAATTCATAAAACTATGCCAACATTAGCTTATAAAAGATTCTCAATAAAACAAATGTTTCGTTTCAATAAATTAAGCTTTTAGTTTACGATATATTTTAAATAATATTTCGTTTAACAATTTTATTTTGTTTTAGTTTGATTTGTTTTATTTACCCTATTTTATATAACTATTTAACTATTTAAAATGTTACAAATTAGCTCTAAGTTGAAAAGAAAATTTCTTTTCAGCTCTTTTGAATGAACTGCTTTCTGAATTGGATTTAGTTTAGTAACTAGCAGACCCCGCCCGGCGTTGCCCGGGCCAATGATAATAATTTTTTTTTTAAATCAAGTTTTTATTATTTTGTATGTTTAACCCGACTTTGTATGAAATTATATTTTAAGATGAAAAAAATCGCGAAAAGATATTGATATTTAGTGATAACAGCCCTCATTTTCTTGTTGTTTTTTTTTTTTTTTTTACGTAGGGTCGCTTCATAGTTTTAAAATAAAAAGTTACTTTGTCCGAACTCTTTAAAATCTTTATTGGTGATAAATAAAACGGCTTTACAGCCCGTGTAAAAATTTCGTGAAAATATATTGTTATCCAGTTGTAAAATGAATGTTTTCTTCTCGCTTTTTTGTTTGTTTGTTTGTTTTCGTGTCGGCTCCTTTAACATAAAAATAAAAAAAGTAGTCCTCATCTTCCGAACTATCTGACATTTCAATAAATATCTCAATATAATCAATAAATATATCTGTATCCAAGCTCTCTTTAAAATTTTGCTAAAAAATATGCATATTTAGTAGTGAAAACGTGAGTTATTTAAAAAAAAAGCTTTTGCTTTCAACCTCAGAGCTAAAATATATTAGAAGTTCTACGCTTTCAATGCAATGGTGCACCTCCAACGATTTTCAATCAACCCTTTTCAATCCCCCTAGGATAAACAGGCTAATCAATCAGGTTTCCCGTTTCTGAGAGGAGAAACTTTCAAACAAACATTGACGGATGCGCAAAGAGACGAAATATTCGGGTAGAAATTTGACAGAAAGCGCTTTTCATTTTAAATATATAGATAACCGACTGTCAATTTATGATTTTAGTTGAATGATACACATTTTGTATAAGGTATATAATTTTAAGAAAGGTATAGATGTTAAAAATATAATTTTTATGGGTTTTTATTTTTTTCCCTCTCAATAATTCTTCAATTAAGATGATTCTTCGTTTTGGGAAAAATTATTTTTCTTCAGCTGAACTCGGGGATCCAACCCGGCCTTTCCGGGTTACAAAATATAATATTAAACCATGTTTTTAATTTAAAGTCTGGCATATTACTTTATATTTAAAGTATAGTACCTGGTAGACCGTTCCTCCCTTGATACTTTTGTCCAACATTCATACTGTAGTTGAGTAAAGACAAAATTTGTTATTCCTTTCTACATGAAAATATAATTTCTAGTTTCTTAAAGTTAGATAACAAATGCTGTCAATTCCTTTTTTTGCGTTTTTTGTATATATATTATACTTTATTCAATTACTTCATGTTATCGAGATGTAAGTTATGATTTTTCGTTATGTATTTCCGCAGTTGAAAAATACCAAATTGTTTTTTTTCGAGGTAGTCAACTTTTTTTTCCATGTAATATTCTTAATTAGTGCAATACTGATAAACATGTCGAATATTTCACATACCCACTGTTTTACCCAAGGGGTTCAGTCGACCCCAAAAAAGGGGGGATAACACCCCATATATTTCAGTCACAAAAATTTTTCGGAAAAACGGAGATGGCTATTCGACTGGAAATTGTGTCTTCTTTCAATTTTTGTTTAAAAATAAGCTTATAGGTGTTTGGCAGAAAATGTTTCTGGATTAAAAAGCTGCTAGTAGTTTTGCGCCAATCAATACATACTGTATTACACCAGTAGTCGAGGACCCTCAATTACAAAAGAGTAACAATCAAATTAAAAAAAAATTGCTTATGTACAGGTAGTTATCAAAATAACGGAAACGCCCTATATTTATCAGAAATCTTTTACTAATATGGCGTAGGACCGCCTTTGGCTCATAAATAGCCCTTGTATTTACCTGGGAATCGATTCATACAAGTGGTGAGTAGTGTTTAGAGGAATATTGTAACATTTTTCGTGGAGATATTATGAAACTTCCGGGAGAGATGCCTGCAGGGGATATAGATTCCTGATTGAACGCTCTAAAATAGACCATGACGGTTCAATTACATTGAGGTCGGGAAACTGTGCGGCCCGAAGTACATGTTGCACTTCATCCTCGTGTTCATCAAACCATGATTGGCTAAGTCCCGCTGCATGTGTGAATAGGAGCATTATCATCCTGGAAAATTCCATCTCCTGCAGGAAATAAAGTTTGCATCATAGGATGGACCTGGCCAGCTGAAACTTCTCTATACTTCTTCCCAGTGATCCTCCCTTTCAGTATTATGATTGGGCCAGCATAAAACCACAACATGGCTGCCCATACTAAGACAGATCCACCTCCATGCGTGACAGTTGGAAGGAAACAATCACGATCATATGCATGTGCAGGTGTCCTCCAAACGTGCACCTGTCCTGTTGTGGGGAAATATGTGAAAGATGATTGGTCTGACCATTATAACTTGCATTTATCAATCGACCAGGTTTTGTGGTTGTGGCACCACTGTAGATGACGTTTGGCATTAACAGCTGTGACAAGTGACTTGGAAATTGCTGCTCTGCCGTAAATGTTCTGTTTATGAAGCTGCCTCCTAACTGTAATTACTGACACTGGAGAATCCAGATGCTGATTGAGCTCTGCGGTCACTTTGGCTGCAGTTGCTTTCTTTTTAGACATTACAATCCCATTCAATAACTGTCGGTTTCTTTCACCCAGCTTCTCCTTCCGTCCACTATTTTGATTTGCCGAGCTTGTTTTGCCGCGCTGTGTGTACGCTTTCATGACTTTAGACACCGTACCTCCTGATACACCTAAAAGCTGGGATATTTCGATCAAAATTGTTCCAGCTAGTCGGGCTCCTACAATTTGGACTCTTTGGAATTCTGTGAGATCTCACATTTTACAGGTTTGACAAAAATCTAAGACGTATACAACTTCACGAAAGCTACCTAATACTACCATGATATATACTACTGCTTAATTAAAAAAAAAAAAACTGGTAGCTAGAATTATATTTTAATGCTTACGAAGCGCATTCTTAAATGTCACTTTTATTCACAGGTGTTTCCATTATTTTGATAACATCTTGTATATTATTAACATTATGAGTAGTAGACTAATGGGTCTCCGGCTCCAGCAGGATCAATGATTGTGGTGGAGGTGGTGATCCTGGCAGTGGAAGCGGAAGTGATCCTGGCAGTGGAAGCGGAAGTGATGGAAGATAAGAGAGGAAGTGTGTGGAAGATAAGACAGGAAGTGAACCGGAAGTGTTGAAAGATAAGAGAGGAAGTGAAGTAGGGGAGGGCTTAATTTTTTTTGAACCGATAAGGGAGAGAGGGGAGGGCTTATTTTTAGGGGGGCTTAATTTTTTTTTTTTTTTTTGCAGGAAAATAAAGGGTTTTAATCAGATTCTTTCATGAAAGGGAATTTTTTTTTTTTTTTAATATGAAGTTTAGATGTAAGATATTTGTGAAATATAAACTACAACTTGGAGTACTTTTTGAAATTTTCTTATTTTTAGGGGGTCTTTTAGGTAGGGGAGGGCTTATTTTTAGGGGGCTTAATTTTTTTGCAGGAAAATAAAGGGAGATGAAAGGATTGGACCGACCTATAGGTGAACTGAGATTGAACTAAATGCACATCATTTTTTGTAAATAATATGTGTAACCTTTTCGAGTAGAGTTGAGGGGTAGGAACCCTGCTGTAAAAATAATAATATTAATAGAATATACAATTTTTTTTTCATAAAAGTTTCTTATGGTTGGTGGGAAATGTTAAAGTAACAGAAGGTCAACAGTGCTAGTGGAGTTGAGGGGTAGGAACCCTGCTATAAAAATAATACCTGTAAAAGAAATATATATGTGCTACCTTTCGCGCTCTTCGACCTAACTGTTCAGAGTTTAACATGAAATTTACTTATAATTCACCTGTAAAAGAATTTTTTTGCCTTATTTAAACATTAACTTAAATGTGAATGAGATTAAAATAGATGTGAAGGCTAAATTTTTAGAGAGTTAAAATGAAAATTCACTAAGAGTTGCTAAATAAAAGAAGATGATCGACTTTGACAGCATTTTTCTAAAAGTTTATTTATCGAAAAAGGAATCATACGTTTCGATTATATTTGTTAACTATTATAGTTTAACATTAAAAAGCAGGTAGACATTCACATCTTTAGCGCTCGTCGACCTAACTGTTCGGAATTTTCTTCGAACCCATTATTTTTGACTTTCTAAAAGTTTCATATAAAAAAATTATTCTTTAAGTATTAACTGAAATGAGATTAAAATAGATGTAATGGCTAAATTTTTAAGGATTTAAAATGAAAATTGTGATAGCCATGTAAATAAAAGTAATGCGATTACTTTGCTTTATAAAAATCTAACACGAAGAAAAGCTGGTAGACGTTTACCTTTCGCACTCGTCGACCTAACCGTTCGGAATTTTGTTTAAACTTCTCTCGAGTTCGTCGACATAACCGTTCAGAGTTTTCGTCGAAATCCGGATATATATTAACTTACAATAGTTAACTTTTTTAAGGGAAGTTTAAATAACATATTTCCCAAAGTGTCTTAGAAACATTTCAGAATTTATACACACATAAGAACCTCACCTATAGGTGCAAGGTTCTGATTTTAAAGCTACTAGACGTTGAAATTTAAACTTCTTGCGCTCGTCGACCTAACTGTTCGGAATTTTTTTTTCGAACCTTGTGTCAATACGAGTTAGGATCCCTTAGAAAGACCTACATAGAGACACTTATCCCTAATGTAGATAATCAACCCTAAACTAACCAGTTACAACACACAAGACATAATCATTACATTCAGTTAATAAGTGATTTGACATGCAAAATATTAGATATAAAAACATACAAAACAATTTTAAAGATTTTTTTCCCTTTCATATGAACAATTTTTAGCAATAATTTAACTTGAGAGCAGGTATTTGTTTAGAGTTATACGTTTATAATAAATTTTCATTAGATTTGACATTATACAGCCAACATTTAAAAAAAGAGAACGACATCTAGTTTTTTTAACGTCACATATTTGAATTATTAACCTATTTTAGTTAAAAGTATGATACTTAAGTGATTTTATTTGAAAAATCAATACAACATTTTAAAAGCAGTCGAACGATTTTTGCTTTTGAAAAATAACTACCAGAATTTTAATTTTTTAAGCATTGGGTAGATGACACTAACTTTAAATTAACTTTTTATAGGTCACTTTAAATAAAATACATATTTTTTATTATTATTAAAGAAAAATATAAACTACTCACACATTATTATGCTGCATTTTAACATAACTGAAATACTACAACCTTTCTGCTGACATGTGGTCACGGAGGAAATCTTTTCATATAGAAGGCAAAATAAGATAATGAATTGATAATCATGATTCGTTATGCATATGTTTAAACAGGAAATTATTTAAGACGTGTGATTAAGACCATTTTACATGGTATTACAGAATAAATCTTTTCACAGGATGCAAGATAAGATAATATCACGTAATGATTTAATAAACGCGATTCGTTATGCATATTTTAAAACAGGAAATACATCCGTCAGATAACATTACTTTGTTTATATGAAGTGACCAAATACAAATTTTGCTGATAAGATTAATTTAATTTCGAAAATATTATTGACAGAACATTTAAATTTTACACAATATTTTTAAAAATTTAAATAAGGGAAATCAGAAAATTGTACACGATATTTTAAAAAATAAATAAATAAGGGAAGTTACAAAATGTTGTACACTCTTTTATTTAGAAAAAGAGAGCGGGTATTTTGTTTTGAGTTATACGATTAAAATAAATTTTCATTATATTTGATTTTACACAACCAATATTTTCAAAAAAGAGAATGGAATCTAGTTTTTATAAATTAACGTACTTCAATTTTTCAAATACTTAACACCCCCTCTTTTGCTAGACTTTATACACATAAGACATAAAAGGTGTTTCGAATACATCATTTAGAAATTAAGCGACTTGATAAGTAAAACATTATTTATAAAAGCAATAGATACGAAAGTAATAAAGATTTTTACTTACAAATGTACGAACTTCTGATAGGTAAGACTTTCTTAATCACTGTGCAAGAATTAAGTGGTGATTACACTTATAACATTATATGATGAAATAATCACGTGACGTATTTTTAAACCAATAAAATGTCAGTATTTTTAAACTAATACAAAGTTAGTATTTTTACACGAGCGCCCTCTATCATTATATAAATTTCAATGAAACGAGTTCATAACATCCTACTGCGACCTGATATCGTTGTAATAGGTTGTATTTTTCGTTAAGTTAGTTTTCATTTAAATTATTATGGAACGAGTTATGAATTCTTATGTTGGTGATGTAACCAACTTGGAGTGTCAGCACTCATCACTAGAGTTAAATAATCAAGAGATGGATTCTACACTTTTATCTAAACAAGGACCCGTTTCGAATTGGGAAGTGAAACCCACCTCATCAGGACTAAAGAAACAGAAGTTACCTCATGTGTGTAAGATGTGTAACAAGGCATTTCCTCGAAAAGTTAACTTAGTGTTTCATATGAAATGTCATTTAAAGGAAAAGTCTTTTCGTTGTGAGGTGTGTGCTGAAGTTTTTTCGCGAAAGAGTGATTTACGTATGCATCAAAAGATTCACAAATCACCCAAACAATACAAGTGTGGGGATTGCAACGAACTGTTTTCAAGAATGTATGATTTATTAATTCACAAGAAGACCCATAAGACTCATAAACAACATTCATGTATAAAGTGTAGCGAAATGTTTGATTGTGAATCAGATTTAGTACAACATTGTGATACTTTTCATAAAGTTGTGAAATCCCCTGATTTATTATTTGAAAAAGTGAAGCATTTTAAAAGACAAAATGATGTGCGAAATATTTTTACTAAAACTATCATTGTATCCAATGAGATGAATCAAAAAGACTTTCATTCATTTTTTAACAGTATTCGAACGGATGTTTTAAACGAATTAAATTATCAATTGCAAATGAAAAAGTCAATAAAATGGTATGCAGCCGTTAAAGTGGATGTCTATCGTGAAACACAGGATGGTAACTTAGAGAGAGCAACCCCCTTTTTCCTTTCCAAAAGTGAACTGGAATTAACAGACCAAAACATACAAGTGCATGTTCAGAATGCCTTTCTAAAGTTGTTTAACTGATTTTAAGATTTTACAGAACGTGTGTTTAATTGGACATTACAAAAAATTTTAAAATTAGAATTGATTACAGCTCAATATGACAGCCTTATTTGATTTGTATTATTTTAGATGAATAATAAATAGTTTGGTTGTGAAAAAAGTGTTATGTGTTTTCTCAAGCTTACACTGTGTGATGTTTGAACTAATGATGTATATTTCGATTGACTTAGACAAAATAGGAGTGTGTGTTGACATTTAAAAAGATTTTAACATGAGATAAGAGAGTTATAATAAAAATTGACTCACCTAAAATTTTTTCAAGATAGTCTATCTACGTTTCCAATCTAAACTTGTTATCAGCTTGCTATATGAATGTCTGAGTGACTCATTTTTACCTGTGTCGAACTGTCTGTTGGGAAAATGATTGCCATTTTTAACACGTGTAGACGATTTTTACCCGGAAGCTGTTTGTATTATTAAATTTCAGATATCACCCATTTTTCTACAACATCTAAATATTTTAATGTATTTTCACTTGTATATTGGAAACTTGGGATTATCGCCTTTATATCGGAACATGGAAGATAGAAAAAATAATAACTTTACACAGAGACAATATTTTAATCTAACAAAAATAGACTTAACACATTGTTAGAGGTTTTGGAAAAATATATAGTTGGTTAAAAATTTTAGAAAATTTAACATAAAGTAACAAATTTTAAAAAATAAACATTTCGATAAATGAAAAAAATTAAATTTTGGTAAACTTTACACTTAGACAATACTTCAAACTAAGAAAAATAATAACTTTACACTTATACAATATTTTCAACTAAGGAAAATTAATAACTTATCACATTGTTAAAGTTTTTTTGAAAACAACACAACATTTTCAAAGCAGTGGAAATTGCATACCTGTAAAAAATTCAACTTAGTGGAATTTAATAGTGAAATTTTTAATCTCACTCAATTAAAAAATAAAACTTTATAAAATTTTCACCTTTTTTAAAATAAACAACTGTTAAACATTTGGAATGTCTTAGACAAAGTAGGAATAAATTTGTTAAAATTCTATAAAACATGAAAAATTTCATAACTTTTAAAGGAAATTGTATTTATGGTGAAATAAACTCGAGGTATTTATTATATGTTACTTAAACTACAAGAGAATTGATTGAAAATGTGTTACTTTTAATCACTCACAAGATAAGACATGATGTTAGGAATTATATATGGGGTTTTCCCCCACACATGACGTCACTGGTAACATATTTACTGATCAAGTCATAAAATTATAGTTTAAAGTAGGTTTTTGAGCACGAAGTTTAGATTTAAGATATTTGAGAAATATAAACTACAACTTTGACTACTTTTTGAAATTTCCCCCTACATAAGAAAAAGGACATAGGAAAATAAATTGAAAAGTCGTATTTGAATGGAATCGAATTATTATCCTTTCACTTAACAGCTGAATGCGTTGGCAATTACACCACAAAGGTACTGATTGAATATATTGTGTTTCTTTTTTAAGGCTAAATTGATTTAATATTCAAGTTATTTCTTAATGTTACACTTAAAAACAATAAATTTAATTAGCATTCAAAAAGCAAACGAGCACATTATTGTGTAAAACAATCAAATGTTTTAAAAGTCACGAGTTAAAATTTGAAATGACTTAGAGTTTAAGTAGAATTTAGATGTGAACCTTTTAAAATAAAATAATAGTTTTTTGTATAGCCCTCTATCGGTGGGTAATAGAATTAAGAGATAATTAAAAGTTTTAACTTGAATTCGAGCCCAGAACAAAAATTATTTTTCGGTTTTATAATTTAGGGTAGGTTTAACTGAGCAAGCCATGATACAACAGTATTTATAGACGATTTAAGATATTCGATAAAGGAAATCATCTAAATTTCTAATTTAATTGAAGGGTTTACTGCTTAAAGTACAACACGATGCATAGTTTTTTAATTAATTATATTTTTCGAAAGGTTAAATTGAATTATTGATAAACTTAGGATTTATGTTTAAAGTGAACAAATTTGATATGTTAGGTTCACTTAATAACAGAGAGTTGAATAAGTTATTTTTAATAAAAATAAAGTTTACTAAAAGTTTTTAAAGTTAAAAAAAATGTAAGTTACGTTAAAAAAGTTAACAAAAATATAGTTTTAAAAAATTTAAAGTTTACAAAAAGTTTGAAAATCTCTATGTTAATCAAAATTAACTTTTTAATTTTAACTATTGAGAAACTATAATCTGTTTATCCTTGTAACCAACTGGTGCATATCAAGTATCTGCACATGTGCAGTAAAAACATACACTTTTAAACTAACTTGAGTTCGATTTTAAATTATTTGCTAATTTTTATACAGCTCGATTACCTTTCAGAAACAAACCAGAATGAAATACTTACCAAAAAACACGTCAACGTCTTATACTTGCTTTCACTTAACTAATCTTTCTACATTAGCTTTGCTAGGGGGCGCTGCAATCGCCGCTAGAGGCGCTACTAGTTTCCGGTTTGTGACGTAGTTTCCGGTTTGCGATAAGAACAAGGTTAAAATAAAACCCACGTGCATTCAGTTGGTGTTGTTTACCTGTACCTTGTTATAAGCCGTTTGCCTTCTCTTGCTCACTTATCACTCGCTTGTCCAGACTTGTTTCTGTGCTGCACGCCTGTTTTGCTGACTCATCTCTTGCTTTAACTGTTTGGACTTGCCTGATGTGAACTATCTCAGGTCTTTTGTCATAGCTTGAATGTACTTTATGTCGATCACTTTAATATAAAAGTTATGTCCCAACTTACTTAAACTTTAATAAAAATATTATTTATTTATAAATTACATGAAATTCTTATTTTTCTAACACATTTACTAAGTCACTTTCGTTCAAAAATATGGTAAAACCCGACTTTAAATCGAAGTTTAGGATAAATTCCCCAAATTTTGTAACATTTTAGCACTAATAAGAAATATTGTAAACACCCTGTACATACAAGTTTTATAAAAATAATATTAAATTCCCCAAATTTTGTAACATTTTAGCACTAATAAGAAATATTGTAAACACCCTGTACATACAAGTTTTATAAAAATAATATTAAATTCCCCAAATTTTGTAACATTTTAGCACTAATAATAAATATTGTAAACGCCATGTACATACAAGTTTTGTAAAAATAATATTACTTATAGCTAACTCGTTTAGTCCCATGATAAGAACCTTCAATATCGGTAAAATCAGTGTTAAACAAAAATGCAACCATAGGTTTAACCGTCTAATTACATGTCTTTACATATTATTTTAAAATGTAAAGCATTATAGCTGAACGAATGATATAAGAAAAAGTTAGAATAGATCACATATTTTTGTTATTAAAAAAAACTTATATGCAAACAAACTTTTTAAACTTAGTAAAATATTTTTAATTTATAAATTTAATTTAAAAATAAAATATTTTTAAATAAGAATATTTAAGAATTTTTAAAGTATTTTAAATTAAATTTATAAATTAAAAATATTTTATAACATGTGACGTTATAAAAACTAGATGTCTTTCTCTTTTTTTTAAAATGTTAGTTGTATTAAGTAAAGTAGGGTTAAAATTTATTATAATCGTATAACTCTAAAAAAAAATACCTGCTCTCAAGTTAAAATATTGCTAAATTCTTGTTAAAAATGGTAGGGAAAAAAATCTTTAAAATTGTTTTGTATATATCATATTGTATGTTTTTATATCTAATATTTTGCATGTCAAATCACTTATTAACTGAATGTAACGATTATGTCTTGTATGTTGTAACTGGTTAGTTAAATATAGGGTTGATTATCTACATTAGGGATAAGTGTCTCTATGTAGGTCTTTCTAAGGGATCCTAACTCGTATTGACACAAGGTTCGAAAAAAAAATTCCGAACTGTTAGGTCGACGAGCGCAAGAAGTTTAAATTTCAACGTCTAGTAGCTTTAAAATCAGAACCTTGCACCTATAGGTGAGGTTCTTATGTGTGTATAAATTCTGAAATGTTTCTAAGACACTTTGGGAAATATGTTATTTAAACTTCCCTTAAAAAAGTTAACTATTGTAAGTTAATATATATCCGGATTTCAACGAAAACTCTGAATGGTTAGGTCGACGAACTCGAGAGAAGTTTAAACAAAATTCCGAACGGTTAGGTTGACGAGTGTGAAAGGTAAACGTCTACCAGCTTTTCTTCGTGTTAGATTTTTATAAAGCAAAGTAATCGCATTACTTTTATTTACATGGCTATCACAATTTTCATTTTAAATCCTTAAAAATTTAGCCATTACATCTATTTTAATCTCATTTCAGTTAATACTTAAAGAATAATTTTTTATATTAAACTTTTATAAAGTCAAAAATAATGGGTTCGAAGAAAATTCCGAACAGTTAGGTCGACGAGCGCTAAAGATGTGAATGTCTACCTGCTTTTTAATGTTAAACTATAATAGTTAACAAATATAATCGAAACGTATGATTCCTTTTTCGATAAATAAACTTTTAGAAAAATGCTGTCAAAGTCGATCATCGCCTTTTATTTAACACAACCCTCAGTGGATTTTCATTTTAACTCTCTAAAAATTTAGCCTTCACATCTATTTTAATCTCATTCACATTTAAGTTAATGTTTAAATAAGGCAAAAAAATTATTTTACAGGTGAATTATAAGTAAATTTCATGTTAAACTCTGAACAGTTAGGTCGAAGAGCGCGAAAGGTAGCACATATATATTTCTTTTACAGGTATTATTTTTATAGCAGGGTTCCTATCCCTTAACTCCACTCGAAAAGGTTACACATATTATTTACAAAAAATCACGTGTATTTTGTTTAATCTCAGTTCACCTATAGGTCGGTCCAATCCTTTCATCTCCCTTTATTTTCCTACAAAAAAAAAATTAAGCCCCTCTAAAAATAAGCCCTCCCCTACCTACCTAGAAGACCCCCTAAAAATAAGAAAATTTCCAAAAGTAGTCCAAGTTGTAGTTTATATTTCACAAATATCTTACATCTAAACTTCATATTTTAAAAAAAAAAAAAATTCCCTTTCATGAAAGAATCTGATTAAAACCCTTTATTTTCCTGCAAAAAAAAAAAAAATTAAGCCCCCCTAAAAATAAGCCCTCCCCTCTCTCCCTTATCGGTTCAAAAAAAATTAAGCCCTCCCCTACTTCACTTCCTCTCTTATCTTTCAACACTTCCGGTTCACTTCCTGTCTTATCTTCCACACACTTCCTCTCTTATCTTCCATCACTTCCGCTTCCACTGCCAGGATCACTTCCGCTTCCACTGCCAGGATCACCACCTCCACCACAATCATTGATCCTGCTGGAGCCGGAGACCCATTAGTCTACTACTATTATGTACAAAGGTGTGTTTCCAATCACAATAAAACATTTAATATTTTTACTTTCTTCTACCTATAATAAAAGAAAGTATTGTAATCGAAATTATTTCGACTTCCGGTTTCCGACGAATTTACACGTTTCAGGGTTCAGAGATTCCAAAAACATGTTTTACAAATGTGTGTCTGTCCGTGTGTCCGTGTGTATGTCCTCTTTGTATCATCGAAAGGTATATGAAGTTATGTTTCAAACTGAATCAAATTTCATTTATAGGTTTTTGGTTATGGCCAGCAGGTTCCACTTGAATATGCGGATATATCGACGAAAGGAGTGGCTGTGATAGCGATTTTTGTTCCATTTTCACTATTGTATCATCGAAAAGTGTATGAAATTGTGCAGGTAACTGAACCAATTTTTTCGTACATATTTTTGATTATGACTTGTAGGTCCCAGTTGAATTTGGGGATATTGCGCCTGGAGGAGGCGCTGTGATAGCCATTTAAAGATTTCAAATTTTAAAAAATGTACAAAAAAAATTAGAAATCTTAAAATTTTTTCGCGTTAAATGTTTGGCCTTGACCCAAGAATTACAGAGCATTTTTTGTTTTACCTCTATCTTAAAAAAAATGGCTGAGATATAGCTGTTTGAAATTTTAGAGTGGCTGACATTTTGGAACTATACAGCACGATTCCTCCATAAACGGGTTTAATTTAGGAATTTTAATGAACATGATTTCGGCAAATTTTCTATCATTGTTGTAACCATCGCATTGTTTCAACTCTGCTTAACACTAACTCGGCTTAACACTGTATATTTATATTCGCCAACGTCAAATTCTCGCCAAGCTTGGCGTCAATTACCGAAATATCGCCAAATTTCGCGACAAAAATACGTTGTCATATATGAAGCCAACTTGGCTATGTCAGTCTAATTTCTTCGATATTCTCATTCAAATTCAATATTGACGAGAACTGGGAATGACTCTTCTGTAATCGGGTTCCACGCATTTTAGCCTCGTGTTTTTCAGTAAAATTAGCTAAAACCTTAAAACCAAGCAGTAGGGAGGCTATCTTTTCCTGCCGGTAAGGGCCAGAAGGTTTTTTCGTAGTTTACTATAATACATCGTCTGCTTGCATGCAGGTAACATGACGATTCGCAAGCAGCTGACGTACAACAGAATGACGAAAAATATTGATTTTTTTGTCGGTGTGATAGCGAATTTTGAAGTATTAATATGTATGAGATAGAAGAAAGTTATGAGATTGGCATATCCTACTAGTTAGAACTTAATGATAAATTAATACATTAATCTTAAGGTATTTTTTAATTAGTTTACCACAACGATAAATCGGCAAATATTCTCTGTCCTAACAAGTCCAATTGTATGGCAGTTGAAAAAAAACAGTGGGTTTAATTATTCGCCAACAACCGATTGCCAAAATACACCAAAGCGCTCCATCAAATGTAACAATGAAATAATTTAACGACTAAAAAATAGAAAATTAAGAATGCGACAGTTAAAAAAATACGATTTTATCAATTAATAGTTTAATACTAATTAATTTGCGACTATACGTTGAGATATTAATTTCGATTAATGCCCATGCCAAATTAATGTATTGTATCGGACATTTTGCGGAATAAACATGAATTTCATAAGGTTAGGTGTTGATTTTCAAGAAAAACTTTGAATCATTAAAAAAAGAGTGTTAAAAAAAACTATTTTTGCTTTTATAATTATTTCAACATTGTATTTGAGTAAAATATTTTAATATTTATTTCTACGTAATTCATACTATAATTGAGTAAAGACGAATATTTGTTATTCATTTCTACAGAAAAATAACGTTTCTATTTTCTAAAATCGATTTAAAACTTAGATATTGAATTCTGAAGTATTCACTCGAGTGCGTAAAGAACATTTTTTAAAGTAAAAAAAAAAAAAAATACTATGTATACAGCATTGAAGTTGGATTGTCATTTATAAAAATAAAAGTTTTTATATGAATGAGATTATATTCACTACTTTCCACGTTTTACAAAATTTTAAATGATTCTTCAGTCGTTGTCCAAGTCAATATTTGGCGGCAAACATAAGTAATTTCGACAACGATAGGGTAAGTTTGGCAAAAAAAAAAAAATTCTTGCTTTTAAAATTGCTGCTGATTTTGTGCCAAGGTGTATCGCCATCGCATCAAAGTATAGCGATTTTTGTAACAAAATCAGGGTTCGTACGCTTTTACCACAATTTTTTAATAGAATTTTTCGCCTTATTTAAATGCAGAAAAGTATTATAAATCCTGAAATCAAACGCGGCATCTACAATTTCTGCTATTTAACTATTAAATAGAAAATTTCTATTAAACATTTGTTGTAAAAGCGTACGAACCCTGAATATGGTATTGGATTTAAACATAGTAAAGTATAAGTGCAGTTATCGTCAAGAAAGGTTAGTATATTTACAGAATATTTATGAAAATATTTGGTATTTTTATGTTGGCGAAACATGAATCTCGCCAATAGCGATGCTTTTTCTCGCCAAAAGTAGCACTTATTTAATTTTCCCGTTTATAAATTAGAAATAATGCATTGATTTTGAAATAAAATGTTTCGGTTTGTAGTATTATTTCTTTATATTTATTTTTGTTTGCATTTTAAAAGAATTAAGGGGGGTTGGTGGGTATTTTAAATGTATGCAATATATGTATTTTAAATGAAATGAGTGAAAGGTTTGATTTTTAAAAAAATAAATGGAATACGAATGATGGCGACACAAACAACAATATTTGGGCGATTCATCACTTGCGCTGCCTCACTTGCTAACAAAATAGTACCAAATTTTTAAACTCGCCAAATCAACATTTGGTACAGTCAATTTGGTTTAGCCGTATTTGTTTTAGACAGCTAAAGTGAATTTTACCGTATTCGGAATAAATATAGGCCGTTATCTTGCACTCTATTTAGCATATTATGCAAAGTATTAGTGCCACCTACGCTATCATCCTTTTTCGGGTTAATGATCAATGACTCGAATCTTGCCAATGTATTGGCAAGATTTACGAGTATGGAAGACTAAATGAAAAAAAAAATAACCTATCAAAACAAATTTTTTCGAAGTCGAGACTTAGTTGGATGGTTCCGTCGTATTCGAATAAGCTTATTTCATAAAAATTATCGGAATTGTTTCCGATTAATACCATTATTTTTAGTAATGCATTTGTTTTAACCATATAAAACGAATTTTCCCGAATTCAGGACCTAATTAAATAATTTTCTTGTGCTCGGTTTAGTACTGTATAGGCAAGTTCCGTGATAAACGATTTGGCCATTCACGATATTATCTCTAATCGGTAAAATCGCTTGCTTGTTTAATATATATTATTTTTTAGATTGTCCTCTTTGCAACACCATGCATTTTTATATGAAAAATACCATTATGTATTCAAATAAAGATTTGATATTTATTAAAAGAGGTACTTTCGCATTAGCCGCATACCAGGAGTTAACAGCCGAAGAAATCGCCAAGCATTGCACAGTAGCTTCGATTCTATTAATTTCAGTGGTTTAAGAGCTTAGTTTGATTACGTGTCTGCTAAATTTGTATTTTATTATTTAATTTATTTATTCATGAAGTTTTAATTTAGTTGTGGATTATTAGACACAAACAAATGCTGGACTATTTATATTGTTTTCAGTGCAAACTTGTTAATCTTTCGTTATCACGCTGCACGCGATAAAGGTAGATTTAAAAAAGTATATGTTTGAAAATTATTTTAAAAACCATTAAAAAATCAATGAATTGAGATACAATTTTCAAACAAATTGCATTTAAAAAAACTCTTTCATATTCGACGGTATAAAAGTTAAAATAGTGTGATGTTTTGCAGTAAAAAAAAAAGACTTATTGGCCCAGTGTTGCCATCGTCAATATACAGTCAGCGTTACTCACGGACATATTTTTGCTTTATAATATAGATTTAGACATCCGTAGTATATTCTGGTGAAGTTTCGTAAAGATCCGATAATTAAAAATATGCGAAAATGGTTTGTTACTGCTTTCATTTCCCTTTAAATGATTCAGAGCTCCATTCTTTAAATTTCATTTAACTCTGTACTTTTTCAACTATATCAGAATAATCAAAGACTAAAACTTGAACGCATACTTTTCATTTTACTCTATTTTTTTATGGATGATCCATGGTACATTTCATGAAATTAAGAATCGAATTTTCAATAATTTTTTTAGATGAATAATTTTTTTCTTTTATATGTTAAGTAAATACTCATTTTATTGCATTTTTACATGTATCAGGACATTTTATTTTAGCTTAAACTAATTAACTTTTTGGAAATCTAGTCCTTAGAGTTATAGAGTAGAAATGAGTTCAGACTCTTTCTTCGGAACATGAGCCCGCTCGAGACCGACGATTTGAAATCCGAACCAGAAAATTTTTGTGTCTCCAGAATCCGAGGCCGACAGAGACCGATACCGAAAGTATTCAGTAGAAATTTGTTAATAACATCTTAACATTGCTACAATATTAATTTTCTCATTTAAAAATCTCTTTTTATATAGAAACTAGTCGTTGGGGGCCACCGTAATACTTACCCATCATGGATATGCATAAAGTAAAATATTAAAATAAAAATGTGTAAACTACTTATAAAATGCATTGCAATTCAAATAAAATCGTGGCTTGATGACGTCACAAACTTTAAAGGCTCGATTACTGAATTGCTTGAAAGAGGTTTTTCCTTATAACTCCAAAAATAATAATCCTATTAACTAGCGGTTTATTGCATCTGATTAAGCGTCAAATTTCCAATTACAATATATCTTTGAAGTGATATTTGGATGAAATACAGGGTCATGAAAAATCGAAGAGTGTGGAAAATAGGATTCCAAATATCTCGGCAACTAATTATCCGATCGACTTCATGCTTTATTCAAAATTTATGTTTTTTTATTGTCTTTAATATTGATTTCTTAAAATAAACAATTTCGAAAATTTTTATATACCTTTCATCAGAACGAATATTTCGAGAGTCCGAAAAAAATTGTTCCGGTTAATCGAGGTTATTGAAATGAAATAGGCTTCTTCCCATTATTACATACTAAGTACATACCAAATTACAAGTCTCTATCTCAATTTTTTCGGGAGATAGAGCGTTTACAGACACACACACACACAGACACACAGACACACAGACGGACGGCAAATTTTTTTTTCTAAAAATATATTTTTCGGAATCTCCAGTGTCTGAAACGTGTAAATCCGTCAAAAAATTTTTTTCGATTTTCAAAACGATTACAAGACTTACCCTATACTACGTATGATGGGTAAGTAAAAGTATTAAACATAAGTACTCCATAAGGACAACATTTCGTGATTTTCAAGTGCCTGAAAATCTGTTTAAAATTGTAATTTTTACTTATGTCCAGCTATTGGCATAAATCGACAAAAGTATTATTATTTTTAAATGTACAACTATAGAAGAAAGATATGAATTCTGTTTTCCAGTAATTCTGGAAAAGGACTTCAAACAGAAAACTAGGATCGAAAAGGCATATCCCACGGCTTCTTTATGTGCGTGAAAAGACTTCTGAATCAGATAGAATATTTCTCTTTTTTATCCCATTAATAACATTTAGATTCCATTTCAAACTGTTTTTTAAAAGATTGTAAAACACTTTTAAAAACTTTGACTAAATTCTTGTTTCTCACATAGCAAGTTCTTTTTTTTCATTTTTTCAATTTGTGAATAAATACAATTTTCACTTTGAGCACGATCCCAAAGACTGGTATAAAAATCGATCATGGACTCAAGGATCTGTCTCATCTCTGTTATAGGAACCGCTTTTAAGAAAAGTATCAAAAGCAATTGTAAAAAGTTCAAAATAGTAGGAAAAGTGTAGTTTTAAAATGCTCTCAATTAAAAAGAAAATTAGACTTTTGAAACTGCACCAGAAGAATTGCATTTTTTCTTGATTAAATTATTTTTATTCATAAAACCACTTAATTATACGTCATAAATTATTTTTAAACCGTCAAATAAAATATATACAGTGCTCAAAACAATTAAAGGATATTTGAAGTTTTATATAAAATAAAGATATAAACGAAAAACTTTTTGCCGAAAATAGAAGAAGAGAATCACAAATGCAAATTTTTCTGGTTTTCAAACTGTGGAGTATGCAAATTTTGAGTTCGACGTCAAAAACGTCGCTTCAGCGGCAGCGAATGAAATTTGACTTTCAACTGGATAAAAGAGAATGAAGACAAGGATGATCGGCATTCAGTGATTGCTTTGTTTCGATGAGTACGATGTCTCAGCGAAGTCATTTGACGGATTCAGAAGCTTGGAGAATTGTTGGTAGGTTAGAAGGGGGCCAAACTCAAGCCGAAGTAGCGCAAGCTATTGGAGTGTCACAAAGTTTCATTTCCAGGATCTGGAACCGTTTTTTGGAGAGTGGATGTGCAGGCCGAAGACCAGGGCAAGGTCGTAGACGGGCAACAACGCCCAATGAAGATCGGTACTTAGCGTTAACAGCTCGGAGACACCGAAACATGAACGCTACTCTTCTCCAACAACACCTTCGCTCGGCTACAGGCACCACTATTTCAACTCAGACTGTCCGAAACCGGCTCCATGCTGTAGGTCTGTATGCTCGCCGACCGATGGTATGTGTTAGATTAACATCAAGGCATCGTCGCGACCGCAGGGAGTGGGCAACCGAGCATGTCAACTGAAGGAGAAATGAATGGAGCAATATTCTGTTTTCTGACGAGTCTCGTTTTTCTGTGCATCCGGATAATAGGCGTATTTTCATCTGGAGGGACCGTGGCAGTAGGAATAATCCTGCGTTCGTGCACGAAAGTGTCAGATTTGGCGGTGGAGGAGTGTTGGTGTATGGTGGCATCTCCATTGACGGGCGCACTGACCTCTACATCATTCGAGATGGAGCTCTGACTGGTCGCCGATATAGGGATGAGATCCTCAGACCTATTGTAGTCCCTTACGCCGCAGCAATCGGAGATAACTTCATTTTAATGGACGATAACTGCAGGCCACATCGTGCAAACCTGGTGGAGGATTTCCTTTTCGAGGAAGGAATCGTTCGAATGGAATGGCCAGCGTGTTCTCCAGACATGAATCCAATCGAGCACGTTTGGGACGCTCTAGGAAGACGAGTTTCTGGCCGCCAACAACCCCCACAAACTCTCCAAGAACTGGAAAGAGCTCTTCTGGAAGAGTGGGGCAGAATACCCCAACTCGTCATTAATAGCCTCATTGAGTCCATGCCTCAAAGGTGTTCAACGTTGCTGGCCGCCCGTGGAAACCATACCCCCTACTGAAAATGATTTTCTTTGAAGAAAACACCTTTTCTTATTCTTTTTTTCTCATATGCACAAATTGTGTTTTTTTCCTTTTGTACACAAATGCGCAATAAAATGCATTTTTTTCTGCCAAACATGTGTAATTTATTCTCATATAACCTACTATGTCTGTCGACCATGTATCAATCAGCTAAAAAGTTTCCCAGATACAAAATCCACCTAAAACTGCAATATCCTTTAATTGTTTTGAGCAGTGTATTTCAAAGGATTTCAAGTGTCCTTTTAAATTCAGTTGTTAGATTTGGAAATCAAATACGGATGTAACAATATCGAGACAAAATTTATGAAATAATTTGCCGTTAACAGTTAAATGATTAAGATGAAACAGAAATTAGAAGAAATGATCCGTTAAATGATGAACAGTTTAAAGATAAACGGTTAAATGCAGTTAAAAACAGTTAAATGAAAATGAATAACTGTTAAATGATTAACAGTTAAATGAATATATTATGAACAGTTAAATGAGCATATTAATAAGTTAAATGATTAACATTTAAATGAATATATTAGTAGTTAAATGATGAACAGTAAAATCAACATATTATGAACAGTTAAATTATTAACACGAAACAGTTAAATTATTTGTTGTGAAAATTTATTTTTAAACACTCAAAAAAAAAAAAAAACTTTATAAATTACCGAGTTTTTTTAAGTTCAGTTTTAGATTAAGAAATCAAATGCGGATGCAAAAATAGCAAAACAAAATTGCTGAAATGATTTGTTTATTATGAATAATTGTTAGAAGGGTTATTTTAGGATATTTATAGTGTTAAAAATGCTACATCTAGCAAGAATTAGATAAAATGTTACAGATGTATATTTTGCTTTCGTAGCAACGTATATAAAGCACATTAAAAATGCATAATTAAGTAAATGCATAAATATGTAATGCATTATATGTAAAAAATGTGTTGATTGTTGTTGATGTAAAAAACGTGATTGTAAAATGTTTAAATTAATTCTTATAAAAATTATGGACAATTATAAAAATTGTATGTCCAGACATAAAATAATACATTAACAGTAAAATTCTGTCATTTTCACAATGCTTTGTAATTGAATTCATATTTTAAAGAAATATATTATTTTTAGTGATAAGAAAAAAGTGTAAAAGTTGGCAGCTATGACCTATATCAATATTAACATATTGAGGGAGGTAAGTTTTTTTCTTTTAAACTGGAAGCCCCGCCCATTTGCGGCATTCTTGCATATTGCATTATTTAACTAAAAGATTTTCTGTGTACGAGTTTATTTTTCAAATGAATATATATAATGATAGTACTGTCTATAATTGAAATATTTATATGTACAGTACACTATTTGTATCAATACAAATCTTGTCTATATTTTTGAGAAATAATGCAACGTGATGTAAAAAATGTGTTGATTGTTGTTGATGTAAAAAACGTGATTGTAAAATGTTTAAATTAATTCTTATAAAAATTATGGAATAATTTTATAAGAATTAATTTAAACATTTTACAAAATTAAAAAATGACTTAAACTAGTTAATTAAATTTTTTTTGAAAAATGATATACTTTTTTGCTTCAAATGGCGGCTGGAAATTTCTAGAATGTCGCTTTCGAGGCCACTGATCATCCGAAAGTAATCGTTAGAATTTTCTTCCCTATAAAAAAAGTTTCGTAGAGTCTTCAAGTCCTTCTATGTTTCTTTTGTTGTGGGATGTGTTTCTGGAATATCGTCAATTTCCTCGTCGGAAGAATTATTTGGAATGTCCTGTTCAGGATTGAGAAGCTTATTAAGTAATCTTCCGAAAATTCCTCCTCAGTTTCTAACTTATCGTCAACGGCAACATAATCCTAAAATTTTTATATTTTTAGACAAAACAACATGTTTTCATAAATCTTGCATTAGGTGATTGAAATTTTCAGTTTCAGTGTTCTGTTTTTTGGACCCCTCGGCAGCCGGTTCAATTTCACAAGTTTGTTTCCTTAAAAAATCGGCGTGATGGAAACAATTGAAAACTGTGTCCTGAGAAACTACTTGTCAAGCATCATTTGCTATATGAATAGCCTCTAACAAATTTATTGTATGAGTTTTGTTTAATTCAAAGTTAATTAGAATATCATTGACTAGTTTCTTTCGGTACAGTTTTTGAAATATTGTATAACGGTTTGATCCATAAGCTGTAAAATAGATGTACTGTTCGGGGGAAGAAAAATTATTTTTTCTGCTTCAAGATTTTTATTTTTTGAGGATGTGCCGTGCAATTATTGATTATTAGTAGGATATTTCTTTGTTTATTTTTCATTTTCTTGTCTAGCTTTTTGACCAACTCTTCGAAAATCGTTCATGCTTTTTTATTTGCTTTGTAAGCTACAGGCGACGTTTTAATTCATTTGAAACAATGAAGTTATTCAGAATTTCCTATGGCGAGATTTTTCGGTTCCAGACATGTTAGCTCGTAAAACAGTTAATCTTTGCTTTGCCCGCACCGATCCAGAGCATGTGTCATCTTTAAAAACTAAACATCTCTCCAGTAACAACTTGTAAACATAAACGAAAAATCATGCGTCAAGCATAGATTATGAAACATTTTCCAACGAATCCAGAAAACTGTAACGAAACTTCACCGTAAAATAAGGTGAAGAAGATATGTAAGTATACAGTACAGATTACATATAACACATGTAAAAGTCAAGTTTTAGCAATTACCTTCCATAGTAAAAAATGTAGTCGAATTATTTTGTGCAGCCCTGTATATGATCCATAGATTTAAATACATACTACATAGCATGATAAAATTTAGTTCATTTAGAAAATTCACATTTAGCAATTTTTGCTAATCAATGGAAATGCGCTCGAAATCTTTTATACAACACTGTATATTATCTAAAGTTTTTTGTACACACCCCATATTGAACTAAAATTTAATTCGGGTAAAAAACGCATAAAGCAACTTAAAACAAACTTCCACCAATTAATAACCAGAAACGAAAATGTACCTTGTACTTTGCGTAGCCCTGTATATGAATTCATTTATTTTCCACATAAGTCTACTAACTATAGTTCAGCAGGAAAATGCGTAACAAAATTAAAAACTACCCTAAGCAATTCATTTCCATAGTCTGTAATACTTATGAATTCCCCTGTGTGGCCTTTTTTGTTGTGTATATGACCAATCAAATTCATGAACACCACGTACTATGCAAAAATTTAGTTTAACCTAAAAACGCAAGCCAATGTTCAAAACGCACTTATCTTACATAGACTGTAATTATTACATGTATACCATCGCATACTGATATCGTTTGTGTGTCCCTGTAAATGAACGATAAACGTAATGCACACCATACTTTAATGCGAGCAATTTATAGTATACCTCAGTAATGCATATAAATTTCATTATGTTTGAAATAATGAAACATCATTAAATTACACTGCAAACGATTTTCCCCCGTAGTACAATGTGCAACAGATTGTTTTGTTTGACCCTGTAAATGAATAATATATGCTTTGCACCCTTTATTCTACAAAAAGCATGTTGCTTCATAATTGTATATCAGTTTCATAATTTTTCAAATGGCAAAGCATCATCAAAATGCACTTGAAACGATTTTTTCCCATTGACTGTAATGTAACGGAATACTTTTGACTGTCCCTGTAAAAAAACTATAAGTGTTGCCCTCTTCATTTGCAATAGGGATCATGCTATAGTAAACGACAGTAACATACAAAAATTTCAGGACAACCCGAGCATATTTATGCGAGTTAGAGCACGGACCGAAGGACAGATAAACCGAAATCCTAAACACTTTTCAACTAGGTTGGAAAATATTAAAAAGAGCAATTTCGTAAGCATTAAATATGTCATCTTCATTGTATTAGTTTGAAAAATATTTTCAGTGTTGTATTTCTCCAATAACTCACTGTTTAAAGATTTACAGAGGAGCTTTCTCCGCAGAGATTTTTTAACATTAATCCATTCCACGTTTTGAACTTTTGCATCCATCCGTCTGAGGCTTTGAAATATTCATTGGCATTCAACTTTTCAGCAAATGTAAGCGCGCATTGCTTCCCGCATTTTAGGGAAGTAGCAGGAATCACAATGTGTTTTCCTTATACCTGCTGTCCTGCTAAAAGATTGTCATGAAATTCATATAAGATGGCCTTACGAAGAGAAGCTGGAATGTAAACTCTCAGTTCACCACGAGAATTTACGGTTTTATAATAAAACAAAATACCATCAATAATTTTGAAATTTTGGGATCAGTTCTGGAACATGCGCGCAACCGCACTTTGTACCATTTCAGCATCTTCTAAATATCGATATAACTGACCCAATTCCTCGTCCTTTTTCTGTTCACTTATGAGTTGTTCTCTCGACTTCAAAACCATAGATGACAAAGCACAAACTTTAACCTCCTCAACCATTTCAACACCTTCCTGAGGGTTTCTCGACAAAGCATCCGCTACTGCGTTCTCCTTACCTGCCTTATGCTCAATTTCAATATTAAATTCCGCTAATTTCAAACACCATCTAACCATTCGAGAAGATAAACCTTTACCGTGTGTTAATTTAGTGAGAGCAGAGTGATCCGTGATTACCCTGCTCTCACTGAATAATTTCGTTCTGCTGTATTTAAAATTCTGGACGCGAAAGCTATGGGGCGACCTTTCTGAGCTAACATAGCTCCAATACCTACTGCACTAGCATCACAGTATAATTGAAATTGTGAAGAGTAATCTGGATAGGCCAAAACATGTGAAGAAATTAAAGCAATTTTTAAATTTTCGAAAGCATTTTGAGCAGCTTTCGACCAAACAAACTTAACCCTCTTTCGTTTTAAAGTATATAACGGTTCGCAAATTTCAGAAAAGTGAGGAATAAATTTTTGAAACCAAGCCACCATACCTAAAAATGTCGCTATTTTTTTAGCATTGTTTGGAGGTAATTGCATCCAATTTCTGTTTATCCGTTTGTATGCCATCTTGTGTGATTCTAACCCCAAGATATTTTAGCTCTTTACGAATAAATTTACATTTTTCCAATTTGACTGTGAGACCCGCGTTTCTTAGTAATGTGAAGACTTTACGTAACAAGTTTATGTGTTCCTCGAATGCTTCCGACATAATTATAATATCGTCTAAATAAACCAAAACTCCGGAACCAACGAGGAGTTTCAGAATTGTATCCATGGCTTTCTGGAACGTAGTTGAGGCTCCTGATAATCCGAAACTCATCCGTTTAAATACGAAACATCCGTTATGTTTAATAAATGCAGTTTTTGGTATATCTTCAGGTTTCATGCCTATTTGAAAATAACCGGAAATTAAATCTAGTGTAGACATGAATTTTGTACTAGGGATATTGGCTAAAATGTCGTCTATTACTGGAATTGGATATTGTGGATATTGTGTTATTGAATTCAATTTGCGATAATCTATTCGAACCTCCACGCCTCAGGATCCTCAATGCTTTTCCCATTATTCTTTCTACATAAGATTACAGGTGATGCGAATGGAGACTAAATTGGCATGATAATATCGTCACGGAGCATCTTTTCAATGTGATAATTAATTATTTGCTGCTTAACTTTGTCGTATCTGTAAGGTTTACTTGCGATTGGAGCGTTAGAACCAGTATTTATCTCGTGCCAAGAAACAAATGTGTGACCCGGTTTATCTGAAAATGCCTCCCTGAAATCCTCCAAGAATTTATGAAATTTATTAATCTCCCCTTTTGTCAAACCAGATTCAGTTAAATCAATTGAGAGTGATGAGGACACGTTTGTACAAGTATTCTCATCATTATTCACCTCCAATGTCCGTGTAAAGAAATCTAAACTCATACCTCTATCTTTCATAAAATCAACCCCGACAATGCAATGCGCCTTTAAACCATCTAACACCAAAAATTGCCAACTTGCTTTAACTGATCTTATTTCCACTTCTAAATCCACCGGACCTTTTATGCTACACTCTGCCCCCCTGAGCTGACTGAACGACTAAATGAGCACACCGCAACCTTTTATACGAAACATATTTCTTATAGACTGCGAAAGAGATAAAACTTTTGTCTGCGTCCGTATCGAGAACACTTTTCAAAACTATTCCATTCAATACAGTTAAAAATTCAGATAATTCAAGTGGGTTAACCACTATTGTATTTAAGTCAATTACAGAAGGCTTTGAAGAATTAATCTGTGACTGCTGACCTTCCACACAACAGCCGCCTACAAGTTTAAATCCAACTGACGATTCTGAGCACCAAAAGACCTATCCACTTTATGCTTAACTAACTTTTCACCAACCATTAACTGCCTAATCCTGGATGAGATAGCATTCTTTGGATTAACTTCGTTCCTTCTATCAAAACCATTATTACGAGTGTTCACCACCTCATTCCTTCTTAAACCACCATTATAATTCTGACCATTATTTCTTAAACCACCAGTAGTATTTCGAAAATTCTGACTGTTTCCATAACTAACCATCATTAACATGACTACGAGTATTATTTTCAAACCTTCTATTGTTACCATTAAACTCATTACTATAATTTCTGGACCTGTTTACAAATCTATCTCCCTCATTAAATTTCCATGTGGTTTTCGGTCTATGGTGATCACCCTCATGGCGTGCCTCACATTTCAATAAAAGTTGATAAAGCTCCACTTCATTTGCCGGAGCACGTAGCTCTACAAAATCAAAATCCTGTATATGTAAAGAGAACACAGGAAGCAGGACGTCTAATAATTCAGCATGTTGTAAATCAAGCTGTAACTTATGTTTAAGTTCCAGTTTTCGATGAAATAATGCTGACGCTTTCTCATATATGGACTGGCGTTTGCAGTAAAATTCACGTTGTAAATCAGTCTTATTACGATCATCAGGAAAGGCTTTAAATAACTGGGTACAGGTTTGTTCGAAGCGTGTAGTATCGTCTGTGACTAAAAATTGTCCAATATTATCTAACCATAAGAAAGCTTCCCCTTTTAGTGAACCTTCTAACACTATGTACTTATTTCTGTCCGGGATACTGTTGTAAGAAGTATAGTCATTCAACTTACTCAAAAATTCAAACACATCGGAATTCCCGTTAAAGTATACCCTAGGTACAATTTCTCTGAGATGTGTGAGCATTCGTTATAGATACCGTCAGCTAAACCAACAAAATTACCTAATCCATCTTGTTGGGCGCCATTTGTGACGGCCATTGCCATCAGTATTGAGTGAACCAGGCGTACAAGGAGAGCACAGAGGTAAAGTTTAAAAATACTCTTTATTTAAACTTAATCGGACAGGGATTGAACCGGCCGCTACTAGTTTTTCCTTATGTCAAAATAAATAATTAAACTTCTACTCGAAGCTATACTCTGTAAAAAATAAAAACTTCAAATATATTAAATGTAGATTAAAAAAAAGCGAACTCACGATTCCGTAGACAGCCACAAGTCAGGATGCATTTAATAAATCTTCAATTCCACACTGTAGACCGGGCGAGCGCTGAATCAGTACGTTCGTCCGGGCCAAAAGCAACTATTCATATGCTTACGCAGCTTCAGACTAGCAATTAAATCACAGGATCTAGATTTGTTCGTAGTGAGAGAGGACCCGATCCCAGTTCCGACACTAAACTTATATCCAAAGTTTATATATCCCAAATATCGATTGACCAGCCACAATAATTTGAATGACTATAGATAAAAAGCAGAAACTCACAAGTTCCGAGAATCTCACAGTCATCCGTCGAAAGTTAGAGAAAGAGAGCCTTGATCAACTTTTACGCACATGGACAATTAGTGGACAAAAACTTACGATCTCATTCAAAACATCGCCTACTCACATGATCAGAGTAGCCGAACCATCACACATGTAACTCACAAATGGTCATGTTTATAAATACATCTGCTATTTTCTTGATATAAATCACATCATGAGTAAGTTACATGATGGAGGAGTTAGATAAAAATATTAATTTAATAATAAAAAAAATATGTTACTCAGATTTTATTTAATCAAATTTTCAGATGCATTTTTCTTAACCTGACGCAAACGATAAATCGCCAAATATAGTTTCAATTGCAATATTTCACATTAAATATTTTTTAAGCATTGAGAACATCCCCTTTCACTTAATTAAATTTATATTTCTTAATTAATTAAAATTATCACTTGATTAATTTTTTTCGTTTTATAGCATTATCTCTCATCGTTTTTTATTATTTCCCCTTTTTTAAAATTTTAAATAAAATTAGTAAGTTTTTCTGTTATTATTCGAGGTGTTTGTATTATTTTCTAAATGATAAAGCCGTTTTAATTCTTTCACTAACGATAATGTTCGCCATAAAATGACCAATGTAACCTTTTCGTCCAAAACAACATAATTTTCATCATAATTCTATAACTAATCTACGTAGAACGATATGTTATATTCTAAAACCTTCCCTGAAAAATTATGTATCTAACAGTGCAAGTTCGATCAAAATTCATTCAGCAGAACTCGAGTTATAAGCAGTCGGAACGAAATTTCCGTTTGCATTATATATACACTGCTGGCCAACAGTTTGAAACCATGCTAAGAAAAACGAGAAAATTTAAAACAATTAATTAATTTGTTGGTATTTTCAGAAAAAGGTTTAATCATTACAAAATATGCAACTTGAGAAATAAAACTAATTTAAATATAGACAAATTATCGATTATTGCTTTTAACGTACATTTTTTAATGGTAAAATCAGCTTAAACTGATTTTTCATCGAAAACGCCTCCTTTGCATTTTATAACTTTTTTCACCAGTCTCGGCATACGAGTAATCAATTTATCGATTGTGTCTTGATATTGTTCCAGCTTTCATATAAAGCCTTCCACGTGTCTTCATGTGATGAAGGGCGCCTATCACGAACGTTTCTATCGAGTTCTTCCCATAAAAGTTCAATCGGATTGAGATCGGGGCTCTGAGGAGGACACACCGTGTTTTTTAATACACATTCTGCTTCTTTTTGTTCTAAATAGCCTCTTCATATTTTCTAACTACGTTTAGGATCGTTATCTTGCTGGAAAATTAACCTATTGCCAATGAATCTTACCCCGGAGTGGATTGCATTTCTTTCGAGAATCGTTTTGTATTGTTTGTTTTTTCATAATTCCTTGGATCCGTACCAAATCTCCAGTTCCATACCCAGAGAAACAACCCCAGACCAATCATCGTGCTTCATAGATGTACACACAATCTGGCAATATCTTTCCTCCGGCACAACATCGAACAATTTTCCTTTTTATTCCAAATATTTCGAACTTGGATTCGTTACACCAAAGAACATTTTAAAAATAAACTTCTGCCCAATATCGATGGGTAAGGGCACACTTCATTTGATTTTTCTTGTTTTGCGGCTTTTATAGTGGTTTTCGGATGGCAACACGGCCGAACAAATTAGCGTCTGTCAATCGTCTTTTTACAATTGTAAGTGACACAGGTTTGAATTGAGATTTGTTTACTTCAGCGCAAATTTCTGGCACTGTTAGGCGTCTATTCCGCTTGCTGGTAACAACAATGAAATTATCCAAGCTAGAAGTGGTTGCTCTTGGCTTTCCTGAGCGTGGACTTTCCTGATTACTGCCGGTTTTCTTGTATCGAACGATTGTGCGATGAACACATGTCTTCGATAATTTTAACTGAGCAGCAATCATATGTTCAGATTTGTCTGCATTATGTAGAACAATGGTGGTAAACTGTGTTTCGATGCTGATTTCCTGTTTTTCCTCATTTTTAAGATTTCTTGACAGAAGTAACCACAAAATCAGACTAAAAAAAGAGGTGGATGAAGAACTTCGGCAAAATAGTGTATCTTAATATGAAACACCTAAAAGAAAAGTAAAACAATGGTTAAGTGACGAGTGAAAGTAAAAAAAAATAGTTAAATAAGTGATCACCTGGGAGTCATAAAAAATAACAATGACTCTACCTGACTTGCTCATACTCGGCATCGTTGATGTTTGGAAACAATGCATTTATTGTTCTCTTTCTTGATAATTAAACAAAATAATTTGATTTTTGGATATTCCGCAAGGACTATTGAAGATGTACAGGGGCAATTTGTAATTTATTTTCAAATATTTTTTGAGTATTTATAGATGATAAAAGATTTTCCGAAGTGGTCTCAAACTTTTGGCCGGTAGTGTATATGTTACGGCTAAAGCAAGAAATACAGGTAAACGTAGGTTTAACCGGTTAAAGTGGGGTTAACCTTTGCGGCTATAGCCCGAAAAGTTCCCAACGCTAAACCTTTACCAACGCTTTTAACCGGCTAAAACTGGGTCTAACCAATCCCAGTCGGTTAAAGCCCAAAGAGTTCCCAACACTTCCACTTTTAGCCGACAAAAACCGGGTCTAACCGTTTCGTGAGCAAATCCAGATCATGTTAGGTACGCTGTTGGTTAGTATTGAATCCTTACTTGCCTGTTAGTTAGTATTGTGTCATTCCTTGTGTTTGTTTTGTAACGTGTTGACGAAATTATATAAAAACTGGACATCGAAAATGTGTTCAAATCAAGTTTCTATGACATAAGTTACTGCTTGAATGAATTTCATGCATTCTAGAGATTGCTGTACAGCGAGTTTTGTGTGTCCAGTGATGTTTTATTTTCGGTTAATGTGCGCAAAGCGCTCATACATAAGTTACTGACCGCTGATTGAATAAATTTTATGCATTCTAGAGATTCGTATACAGCGAGTTTTGCGTGTCCATTGATGTTCTTTTTTGGTTAATGTGCGCGAAGCCCTCATACATAAGTTGCATACCGCTGCTGGAATGAATTTCGTGCATTCTAGAGATTGCTGAAGAGCGAGTTTCGTGTATTCAGCGATGTACTTTTTTGGTGTATGTACGCTTCGCGTACATACATATGTTACTGATCGCTGCTTGAATATATTAATTAATTAATGTCCATTAATAAATTAATATCCTTATTTATGGTTTACTTTTATTTATGTATTACCTTGTAATATATTGCTTTATAAACATATATAACTTAACTTTGGGCTTTAAACGACTAGGATTGGTTAGACCCAGTTTTAGCCAGTTAAAGGCGGAAGCGTTAAGAACTTTTCAGGATTTAGACGCAAAGCCATAGTACTCCCCACTTTAACTGGTTAAACCTAAGTTTACCTTCATTCTTGCTTTATCCGTAACGTATATAGTAGATATGGTCCTTTTTATAGTGTTGCAAATATGCAGTTGGTCTATTACTTTGAAAATTTGTGTTCAATTTTTTTTCCCAAATATAGTGGGAACAACAAAATTGCAGTCAACTAAAATTATTTATAAAATTTTTTACAGATGATTACACTATGCCATTTACAGAAACCATATGTGCCATTAATAGTTATTCGTGATCATCATTAAAATCGTAACTTTTTGTTAGTTAAATTAAATGGTGTGGTAGCACTAATAAATAGTTATATTAAATAACAAATTCTACACACAAAAATATTTTTTGCTTTAAAAATTTCCCAGTACTTCAGAAAATATTTAATTTTTGTAAATAATTGTGGTTTTGTTACTTGTGGTTCTGCCAAAAACTGGTTGCTATTTTTAAAACTGTATAATGATGGTGGCCAGGACTTGCGCTACCGCTTTTTCTTTTATCGCTCATACATCATTTGAAATATTTCATCATTTGAATTTTTACATCATCAAATATGAGAAAAAAATGTACTTTCGAATTAAATTTGTTTGCAAACTGTAGCTCAATTTAGTGATTTTTTATGAGCTATTGGAGAAATGATGTTATAAAAATCTATCTCAACAATGAACATTTGCTTGCTACAATAATGTAAAGTATCTAATGGCTGAATTACCACAATTAACAACTGATTATCCAAAGATTTTATTTTTTTCAAAGAAAAGCATTTTTCCCATCTTTTTTTTTTCTTTTTTTTTATTCGATTGATCTTCCATATTTGAATCCACTTTCAAACGTTGCCTTCGTGGTTACGAAACGTCATTTGGCTATAGATGTCATTACGGAAGATTAACCGTAAGATACCGCTCTTAGGCGCTAAACTAAAATATATTAACGAAAAGACAGACTTTCATTTTATGTTGAACATAAAATTATTATCAAGTCAAGTTGAATTGGTTATAAGACACGTTGTATCAAAATGTGGTCGGAATTGTATTTATAATTTTCAAAATACTACTTCATTTGACACTAAACATTTATTATTTTTAATGCTTTACACTTTGCAACGAATGTTCATTAAATCCCTCAAAATAAACTCCTGTGAATAATAGACAGTCCCTCGTTGATCTAACTTATGAACGCCACCGACTCGAAGATAGAGACAACACTCCAAAGCTACAAGGAGTAAACTTCATCACGGGCGGATAAAATTAAAAAACAAGACGCCTTCTCTTCTCTCGTGTAATAATAATAAAGGCGAAACGGAAAACGGGGAAAAAAAGGGTAGCCCCAGAAGTTGGAAAGCCTTCGAGGTGTAGAGCGTATGTTGTAGGGGCCTCATTACGGAATCTGTTACAAGTTACTGCCGAAATTAAGTTTGCGCCCAGAAGCTAAGGGATGAATGTCTGTGACAGGAAACAAGGCACAGGTGGTTTGCTGAAAAGAACCATGCACTGATTGGTTGTTTGGTACTCAGGATTCGGCTTTTAAGCAATATTAGTGCATTCGGAACCTAAAATTCTCGCAAAAATGTAGAAACTGCAAAATTTTCGACATGGTATGATATTGTTTTCTTTCTTTCTTTCTTTTCTTCTTTTCTTTTTCTTTCTTTCTTCTGTTTTTTTCTTTCTTCTTCTTTTTTTTTTTAGTGTATGTGCGCTTAGACATAATATACTTGAATATCTTATTTTAAAATCCATTTCTTTTGTGAATAATGCGATTAAAAAAAAAAGAAAATAAAAGAAAATCTATGCTTATAGGCATCTTACTTGACCTATCCTAAAGTAATATTTTCTAAAAAAATTATATTAAGGATTCAGCTATTAAGGCATGCGGAACCTAAAATTCTATCAAGATTGCAAAAACAACAAAAATTTTCAATTTGATGGGATTTTTTTTATTTTTTTATTATTTAATTTTTTATTTATTTATTTATTTATTTATTTTGTGTGTGTATGTGCGTACTTGCACATGCAAATATATCTTATACTCGAATATCTTATTTTAAAATCCATTTATTAATCCATTTATTTGAGAATGGCATTTTGTTATGTTTTCTACGCTAAGCATCTTACTCGACGTGCTTCAATAGGATGGTTTGCTAATAGATGAAATTTAGGTTTCGGATTTTTCTTAATCCATTTATTTGAGAATGGCATTTTGTTATGTTTTCTACGCTAAGCATCTTACTCGACGTGCTTCAATAGGATGGTTTGCTAATAGATGAAATTTAGGTTTCGGATTTTTCTTAATCCATTTATTTGAGAATGGGATTTTGTTATGTTTTCTACGCTAAGCATCTTACTCGACGTACTTCAATAGGATGGTTTGCTAATAGATGAAATTTAGGTTTCGGATTTGAAGCAATATTAATGTGTCCAAAGCTTAAAATTCCCACAGAAATGTAAAAACAACAAATATTTTTAATCTGATTCCTTTTTTTTTTTGGGGGGGGGGGGGGCGGCTTAGACTTAATGCGTGTTTGGATATGTTTCAAATTAATTTCATTCATTTAGAAAACGATTAAAACTTTTCTTTGCCAGGCATCTTTTTTACTCATTTGAAAAAATGTGATTGAATGCAATATTTTTAAAAGAAATTCTATGTTACGCATCTGATTTGACCTATTTCTAAAAGATTATTTTCTCAAACCTAATATTCAAGATTCGGCTTCTAAGAAAAATTAATGCATTCGAAACCTAAAATTTTCTCAGAAATGTAGAAACAATAAACATTTTCAATTTTATGTGATTTTAAATCTGATGTTATTTTGTATTCTTATGTTTAATATATGCTGGAGTATATTATTTTATTCTTTTTAAAATTAGGAATACGATTTTTAAAAATTTCCTATGTTGGGCATTTTATTTAACCTATTTCTAGAAAAGGATTTTTGACGTTTACAATGAATCACTGGCAATATATATTAATTTTATTATATTGTGCATTAAATGGCACAAGTGATTTCCATAAAAGAATCACGCACCGATTTATTTTGATAGTTGGTACTCAAGATTCGGCTTTTAAGCAATGTTCATCCGGAACTTTTGTGTTTGTGTGTTTGTGTGGTTAGATTAAAAAAAAACTTGAATATCTTATTTTAAAATTCAAAACTTTTATTAATAATTGAATTTTATTAATAATTTTATTAATAATTTTGATGACAGACATGTTATTCGATGTATTTCTAAAAGATGAAGTTTCGGTTTTTAAGCAATGTTAATGCATTTGAATACTAAAGTTCTCAAGAAACAACAAATGTTTTCAATTTGAGGAGATTTTTCTTATTTTTACTTTTATTTATTTATGTGTGTGTGTGTGTGTGTGCTTAGACTTAATGTATGCTTGGATTTGATTAAAATCTATTTCTTTGATTGACATTTTAAAAACTTACTATGCTAAGCGACTTACTGGTCCTGTTTTTATAAAATGATTTTTTACGTTTAAAAAATATGAACTGATAAATCATATTAATGTTTATTATATCAGATTTAAATTTTCAAAACATTGTGCTAAAGAAATCTTTATTTATATAAAATTTTAACTATATATTTTATAAATTCATGATAATATTTTTAAGAGTTATTGAAACGGATAATTAATATTACTCTTTAGTATATTATTTTCCTCATTTTAATTCCGACATTAATTTAATCTATTACATATACATAAAAAAAAAAAATCAGTAAATACTTCTCGTGTGAGGTGTATAAACTTACTAATATTATTTTTCCAATTTTAAAAATTCCTTTTCTCTAATAATTAGATATAATTAAATCATTAAAAAATATATAAAAAATCTTCAAAAATGTATTGAAATTTCTGGAGCTTGCTTTCTTTTTGTCAATATTTTCATTTATTTTGAATATCATAAGCTAAATATGCAACTTTCCCAAATGTTTTACTTGCCTCAGGCATTTTTGTTCACAAATCATGAGTGTCTAAAATCAATTTAATTATGCAAAATTTGCGAAAAAATATAATTTACTAAAAAATAAATTATATAACTTATATATGTATTATACAATTAAATATAACACAATATTTAAGCATTCTTAAATCTTTGAAATACAAAGTGGCTATAATGAAACAGGCAGTACTCAGCGTGCTCTGTATAGCGCCATCTAATTGTGAGAACGAAGACAAAGGATCAGGCTCCATAAGCCCTGTTTTTAGTCCATGAAATCCGACTAAAAATCGATTTTTTTTATACTGACTTAATTATTTCACTTTTTAATTTTAGAAGGTTTATCCTGTACGATTTCAACAAGAGTTTTTGCATTTTGTTCGGATTTATATGACTTACACAAGCTCAAAACTCATATTATTTGTAGTTTTTGAAGAAAAATATGCAATTTCTACTAATTTTACCTCAATTATTTATACGAGCACAATCATGCAACACTTTCTTCTTTTCATATATTATAAAATACATCAAAATGTACAATATATGTCAAAATAAAAGTGTTGCAAAGCTGCGCTCATAGTGAAATATTAAAAATAGAGAGTTAAAAGTAACTGAATTCCCTCACGTCACTAAGAGAGTTTAGTATGCAGCAACGTACTAAAATGAACGTAACTATTGCTAATGTGATGGAATGCAGTTAATAGCAATAGGTACTAGCGCCACATATTGCCCTAGCGGTAATTTTTAGAACTTTTTCGCGGAATCCTTCATTCCCATTCTTGTTTAATCATCTTACAAAATTTGGCTCCATTCTCGCAATTAGATCGCACTATACAGAATGTTTAAATATTCTGAACAGCACAGGCGTCAGACAAGTATAATCTATTAGATGTGCACAATGTACTTCAAAAACATCTGGTCAAATTTTAGAAAATGGTACACAAATATAACCATTTTTATCAAAATCATCAAGATTTTTACGGTTGTGTGTGGGGGAGGGAGTGGGGTGGGAATTAAGGAATATGCGTCCAAAAACTGCAGAGTTATTTTGTATGCTGTCTACAGTGTTAAAATTTTCTGCAAAATTACAAAAAAAGATGAAGAAAATAAGCACAGATACTCGCAAATCTATACTAGTAGTTCTCGGTTAAAAGCATTCGATCAAAATAGTTTATAATTAAGAAATGTTTTTGTATAAGCCGCCGAGGGTAACACCCACGTAAAATGTGCTATATTTTACTCACAGTACAAACAAAACAAACTTTTTTCTTTCTTTTTCCGCTTTTTTTCATGTAAAATTACAGTCTTCTGTATTTTTACGTATGTGAATTTACGAGTCTCGGGTATTTTTATAGATGTAAACATATACAATCTCTAATAAATATAGAGAATACATTCTCTATTTTTTAACAAAGCCTCGGTTTTCAGCTCTCTGTAAATTTACCCGAGACTTAAGATAAATGACTACCATGACTATTCACCATTATTTCGCAGAAAATATAAGACTGAAGATTAATAAAAGTCGTTTTTTTTCACCGAAAAATATTCCATTTTTTATTTGAATATGAAACAGATTCATATATACACGTAGTTAATGCCTTGAAAATGAAATTCGGCCAAAAACTTTTGGCTACCTATATACAGGGTTAGGGAGAAATAAGTTTCCCCCTTCAGAGGGCTCGAGAATGCGTTCTGTTGATGCAAATGAGATAAAATTTTAACTACAGATAATTCAAATGTTGCGCTTGATATTTATTAAATAAAAAATAGCACAAAAATCCGCCGATAAGTGGCGCTGTAATACCCATTAAAACATTTAATATGCTTTATAAATGTTAAATAATATAAAAAAATAGCATTAAAACTGCTCAATATGTCCCCCTTCATTTTCAACAATGTTCTCTAATTGCAGAACCATATTTTCCACAGCTCACTGGAGTGAGCCTGCCGGAATATCAAGAACATGGTGGCGAATGTTGTCTTCAGTTCTGGCACAGATGCTGGCCTTTTACAGTAGATATTGTCCTTCTAGAAACCCCACAACCAAAAGTCGCAGGGGATGATATCCGACGAACGAAAACGCCATGCCGTTGGAAAATGGCGGCTGATCACCCGTGAATCTGTGAAAGGCTGTCTTAGCAATTGCTTTACACGACTATCAATGTGAGGATGTGCGCCATCCTGCATGAAAATTATGTCCTCAAGGCATCCATAGAGTTGAAGTTGTAGGATCCCTTAGCATATCACGGTACCATTGTCCTGTAATGGAACAGGTTTGGATTCTATTTGCAGTTATCTCTTAAAAAAATACGATCCAATTATAAAAGTAGCCATAAAACCACACCAGACTGTCACTTTTTCAGGATGCAAGGTTTGTTCCTGGATAGCGTGAGGGTTTTCCGCTGCCCAAATTCGTCAAATGTGGGTGTTAACTTGCCTATTGAGGCAAAAGTGAACTCCGTCAGTCCACAGAATGTTCCATGGCTAAGTGACATCAACCACCATTTCGAGCAAGGAACTCAAGTGCAAAAGTTTTACAAACCTCTGAGTCGCCATCCTGCAATAGGTGCACAGGCTTCATTTTGTAGGGATAAAAATGCAAAATCCGCAGTAATATTTTTCGTACAGTGGAATACGGCATATCCAATACACGGAAAACAACTGGCACACCCACACTATCATGCGGCGACTGACTGCTAGCTTCAACGACCGCGGTAGCCACATTTTCGAAGCTAGAAGATTGGATTTGCTTTCGTCCTCTACCTGAAAGAATGCTAAGTTGCCCAGTTGTTTAAAATTTCTTTATCACCTTGCGTAGGGCACATGAAGATATTCGACTGCTTCATATGGCAGAATTCTTTTACAGTTGCAACGGAGTTCTGTTGGTTCTGGTAGAACAATTTTAGCAGTAGCGCTTTTTCTTGCAACGTAGGTTGCTGTACAAGTCTTGCAACGTTTCTTGCTGTAACGTAAATGATGTTTCACATTTGCAATATATGCAAATAAATACCATTTGTGTTACAACGCCATCTCTTGGTGAATTTTCATAATAATTTTTTTCTTTAATAAATGTCTAGCGCATCATTTGAATTAATTGTAGTTCAAATTTTATTTCATTTGGACCGATAGAACGTATTCTAGAGCCCTCTGAAGTGGAAAACTTATTTCTTGCTAAACTTGTACTTCTGTCTCGAAACAGAAAATTTAGGGGGTCGAAATACCATTTAAATGAGTACATAAATTTATTTTTCGATGAAAAGCATTACTCGCTATTTGTCATAAGCAAACTTTGTTGAAATTTCAAGCATCAAATTATATACCTAGAATGTCGAAACCCTTCAATCAACTTAAACAGCAAATTTTTCATACAAATGCAAAATACAAAAACATGTTCACTAACAAAAAGAAAGTATATATTTTGGCTAAATTTTAAAAGGAAGTAGAAACCCCCTCCCCCTTAAAATTTGGCTAGATAGTTTCGAAATATCTTGTATATTTGATTTTGCTAAATAAATAATAATAATAATAATAATAATAATAATAATAATAATAATAATAATAACAACAATAATAATAAACTAATTTATGAAAAATTCAATTATTAGTTAGTCTTTGAGACAATCGGTCATCCAATACGTAGACTAAATTAATTAAATATGTTAAGTTTGATTTTTGAATAGTAATAGTCATTCAACTCACCAGGACGTTTTCTTGCATTATATTTATGTTATGTTTCCGAACGCAATCAACTAAACGCTTACTGCTTATATTATTATAAATCGCAGCACTTTAATTCCTCTAAACAAAAACCTACACTCTGCGTATACATCAGAGCATTTTTATTTAAATTATAAAAAATATTTTTGAGAAAGCATATATTTTATTTTGTTTCATTATCCTGTCATTTCTGTATCCCGTTCGTATTAGAACAAGAACGAAAAATCATGCATCAGGCCTAGATTATGAACACCAACACTAACAAAAATTATTAAGAAATTACAGTATTTCACACAATACTTCGAAATATTTAAATAAGTAATTTAAAAAACACTTAACACGGTAAAAATCCATTTTCAGAAATTGCTACACATATCTGGTATTGTGTGAAAATTCATTCATCCAGCCATGTATATTATCTGCAGAATTCATACACACCACGTAATACACTAAAAATTAGATATGTTTAAAAATGCATATCCCAGAAAAACACTCACTACCAGCAATTATCGATCACAGTGTCAGCCAAGTAACCAAATTATTACTTACCCATCATACGTAGTATAGGGTAAGTCTTGTAATCGTTTTGAAAATCGAAAATTTTTTTTGATGGACTTACACGTTTCAGACACTAGAAATTCCGAAAAACTTATTTTTAGAAAAAAGTAATTGCCGCCCGTCTGTCTGTGTGTGTGTCTGTAAACGCTCTACCTCCCGAACAAATTGAGATAGAGACTTGAAAATTTGGTATGTGCTTAGTATGTAATAATGGGAAGAAGCTTATTGAATTTCAGCAACCTCGATTATCCGGAACTATTTTTTTTCGAACTCTCGAAATATTCGTTGTGATAAAAAATATATAAAAATTTTCAAAATTGATTTTTAAGGAGTGAATATAAAAGACAATTAAAAAAGACATAAATTTGCATAAAAAATGAAGTCAATCGGATAATTAGTTGCCGAGATACTCGTAAAAATATTTACCACACTCTTCGATTTTTTATGACCCTGTATCTCATTCGAATTCCAATTCTAAGATTTATTTTAATTGTAAATGAGACGCTTAATCCGACGCAGTAAACCGTTAGTTAATATAATTATCAATTTTGGAGTTATAAGGATGTTTCTTTTACGCCATTCAGTAATAGAGCATTTAAAGTTTATGACGTCATCAAGCCACGATTTTATTCGAATTGCAATGCATTTTATAAATAGTTTACACATGTTTTATTTTCATATTTTATATTATGCATATCCATGATGGGTAAGTATTACGGTGGCCCCCAACGTCTAGTTTTATGTGTCTTTGTAAATGAACGATAAAAGCTACGAAATCCATAATCTATAGAAAATGTGTTGAACGTCGGTGCGTCTTTTTAAATTTACTAAGTTTGGAATATCATAACATCATTAAAATGTTCCACAAATGAATTTTCCTCATTGATCATAATGCAATGTAATTCTTTAGTGCGTTCCTGTAAACGAACTATAAATGCTACTTATTCTATACCCCTGCGAAAGCATGTTGTAGTTCACCTCAATGATGCATATCAATCTCATTATGTTTGAAGTGACATAATATCAATAAAATGCACCGCAAACGATTTTTCCAGATGGACCATAATGTAATGGAATACTTTTCTGTGTGCCTCACTCCATTAGTGCGTCAAGTTTCTCAAATAACAAATGAACAAGTTGCACAAAATTCAAAAGCAGTGATAACAGCCATTAGGATTCAATGAACTGATCGCATTAAGCGTATTCACGAAGGAAAAAAAATAAATCAAAACCTCCAACTGTAATGCACGGTTGAGCTAAAATGACAAAACCAACAAAAATGAGTGTGTAACATCCAGAAATGTTACAACCACCAGTAACAAAAATTACAATGTGACAAAACCAACAAAAATGAGTGTGCAACATCCAGAAATATGACAACCAAAATCAATAACAAAAGTTACAATGCGACAACCACCACTAACAAAAGTTACAATGTGACAACCACCAGTAAGAAAAGTTACAATGTGACAAAACCCACGATAGTGACATAATAACCAGCGAAACTCCTGAAAGAAGACCAAGTTAAAAAATGTGACAACCAGATCTAGCACAAGCTAAAGATGTCAATTTATCAAGAAAGAGACAAAAAACCAACAAATGATAATAGACAGAAACAACCTACAACAGGGATGAGCCAATAAAAACGGCAAAAGACAGAGACAAATAAAAGCGAACAGTGAAATCAGCCGTCCCCCCCCCTCAAAAAAGGCGTTAAACACTTCAGCGACAATCCACCATGAGCGTGACAAGCCAGCAGAGATGACAAATATGTAAATTTATGTATGCTAAAGGCGCCTGGTGCATGTAAAATCCGTCGTGGATGCAAAGTCCTCCAAGTTCCCTGTGAATTATACCTCTGGGGATGCCTAGTCAAGTCAGTTCTCGTCACCTGACCAAGGTTCTAAATTACGAGACCAATTACTATCACTTCCTTAATTTTTGCTTTTTTAAATCTGCCAATTCAACAAAGATAAATAGAAACCTTGAACCGGCAAACAAAGAGAACTGTAGCAAACCACTAGAGAGCAAGCACTGCAGCGATGCTAACAAAACTATAGTCAGGTGGATTGCTGTGATCAGGCAATTTCCGCCTTGCTCCCAGGTACTAACTCGTCAAGCTAGGCACTCTTGCCGGGCAGGTAGGGGCCTGGTTAGCGGTATATAAAAAAATGGACTATAAACGCTACACACTTCATTTTCAATACCGAACATTCTATAGGACACCACAATAATATAAAAAATTACATAGGAATCCGAGTATATTTACGAGAGTTGGAATACGGAGAGACGATTGATAGACAAACCGAATATATAAACACTTTTCAACTATGCTGCAATGAGTTAAAAAACAAGGATAAATGAAAAAATAATCTCCTTATCCATATCTTTATTCTTTATTGCGCATTGTTATTTCTACAAAATAATTTAGATATTGCGACATCTAAATATGAATAGGAAAATTAACTTCTGAGTTTGTTTCAAAAATATTAATTGGCTCTTATTTTCTCTAAATCATTTTTTTTTATTACTATAAGCTTTAAAGTAAATCTAAGACGTGTGCGAGTTTCTAAGCTATATTGAGCTAATAATAAATTTTCTGCTTCAGAATTAAAGTAGACAAAAAGACTAAAAGATGAATATATACATCTTATTTTCTGAGGGCATACATTGTAGACATTAGTGAATTTTTTATGAATTCCAAATAACACATCTGAAAATACGAAGTCATAGTATATCTAACAAATAAAAAGTTGAAATTTAAATAATTTTCTGAGTTTCTGAATGTTTTTGAATTTTATTAGAATAGGAAAAGTTGCAAATGGTAACTTTCTTGTAGAAACTGTAAGATAACTTTGGAATAAATCATGGTATAATCATCCGAATAATTATCATAAGCATAAGATAATTATTTGGGAATTTTCGAATGACAAGTCTTCAATAAATATCTTATCATATTTTTCTGTATTTGTATAAATTATCCAATACATAAAAATTTACGTTCTTGCTCTTACAACACGAAACGCGAACACGATTTTGTGTGTAGGAACCGAAAAATAATAACTATCATTACTGAGACACGAATGTGAGCAAAATGTGAAAGCCTCGTGATCCAAATGCAAATCTTAATGTCCACGTTGCTAACCACTGGCATGAAAAATGAGTCATTGTAACGTCACTGTACAGGCGACATGTTCCATTTTGTGACGAGGTGCAATTAGTCGCCGTGACTTCACAGTGGAGTTATGAAGTGACTGTCATATGAGAGTCATAATAGGGCGAATTAGAGAAAATACATTTTACAATAAAGACGCACCATTGGTCCTGTGATACTTGTGTCCATTTGTGACTTCACAGTAGCGTCACCTCGACATATAATAATTTTAATATATTAAAAAAAATGTTTTTGAATTGACAAAATGTCTGAAATATGTTTGGGTGTATCCATTGTATCCATACAGAGAAAAGTCAAATTTTGTGAAGATATATATATAAATTTACCACGTGAATTTAACATTAGCATCATCAAATTTTGAATTCTTCTAACTGTTTAAAGATTTGAGTGAAAACATCTGAACTATAAATTTTTCCTTCTGCCTTCATTCAAGGAGCTTAAATATGGTATCAAAAGTGGTTGTTACCATTTGTAAATTCAAAGTTGGTACAGGTTTTAATATGTAAATGATTCTATATGATCTCTAATGCAAAAATTGCATTTGTATTCAGAAAGTAGATACGATTCTGAGTCACGATTCTTATCATCTCTCTGCGACAATTGGTCGATTAAAATGTATGGAGAGTTCTACATTTTTTCCTTTGGATAACTATAGATAAATTTATGCAAAACTTCTTTAATATAATACACATAATAAAAAAATATTTATTTTATTAAACATAGAGTATTAAAGTTAAAATATATTATCTTATTCTAGTTGCTTATGTGCTCTAACCCTTTTAATGAAATTGGTGAAATTTGGCTTCCATGATGTGCTTATTGATATTTTTCCTTTATATATTTAAGTATCAGATTTAAAAAAATTAATCTTAAATATACCGACGTTGTAAAAGCATTAGGTTGAAAATACATTTCTCTGTATATACTCAGTGTAATTTCGTTTTTAATAAGTGGTTAAGGCCCTTCGGATGCATGTATTTAAAAAAAAATATGCATACAAATACATAAAAATTTCATTCATACTTTACAAATTTCTACTCATACAAATCCATGTTTCGCCTTTATTCCTTGTACGTTAATTGTAAAAAAATATACTCTAAATAAATATAAACGAAAGTTCATCAGATCTACGTCTGATATGTGAAACCTTTTATGCTAGTCTACATTTTCCTCTTATAGCTAAATGGTTTCATTTAAGGCAATTTTGATAACTGATCTTCACATAGCAAATAAATAAACAGAAATAACAATGAATCATTAATTTACATCAAAGATGTGACGATTCTCTCTAGAATTATTTTCTTAATAAAATCTTAAAAAAGAAAATATTTTATGATTATAAAAACATCTAATTATTTTTACCTATATTGATAATAACGTTATTAAAATGTAAAATTCTTTTAACAAAAGGATTTTACGCTCCATCAATGGAAATGTATTATAAGGAAAGCTGACCTTACATTCTAATAATACAAATCCATGTCTCGCCCTTATTCCTTCCATATCAATTTTAAGAAAATATACTCTAAATAAATATAACATTAATAGATTTGTGGCTGATATTTGAAACCTTTTATGTCAGCCTACTTTTACCTCATACCGTAAAATGCTTTCATTTAACACAATTTTGATTAATAATCTGTACACAGCAAATAAATAAACAGAAAGAACAATGAATCATTAATTTACATTAACGAAGGTTTGGTTCTCTAACAAATTTTTTCTTTATATTATCTTATTAAAAAGTAATTTTATGATCACAAAAATCAACTAATTATTGTTTCTCATATTGATAATAACGGTATTAAAAATGTATAATTCTTTTAACTAAAGGATTTTAGATTCATTAAGAAAATTGTATTATAAGGAAAGCTGACCTTACATTCTACTTATACAAATCCTGGTCTCGCCTTTATTCTTTGCATATTACTTTTTAAGAAAATGTACTCTTAATAAATATAACCGGGAGTTAATAGATTTACGTCTAATACGTGAAACCTTTTATTTCGGCCTACTTTTCCCTCTTATCTATAAATGCTTTCATTTAACACAATTTTGATAAATAATCTGCAAATTGCAAATAAATAAACAGAAAGAATAATGAATCATTAATTTAAATTAACGATGTGACGGTTCCTTTTAAAATTATTTTCTTGATATAACCTTATTAAAAAATAATTTTCTGATTAATTAATGATATAACTATTTTTACCTATATTGATAATAATATTAATAATAATTTATTATTATTTTAGCTAAAGGCACTTTACCACAGCATTAACGAAAATGTGTTATAAGGAAAGCTGGCCTTACATTCAACTTATACAATTCCTTGACTCGCTTTTATTCCTTGGCATATTAATTTTAATAAAAATACACTTTCAATAAGTATAAACGAGAGTTAATAAATGTTCGTGTGATGTGAACTAATAAAATGATTTAATAAAATACGAACGTATTATTTTCTTTATATTACAATTATATTATATAATATTATTATTAGAAATATTTTAATTTTAAGAAAATATACCTAAATAAATAATACCGAGAATCGGTAGGTGTCTCTCTCATATATGAAACCTCTCATGTTAATCTACATTATTCACCTTTAACTAAATGTTTGTTTTTAATGATATTTTGATAAATACTCGACGTAAACAAAAAAGAAGAATAATGAATCATTAATTAACACTAACGCTGAAATCGTTTTCTCTTAATTTATTTTAAAGAAATAAAATTATGTTATTTTTTAATCACCTGATTGCTTTTATTTACTTCTTCAATAATATTATTATTGAAAAAATGTATACTCTTGTTATTTGAAGGGACTTCTTTACAAAGTGTAAAAGTTCTAAATAAAAATGAATTATAAAGAAAGGTTGCATTACATTCTATTTATACAAATTCTTGTTTCGCCTTTATTTCTTGCATGTTAATCTTAAGAAAATATACTCAATTTAAATATAACCGAGAGTTAATAGATGTTCCTCCGATATGTGAAACCTTTTATTGCTAAATGCTTTCATTAAATTCAATTTTGATAAGCAATCTGTGCATACTAAATAAAGAAACAGAAAGAATAATGAATCATTAATTAACATTAATGATGAAATGGTTCTCTCTTAAATGATTTTTTTAATGTAATCCTATTTTTAATAATCATCTAATTATTTTTATTTCCATGGATAATAAAAAATGTATAATTCTGTAAGTTAAAGGGACTTCCTTAAACTTCTCTAATAATGAAAATGGATTATAAGGAAAGCTGACCTTACATTCTATTTATACAAATCCTTGTCTTGCCTTTATTTCTTGCATATTAATTTTAAGAAAATATACTCTAAACAAATATAACCGAGAGTTAATAGATGTTCGTCTGATATGTGAAACCTCTTATGTCAGTCTACATTTCCCACCTGCCGATAAATGAGTTTTATCATGTGCGTCTCTTAAGTGGAAGAAAATCTTATCTCTCCTTTTTCCGTCTCTTTTTTTTCTCTCTCTCTCCATCTCGAATTAAGGAGAAAATCCCCTCCTGCCGTTCATGGTATTGCATCTTCGTGGAGTGGCTGCGCTTAATAATTGAACACCATCTTGTAGAATAGCTAGTGTAAAGCTTCAGCAATATATAATGCATTACTTCAGGATGTGTTGTCGAACACTTTAAACAGGTAGCATGAAGTGAATAATTGAAGCTGGGTAGAGAGATGTTGCTTTCAATAGAGAAGTTTTAAAAAGGCAAAAGACTATTTTCGAACTTAGCTATGAACTTTTTAAAAGTATTATCTTTGGTATATTTAAATGTCACCTTTTTCAAGATACATTTTGCGAAGCCTTGCATTTTTAAAGGTTTACAGATTGGGCTTCTTTTGGAGTGTCTATAATTCAACTTTAATTGATTTAAACCTCACTCCTGAGTTGCTAGATGTTCGGAAAGTCGGAAGGAAAAAGGTAATGAGAAATTTGTCATTTTTGAAAATCGAAAATGATATTTTGCTCACTTTGTACTTAGTTTAGTTATTTCGGTAACATTTACGATGGACTATCATAAAACTAAATCTCTTAGAAAGAGAAAAAATTGTAATAAAGTAGCAATTGAATAACTTTTGTAAAATTTGTTTGAACAGATTGTTCAAAATAAATAAGTAAAATTATCTGACAATGGTGACTTTTGTATAATCTGGTAGGGTTTATTTCTTAAAACAAATAAGTAAAAAAGATCAAATATTATTTAATAATTAATGCTTATGATAAAATTAATCAAAAATAGAGTTTATACTATAATTATAAAGTTATATAAAGGTATAATTCTTCATATAATTCAAAAGTAACATCATCATAAACATCATCAAAGTAACATCTTCATAACATCAAAAGTTCATAGTTTATTTCGCTATGAACTTTTTTAAAGTTATATCTTTTGTAAATTTAAATGACAACTTTTTCAAGATACATTTTGTGAAGCTTTTCATTTAACATATTTATATTTGCTCATTTAGTTAAGTTAATGTAACACAATCAAAAGAACATAGGATCTTGATTTTGGTAATTTAGTTAGCATATTTACATTTTGTTCTACATAAAAAGAGGATATCTTTTTTTATAATGGAAAACGTGGGAGAGGACATAAAATATGCAAAACAAAATATTTGTCGAAAGCTTTTCTAATACGTGTTTGTACATTTAGTTTAGAAATCTCCCTCTCATCAATAAATCAGGAAAATGTTGAATATATTTCAAAAAACAGAGAAAGAATAAATAATTAGCTAATTATCCTGCATCAGAGAAATTTAGTAAAAATGCAAAAGTCAGCTTTTATAAATTTTCTTCTAAAAATTTCAAGCATAATTAAAAAAAAACAAAGTTGTATATCAAAGGAATAAATTATTAAAAAAAACTTGCTATAATACTTGCTTAATTTATATTTTAGATTTCTTAATTTAATGACATTTTATTAACATATTAAAAAAATGAAAAACATTTGAAAAAGGTAAAATTTCAGGAAAAGGATGTCATATATTACATTAGCGTGCAAAAGTCCTTAAGTCAAATAAAATAAACCGATTTTGATTACATAATATGCATAAATATTGATTTCATTTATTTCTCAAATTTAATTTGTGTTTATCAACAAAAGTTCACAAAGCAGAAGTTCTAATTTAGTACATTCAAATTCTTATATCGATCGGGAACATCACAAATCATCTTCATATCAAGTTTGGTATGTATATATATATTAATTTTATAATGATTCCTTAAAGTTGATTTACATTTTGCAATTCTGATATTTAATTTATTTGAGATTAGTCAATATTACTCTCTATTGCAGGTAATGTTGATTGCTTGTAAATACTTTTTGTAAAAAAGAAGAAAAAATGAATATTTAATCGAATTGCATGGTAACCTTAAAATTCCGTCTCAAGAAGGTTATACCCATGAGAAAATTGCAAAAATTTAAGAATCCCAAAATCAAGCGTAACATACACATTAGCCCCGTTAAAAGAAACTGGAATAAATTCAACTAGAAAACGTTTTGGACGACTTAAAGCACATCAAATGGGGAAGACAAACATGATATGATTATGAGTAAACGAAATAGAAGACTTCCAGAAACTGCATTGAAAGAAGAGTTGAGTCAAAGTAGAGAATCTCCAATATCCATTGATACAGTTAAGAGGCATCTGCGTATACTGTAGGTTTGAACGGTCGCATAGCTTGTCGAAAACCTTTGCTACGACGAATAAATAATAAACAAGTTGGAAATTGTACGTCAAACGTGACAAACGAGGTGCGTTCGTACTATAGCTAGTTATATAAATATTCAGATCTTGATGATTTTTAATTCTGTGAAATGAATTATATCGTCTGCAGATTAATTTCTGTCATAAAATAAGTATCTCGGTCGCTTGACGATTAAACTTCGAAAGCTCCTATAAAAAGAAAGCACCGATTAAAAAAAAAAATTCTTAATAAATGTTTTTATTAATATTTTCTAAAGTTTTGATTCGATTTAAAAAAAAATTGAAATGTCTCGACAAAATTCTGCAAAGATAATATATCTTAAATTTCAAACCATTCGGATGGGTAGTTTTTGCGTTGTTATATGCGGACGGATGGACAGACAGACGGACGGACGGACCAGACGACGACAATAGGTACTATGTATTTATATTATTACGAACGCACCTAAAAAGAAACATCTTCAGTGGACTAAAGAATATCAATCTTTGATATAGAGTGAATGGGAAACGTTTGGAGCTGATGAATCCAAGTTTGAATTGTTCGTAACCAAAATACGAAAGTATGTTCGAAAAATGGTCGGAGAGCGTGTATGCGAAAAGTGTTTAAATCACGAAGTGAAACATAGAGTCGGTAACGTCATGATTTGGGTGTGGTTTTGGGGGAGGAAAATTTGGAGATTTAGTACAAGTTAAAAACAACAATGGATAAGAAAATGTATCACGGTATCTTAGTACATCATGTTGTTCCGTCTGGTTCTCGAAATATTGGCAAACGATTCACTTTTCAGCAAGACAAAGACTATAAACACACATCTAAAGTATGTTTAAATTATTTGAAAACAAAATTATGATATGGTCCCCACAATTGCCTGACCTCAATGCTATTGCGAAATTGTGGGATGAAATTGACAGAAAAGTTCGTATGATGACTCAAACAAATCTTCGAAGTCTTTAGAAATGTTTGCATGGTACTTGGAGAAACATAAACCACGAAACACTGGAAAATTTAGTGTTTCGAATGCGCTAAAGGAGACCTCATCGACGAAAGCGAAATGTGAGTTCAATTATATTTTTTTATCTTAAATATTTAAAATGTTCATCGATATTTTGTTATTACATCATGTATAACATCGTTCTATCATAAACTATTTCACCGTACTTTGTTCTTTAATGTTAATTTATACTTTTGATCAAAGACTTTTGCACGCTAGTGTATGTGTAGGGTTCATATCAAAATATGTCTATATATTAATCAATATTTAACCAATTTAAGTTTCTAGCCGCAATGTATGCAGGTTGGATCTTGCATCCACTAATAAACCTAGTTAATCTTTATGCATCCAGTGTAATTCTTAACGTAACTAACTACTAGTAATTTAAGAAACGTTTTAATTTGCAAGACTTTCCTTGCACGGAAACGAAAACGTGGGTCCTTCTACTTCATAAGTTCTACTCGAAAACATTCCTTTTCTGGTAATATGTCCGTAACTAGGCAGTATCTGATAAAAATAACAAATTTTACGAACTTTAATAAAACTATTAGAAATTCACAATCTTAGTAAGATTTTAATGTAAATTTAGACAGATTTCAATGTTTAGATTTCATTTATGTTTTCCTCCTATATATATTTTCTTTTCAAGTATTTGTATACGAAAATAAAATAAAACAGCTGTCTTAAAATTTTTACCCGTCATAGATATTTATTTAATCAATACACAACTTTCTACGGACTGAGAAAAAGTAGTGTGAATAAAACAGCACAAAAGAATCAATGCTGTAAGAAGAAAGACTAAAAGAGGTTAAAAAAGAAGCCACATTAAAGAGGGGAGAAAAAATACCTCTGAGGGAAGAAGTCGTGGAGTGTCCAGAGCAGCAATCGATGGTGCCTTGCTGTCACCAGTGGTCACAAAACAGTTTATTATCGAGAAAGAAAAGTTTTTGTGGTTCGTCTAGAAAACTGTTTTTTCAGATAGGGTCGACAATCAATTTACAAAAGGTTTCACCAAAACAGTTTCCACTCACAGTTTCGTTTTTTTTTTTTTTGTTGTTGTTGTCTTTGAACAGTTTTGGAAGTTTATTTTTTGTATAGAGTTAGAATATAAGAGGAAAGATACTATTCGATAAAATAAATTTATGTTAATGTAATAGGTTGTTTAATATTAAAATATAATGTTTAGCAATGGTAAAAGAAGTTTTAAGAATTCGTTTTATGATAAAATATTAATATTTCTCTAAGCAAGAACATATTTATAAAGGTTGTTTTCGCTAAAGCAATTTGTTAATGTATACTAAATTAATGAATATATATTTGTTCTTTCTTATGTACATATATCAGTGATTGTTTATGTACCTAATATTGAAATATATATCCATTTTAAATACAAGGGTTTTTCAGGAAGTAACTTGCGGAATGTTTTAATTCCAGCATCCGAAGGATGGAGCTACTCTAGCCAAGCAATAACATCGTCTCAATTATTAAAGTGTGTATCACAAAATCATAGTTCATATGGTGAAAAGATGACGCGTCTAATCGTGCGCTAATGATGTTAAGACGATAAAACCACCCCATCCACCAACTGCATAATTTGTTATGTAATTCACTTATTGAATACAAGAAATATATGACCAACGAAAATCAAATCCATAAACAAATCTGTGAGATGTACAATGATAAATCTACGAGTGATAGAATGATTAAAAGGTTTTTTTTTTTTATTCAATTCAATCAGAACGAGCATATACGATGACACAAGAAACGGCCGGCGATTTATGGTGAATGATGAACTGGTTCGTACAGTTGATCAACATAGTGAATTGCACCATTTGTTTTACTTGAAGATATTTCTGGATGGCTAGCGTTTTGATGAAGATGACATGGTGAAAGACGCCGTAACATCATGGACAACCTCACAGGCGACCACATTCTTTGATACCGGCATACAAACGCTTGTATTTCGTTACGATAGAATTCTTAATGTGTTGGAAGACCATGCAGAAAAATAGTGTAATATGTTCAATTAGTCGTTTTATTTCATCTCACGCCAGAATGCTATTTGTTTTTCACAATCACGGAACTTACATTCCAAATAATTCCCCTCATAATGCAAATGAGATTAAAAGTTCGCTTACGATGTTGAAAATTTTTAATGTTTCCACTCTGAATTACCTCAATGAATGATGCTGTAATATCATTTTTTTCATTTAATATTTTAATGATGCTATTTATCTATTAGATTTGTATTTATTTGTCTATTTTATATTGCACACAACTGGACAAGTTATCTTCTGTATGAAATCCAGTAATTGTACCATATTCTATAAGATTAAATTAATTTCATTTTGGTCAAGAAGGTTCTGGATTTGCAAATTGTAAAATCCCTTTACAAATTGCTTACAAATTGTCTTTGTAAGATTGTATTTCTAGTTTCGAGGTTTGCTTTTTCAAAATGAAAAGCTTTTGCATCAAGATCGTTAAAGGAAATGGAAGTTGGTGCTGATCGCTACTGAAATATAAGGGGAGGTAGGGATAATAAGTCCACGGCGAATCCATATCAAATGGTTTAAACTTGGATATGATCCCTGCTTCAACACCTTCAACATTGTTTTAATCGCTACAGGACATACATATAAGTCTGAAATGGACATCTGATAACTGTCGGAGTCAGAAGTAGTATAGTTGGGGCAAAAGGGAAGCTTTTATAAAATTCATCATTTTACTGTCGCAGAAAGAACGATCATATCACCAAGTTTGCAATTTTACTGCTCATGATACAAGAAACTTTACATATTACAAATATATAATCAAGTAGAAACTTTTGTGCTGAAAAACATAGTTGCAATATTAAAGATCAGAAATCAATAAATCCATCATCACTTGGCTTCAAACTAGGCAATATAGTCAGTCACGATGAATTTGTCTCTTACTTTAACAAGCTGTAACTACTAAACAAATGGCTTTGGAAGCTTGCCACTTTACCAGTTATTTACCTATGGATATCACATAGAGCTACTAAAGGGATTTCCTGCCTGCTTAATTAATCTATTAATCTTTAAAATTCACCCAAAAATTAAATTCCCAAATTCAACCTCATTTTCATAAGCCTATATCTCAAAAGGGGTATTTCTGATTTGATTACCGATAATACCACTATGAAAAGAGCACATCTTGTTTAACAAGAAAGCTTTTGTCTCATTTTGGGCCTCTCCCATATAATGTAATTAAAAAAAGGTCGAAAAAAACTATTTTCCATGAAATTCGCAAGCATGTACGGTTGCAAACTGAAGTCCGTGTACGGTCAAATATCTCTTAAATGGATAAAACTATAATTATATAATAAGTGCCTGCTTCATAAGTGTCTGTAATAAGTGACCATGGTTACCATACGAGTGTAACTTCAGAACCCTTTGTTGATATTTGAAAGTTATCGATTCTATCTCGAAACCTGTGAGAGATAGCGACAGCATGTCAGTTACAAAAGTGCAGAGCGTTCTCAATTAAATATAAAATTATATCTTACATGTAAAAATAACTATGTTAGAAGTTCTAAAGTGATGATTTTTGATAATCAATCACAGGCTAAAGCTAATCACTTGTGGGAATGTCGCATTATAATGCAGATATATATTTTCTAACAAAACTAAGACAGTGATCAAGATACAATTTATTTTAATAAGAAATTTTAGTTACGTATGCTCAAAGTGTCTGCCGTTGGTAGCAATATACACGCACTAACATACCATTGCATACATTGCTGAATCGTAGGCACATTCAGAATATTTAACTAGAATTACTTATTAAAATAAATTGTACCTTTCCTAAATGTGGTAATTTTATTAGAAGATATGCATCTGCCTTATAATGCGACATCAATGCAAGCGCCTATTGACGTATTTAATCCGGGAAAGTGTTATCAGAAAATTAAAAAATAAAAAAAATATATATTTTTTACATATATCGAGGATGCTTTACGCTTTTGTAATTAACATTGTATCAATCTATTATAGTTTTGAGATAAGGGTCGATAACTTTCAAGTTTCGTCGCTGGAGGCGCTGCAGTCACACTCATATTATAGCACATGATCGTTTTATTGTAAATAGACTCTTGTTTCACAATTCTAGCTCTATCCCTTCAAGAGATATTCGAGTATACACAGACTTCAGTTTGTATGCGTACATACTTGAGAATCTCACAAAACAGGTGTTTTAAACATTGCTTTTTTTTTTTTATCTTATGCGAAATAAGCCTAAGATGGAAAAAAATGCACTTTTTTCAGTGGTATTATCGTAAACAAATCACAAATGTCCCTTTTGAGATATAGATTTCTGAAAATGGGGCCGAATTTATGAATTTTATTTTTGAGACGATTTCAAAGAGAAAAAAATTAATAAATATTTAAACAGGCAGGAAAAGCTTTCAGTTGCTTTATGTTATAAACTTAGCTAAATAACTGGTAAAATGGTCAAACTTTCGATGCCATTTATTTAATGATTACAGCTTGTAGTCCAGTCATTTGGTAGAAAATAAAGGAATGTTTTGGTGTAGTTTTTTTTTTTGGAGGGGGGGGGGGGGTCCCTTTATGTTTTTGGTGTCGCTGAACACGAATCCGAGGTTTTCCAACAAATTTTTTTTCCGGGAAATAAGTTTTTTTTTTTACAAAAACGTGTAAAAAAGACTTTTCTCCGTTTTTTCAAAATAATTCCAAAATTATACATTTTACGTGAAAGTCAGCAATATATGAATTAAAGAGAATAAAATTTCCTACATTTTATGCACTGAAAGTTTTTTTCTCTGATCAATAGTTTAGCCGTGAGAGTGCCTCAAAAATGGTTATTAAAAACAAAAAACTGTAAAAAAACGGGAATTACGGTACTGTATGTCAATGTAACATATAAACTAATCATTTTATGCAAATGTTAACTATTAATGTTACTAAAGATTATATGTTTGACTATATTTTATGCATTTGAGGTAGAGGAAAAGTGCGGATCGGACACCAGGGGAAGGTGGGAGCAGTGGGGCAGATCCAGCTACTCTCATGAGTCGAGGGTGCTACTCCTCCGGAGAGCTCGTATTTTAAGAGGCAGTAACATTGGGAGTGGATAAAAGATAAAAAAAACTGTAAAAAACGGGAATTATGGCCCTGTATCGCTGTGATATGAAAATTAACCATTTTAAGCAAACATTGACTATTAATGATACTAAAATGTTCCAATGATTTTCGGTTGCAAAGCATTCGGATGAAGACCTTGAGGAGTTTTTGACGTACGATCTAGGCCCTTATTCCTTATCCCCATTCGACAATGGTTTAAGAAAAGGAACCAAATCTACTCTCTACAAGGCATTCAAATTCAAACCCCTTACAAACAAGCGGTTCAGTGGCAGAATTCAATTCGTCATTGATGGGGGGGGGGGGGGGTATTGCATAGGGTTATTTGGCCTAAGAATCAGCCTTTTTCAACAATCTGCGATAAATATGTTGAGTACGTACATTCACGGTACCAACCGCAGGCAGTAGTTGTCTTTGATGGCTACCCTGATGCCTTACAAGGTGGTACAAAAACTGTTGAGCGTATGAGACGAGCAAGGAAACATTCTTCAACGGATATATTGTTTGACGGTACAATGATACCTACCATTTGCAAAGAAAAGTTTCTTGCTAACCCAAAAAACAAGGGTCGGTTAATATCTATGATGAGTGATAAGTTCTTATCAGCAGATATTACATGCAAGCAAGCAAAAGAAGACGCAAACACCTTGATTATAAACACTGCTTTGTCCTTGGCTCCATCAAATGAGACGGTAATTATATTTGGGGAGGATGTAGACCTCTTGGTCATTTTGATCTGCAGGGCTGAAAACGTTTTCTTTTTAAAACCTGGAAAGGACACTGTTTCTCCAGTGATATTTTCTCCAATTAATGCTGTGAGTTCAACGGTTGCGGAAAACATCCTCTTCCTACATGCTATATGAGCGGGTGTGATACAACGTCAGCACCATTTATGCAAGGAAAAATGAAGTTCCTCAAAACTCATGTGAAGAATTCAGATGTTGCTGACGCTGTTAAAGTATTTAAAGACTCCAACGCTATTCAAGAGATGATTGCAGCTGCTGGGGAACGTTTCTTGGTCTTGCTGTACGGTTATAGTGGGACGAATGTGCCTTCGCTGAACCACCTAAGGTAGTTTTCGTACAAGAAGTCAGCATTTAAATACAATTCAAATATTGCTGCTTTACTACCATATGTAGCTGAAGCACGACAGCACTCTTTAAGAGTATATCACCAGGTGCAGCAATGGCTAGGAGTTGAAAAAAATGCTGAAGAGTGGGGATAGAAAAAAAAACAAATATTGGCCTTGAGCCTGTATTTACTTTACTACCCCCTTCTCCCCCTGCGTTGTTGAAGCTTGTATCATGTAAGTGCAAAAAGAACTGCCAACAAAATTGTGGGTGCAAGAAGGCAGGTCTTTGTTGTTCCAACATGTGCCTCAACTGCGAAGGAAACTGCAACAACATCTCAGTTGTGAATCAAGATGAGGACGACGAGTTACACCCTGAAACCGAGCTGGAGATGGATTGCCCACCCATTGAATCCGTGGACCCAATGGAAGAGGAACAAGCTATGCCACAAAGTATGAAATATTTACCATTAAGAAAACATTTATTCCATAATATTGGTAGTAAATAAAAAATCCACTAATTCCATACGTCTATTTTCTATGTTGTAGATATCGATGAACAGCAGGGACCTTCAAATAAAAGATTGCGGAAATAAGAATTTTGCTTTTTGACTTCATGTAAATACACTAATGTTTGTTACTAATGTACATAATAATTTATAATTAAATAATAATTAATAATGAGTCGCCGTATTTATTATCAGGCAACTTCATTGTAAAATGTAGTCAATCATATAGTTTTTAGTATCATTAACAGTCAACGTTTGTTTAAAATGGTTAATTTACATGTTACATCGACGTACAGAGTCGTAATTCCCGTTTTTTACACCTTTTTTGTCTTTTACATCTCCCAATTTTACCGCCTCTTACAGTATGAGCACTCCGGCGGAGGAGCACCTTCGACTAATGAGAGACGGTGGAACTACTCCACTGCTCCCACCTTCCCCTGGCGCAGGATCCGCACTTTTCCTCTACCTCAAATGCATAAAATATAGTCAAACATATAATCTTTAGTATCATTAATGGTTATCGTTTGCGTAAAATGGTTAGTTTCCATGTTACATCGACATACCGTAATTCCCGTTTTTTTACAGTTTTTTGTTTTTAACACCGTTTTCTGCGGCACTCTCACGGCTAAACCATTGATCAGAGAAAAAAACTTTCAATACATAAAATATAGGAAATTTTATTTTCTTTAATTCATATACGGCTGACTTTCACGTAAAATGCACAATTTTGGAATTATTTTGAAAAAACGGAGAAAAGTCCGTTTTTTTACAGGTTTTTTGTAAAATAAACGTATTTCCCGAAAAAATTTTGTTGGAAAACCTCGGATTCATGTTCAGCGACCCAAAAAACATAAAAGGACCCCCCCCCCCCCAAAAAAAAAAAACTACACCAAAACTTTCCTTTATTTGCTCTTTTTTATCCCCTAATGCCTGGACTATTGTTAAAGTAAGGGTAAAATGCATCGCTAGAGATTGTATGGCCTAGTTTGAAGCCAAGTGATGATGAATGTATTGATTTCTGATTTAATATTGAAACTATGCTTTGCAACACAAAAAGTTTTGCTAGATCACATATTTGTAATATGTAAGTCTTCTTGTATTATGAGTAGTAAGATGACAAACTTTCTGCTTTTCTCATTTTTTCTTAGACAGTGAAATAGTGAACTTTATAGAAGCACCCTAGTTGTCCCAATTATGACTCTGACAGTTTGCCTATGTCCATTTTAGACTTATATTTTGTAGCTATTATATCATAATTGAAGGGGATGGTCAAACAAAGACTTTTAAAACAGCTGACATGGAATTACCCTCTCCTTCAAAATAAAGAAATTTTGCAATGAAGTCCGATGTCATAATTAATTTATCCATTTAAGAAACATAAGAAATCTTACTCAATATTTTCATACGGTTATAGTGCTTTTTCAGCAGTTGTTATGAGTCATCACATGCCACAGGAAACTAGGTAATCATAAAATTTTAGTTATAATATCTTCACTTTTGTTAAATTTACTATTAAATATCTGAGTTCAGTTGGAGTGGAACGGTCTGCATTTTTCTAACCGAATGACTGGTTGCTTCTTACAAGGAATACTCACGAAATGCTACCCGCCGATTATAACGAAATTTTGAAGGTACGTAAAGAACACCAAAATATACACTTCCAATAAATTTTATCTGCAATCGTTACATTGGAAAAGAGATATTGGGGTTCAAAAGTGCTATACAAAAACACATTCAAAGGAAGAAATGCATAGCTAAATTGAAGAATAACATTGTTAGCATTCCTTTCGTGTTTATAAAAAGTACATTAGCATTTTTTTCATGTCTATAAAAGTTATTTTCGCAAATATTCATATTACACACTGCTTCATTCCATGGATATAATCCCATAGATATATCCTCATAAGTCCATTCACATTTCAAAAATTCATCAAAAATTAACAAAATGTCCTATCGGAGTGCGGTTTGCATCATAAGACTTGTCAAAGAGTCAGACTTTTTATGGCGATAAAACAAATAGTTCAAAGAGATTCAAAAGTTAAACCAGATTTTAAAAAAATCATGAAAATTTAGTAAATTGTTGTATCGGTGTAGGTACCATACGACGTCAAAAATTTTTATATTTCATGAGAAAGGAAGATGGTAGTTCAAAGAGCCCCGTAAGTTCGTTCACATTTCATAAACTCCTAAAAAGTAACCATTGTCGTATAGGAGTACGGTTTCCACCATAAGACATGAAAAATGAACAGAAACTCATTTTATGGGACACTTTGTGCAACTGCATAACTGTCAGGAACTCATCAAGCTAAATTCATTGATTCACAATTAGTTTTCGTCTCCACGTTCTAGGAAAATCTGGCATCATTCCTGGTATTGTTGTGAATATTTTGAGGATTACGAAACATTCACAAATACCATGGTTATTTTATTTTACAAATTTACCGATGTGTACAACTTGTTATCCATTAACGAACATCCTTCTTTAATTCGTTGCTCCTGGTGTAAATTATTCTATTGTTTTGTGCATTTCTATGAAGCATTGCATATCGCAACGCATGAAGACTAGGCATTCCTATTCTTTGTGGCCGTCAACGTTGAATAAAAATGTTTACCTAACATGTTATATTACGGTGGCCAAATTTTATAAAGGTGTTATAACGAGATTTTCTTTTTTAAATTTCATAAATTTAAAAATATCTTTTTAAGCTGAAAAATTTTCATTGTCCCACGAATTTATCAACTTCTTAAAATATGATAAGCTTTTTACATTAAAACTGCGGGTCCTGCTTGAACTACAATTCCCCAAATTTGAAGATCAAATGTCCTCGAAAATCGAGGATGTTTGGTCACTTTAGAGTTAAGTTAAAGTACGTTAATGTGATGTTATGTAACTATTTGAAGTTCATTTAATTATGTTTTACTATTTTAAACAAAAAAAAAATCATGAATGTGATTGAGGTTTACTACAGTATGTTCCCTATACAAAATAGTGTGTTAAATATTTATAATTCTTTTGCAGGGCCAAAAAAAATAATTCCGATTCATTATCACCTACAATCGATAATTGATGGAGGTGCGTTCCGATTCATTATCACCTACAATCTATAATTGATGGAGGTGCGTTTACAACTGAGTTTGGTTTTCCATCTGAAGGAAAATTTAGTACATAATGTGACGAGTATAAGATATATACTTCTTATACAGGGCCATACAAAATAATTTAAATAGATTCAATCTAGGGATAATTATTTTATGAGCGCGTTTTGAAGCTGAACTAAATTGTTGTATGATATATAGTGTATAAATAATTTATACAAGACCTATAATGACCCAAACAATTACAGTAGACGCTTTACTCTCCGGCATAATGTGGCCAGAGGGCTGACCGAATAATAAGCCGGATAGGCAAGAATTCTATAAATACACACTTCCTGCTTCCGATACTGTTCAAAACACATATTTTATTCCATACCTGCTCTCATTCATATTTTTTTTATCTCTTAGTGCAGGCCGGTACTTTATAAATGTTTGTTATGCAATGTACTGTACGTTTTAAAATTTTATTACAGAAAAAGAACGTCTAAGAAGAAAAATATTGTATACATTTTAAGATACATTTTATAATATCAAATTGAATTGTGGGAAACATAAAATCCTGTACCCTGTATTTAAAATAAATAAAACATTAAATATTTTCTTTATCGCAAAATAAAAAGTTAGCTCCAAAAATCACCAATAAAGGGAGTGTAATGCATTTTTACTAAATATGTAACAAGAATTACTTTGTTTATCTGTTTAGTGAGGTCAAGCAAAACATGTTCAGTTTGATGGCCACTATTATCCATTACCATCTGGAATCGTATATCATGTTCCATGAATGATTACAGTACATGTGTCAGAATTTTACGTGCATGGGCTTTTTAAGATCGGCAGAGATTTTATGGAATCATTCTAGACCAAGTCATTAAGATTTACCCTGAAAAAAAAATTGGAAGGATTCAGATCTAAGGATAAAAAAAAAACAACGTAATCAATCGTAGGGAAATGATAGCTGATGATTCTGTCATCCAAAAAATTGTATAAATTGCATTGAACATGCTATGTTACGATTAAAGACGTACAGTAGAACAGCAGCAAGCAATGCTATCCATCACATGAACACTTTTGCCCTCATTAGTCTGAAAAATTGTGCAGTTCATGTAATGTCTTTTGTCGAAATATACCACATCTCCCCTTATTTGTAGTTTTTTGGAAATAACTTTTTTTTTGCTCTAGAAAAAATTCGCACCGTCACCTTACGACATTCACCAAATGTCCCAACTGTCTGATGAATAGTTTTTGCGTAACCCTTTCGGAAGTGTGTAATTTAGTTTGCAACATCATCTAATTCCTCATTTTATTACTTTTTTTGTGAACAAAGCCGGATTTTACGAAGGACGATAGTCGTAAGTCAGATGTTTGGGAATTTACTGTAATTCAATACATTAACACATGTAAGGGATTATAGCTTAAAACGAATTTTGGTGCTGTTATACAATTTTAAACTGAAATAAATTTTATTTTTTATCCAAATGCCAATGTTGCCTTTCCTGTCACGCATTATTATTGCTGTACAAGGAGTTTTAGAGGAATTTATGAACAATGGTGTATAATGTATTTGGGGGTGTAAAAATTTATATCCGCGACAAATTTGGTTATTCTCTTGGAGATTTGGCAATATTGGCGGCAATATCTGGCACCAAACAATAAAAATATCCTCAAAAGCATCCTGTTTATGATCCATAGGAGCCAAATAAATTACAATAGGCCAGATAACCTGTGATCTAGCTACAGTCACATGTTTTTCTCGCCAAATAAGGTTTTAAGTGGCATATTGTGTAATTTAATGGTACCAAGTCGATTATAATTTTCAATTAAAGTTATGATTATTCAATCCTAACAGACTTCTGACTACAATGTGCTTGCTCGTATAGTATCTATACAAGTCTTTGTAATTTGTTTATGGGATACTGATTGTTTTATTCGCTTTAGCTATGTGGATTGTAATAAGTGCGTCATTATTATCAAATATTCCCTGAGTAAAGGACATTGAACGGGCACGAATTTGTAAGATTTATTTGCAAATCTCTTTTCTCAGTAAGTAAAGGAAAATCTTGTAACGGTATTCTCGTAATGTTTAAAAGCGTTTCATAATATACGCGTGACGTATGATTTATCTGTCTTGTTTTTATTTTTATGAGAAACTGGCAACAATCTCAAAGCTCAAATGTATCATTTCTCAGGCATTTTGTATTTTGTTATAATTTAGGTAGCTTAATTTTTAACTCATTAACGACCGGTGGCATATTTTTAGATCACTAGACTTACTGGCAATAAAGCGTCTTTCACACCAGTAAATATGAAGATAAATGTATACTAGCTTTCACGAGACAAATCCCTTGATAAAATAATATAAAAAATATTCTTCATTTAAAAGTGGTGGGAAATCTAAAATTTTAATTTTAACACTTTACCGACCGGCCGTCGATTAATCGACGGCCCGTCGGTAAAGTGTTAATACAGAACACCCTTATTCTCATGATGTTGTACACACAGAAAAAATAAAATGCAAATAGTGAAAAAATAGTAACTACGAAAAAGTATAAATGCTGAAAATTTTAATATATTTAATATACGTTCATATTCCGTTGTATATTGTAGATAAACGTAAATTCTCGTAATATAATAAAAAATAATCGGGTAACTTTACGCCTTTAAATTCTTCAGTCTGCATACTTCAAATATACATTATAACATAAGTGTAAAATGCCTTAATGTCGATCATATATAAATAATTGAATAAAAGAAGATAATAATAAAATATAGTCATAATTACTGGATATTAGATCAACAGTTAAAAAAAAACATTAATATAATACATCCTATTTATTACTGTAAAGTGTAAAATGATTTTCAAGCAGTTACTTTAACTAAAAATAACAATTTAACGAAACATAAACAGAACAAGACAGTAAATATTCAACAGAACAGTTTTCTGAAACTTATTTAATCAACAAAACCAACAAGATAGCTAAAGAGACATTTGTAAAAGTTTGAAAGTTTCGTGATACAGTTTGGATAAATTTTCCTAATGCATTATACAAAACATTGAAATAAAATTAGAGAAATCTCTTCTTCTACCACTTTTTTTATAAGAAAATAAAGAAAAAAAGGAGTATAGAAAAACTAGAGGGAAGAAAAGCATTCTTGTGGATGCATTGTCCAAGCAGGCAAATCTATTAAATTGATGTGCGTGGCATTCTAACCTCCAATCTTTTCTTTAAGGCTTCGAATTAATAAAGGATCTGAAAAGAGCATAAAAAGCTCAGTTTTGGGGGACTTTTTTTCTAGAACTTTTTCTGCGAAAAAAATTAAATGGATAGGAAAAATTCAATCAAGAAGTCTCCAGGAATTTTTCAAAGGAATTTTTATTTATTTTTTTCTAGGACTAGAAATGTTTGCTATGAGAACTGGTCACATAGTTAAGGCAATGAACGTTAATATTTCGTTTTAGAAAATCTCATGGGAATTTCTACGCAATTATATCTTCGTTTAAAGTAAATATTGCTAGAAATCAATTTAGTTTTGTTATTTTACTGCTCAGTTTTATAGTTATTCATTTAAAAATTAATATATAATTTTCATCATATTTTATGTTTAATGTTATGCATTTAATCATAAAAAAATAATGTTAATTTTTAAGTTTTAAAAAGTATTCCTATGTTAAATTTATTGATATATGAACTCGCTAAGGTTAAATGTGTTCTTAGATGATATTACTCGTGCGAAATACTGAACCATATAATATAAGTATAAAAATTCACCAATTAATCAAAAAGTCTATTAATGAATAGATTAAGCCCTTTGTATAAATATACTATCAATCTCAATAAATTACGATGGTTTCGGACAAAAAAGCAAAAAAAAAATGTCCAGTAAGCAAAGGGGTAAAAAAAGAGTGGTAAAAACTTTGTTATGTTTAATGTTTCGTGCTTTCCTTCCGTTTGTTGCTTACTGTTTACATGACGAAAAACCGTTCATTTTTTTTATTTTTACTTACGTTGTACTTAACAGAACGTTAATGTATGTGTTATGTAAAATATTGAATCGTAATTAATTTTACATTTCTGATAACATTGTATTTTTACTTCTTTTGTGTAGTTGGAATAAAATGAAAGAAATATTATTCGACAGTAAAATAACGATTTCTGAATACTTTTCCTTCCCATACAACTCTTTAATGCTGTACCCTTCTTGCATTATAGCATCATTATAGTATCTATTTTGAATTAAAACCTTTAGAAAACAACATTTTTTTGTAAATAATTGTGATAAATTGTTTTTTTTTTCCTCACACTTAAGAGTTAATTAAAAAAATTATACTGTCTTAAAAGACTAATAGAAATACTATAATGTAAATGTATTTTTAAATTAACTTGTTAGAAAACGTATGTTTTTTTTTTCTTTCTTTATAAAAAGAAAAATCACTGAATAAATTTACTGAATATGTCTGCTGCATTCTAGCACACTCTTAAATAACTGATTTAGAAACAAATAACGTATTAAAGGTAATCGATTTTTTAGATATTGTGACTTCCACGTCAATCATTCTAAACAATACAGAACAATTATACAGAAATTAATTTTTTGATAAAAATATGTAAAAGGCCGTGTGTTGAAATTTTCTAACTGAATGAAAAAGTGTCCAGACCAGGAGTCAAACCCAGAACCACCAGCATAACATGTGAACGCTCTACCAACTGAGCTATCTTGAACGACTCTGGCTGACACAATTCGCTCACAATTCCTTAACTTTCGGTTTATAGTATTACGCAACTCAACAAATTAAACTTTAAGTAAAGGAACTCCATTAAAAGTGGACATATTTTTGTTGGTCAGAGGTGTCCAGAATAGCGTTGTTGGTTGAGCGTTGACACGTTAAGCTAGAGGTACTGAGATCGACTCTAGGCATGGACACCTTTTAATACAGTAGGAAAATTTCATCAATCAGTAGGATTAATATAAAATAATAAGGAAAAGACTGTGGCTCATTTTATGCAGGCAGTGTCTTAATAAGGCCATATGATTATTGAATGGTTATTTTTAATTGGTCACAGAAGTCGTACTTAGCAAAACATCAGTGTGGCCAATTAAAAATAACATTTATTCTACATGTTCCACGGATACTATGTGTACAATCGGCAAAAAAAAAAAAAAAAAAAAAAAAAAAAAGAGAGAGAGAGAGAGAGAGAGAACACACTATATATTTTAATCTCCGAATTGTCAGAGAAAAAAAATTAATGGAAATAGACATTCGACTGGGAACTAACTTCTTCTTCCACTTTCTGTTAAAACAATAAGCTTAGGGAGTCATCTTCATACTGAAATTGTACAAAGCTCTAAAATTTTAAATACAAACCAAGAGTTTAACAACATATTTAGCTTTTTCGGCAAATTTTGCCTTAATCATTATGTCAAGTAGTTTAGGAATTATGAAGGTTTAACGTTTGGAACTCCTAATGTTAAATTCGTATCAAAATAGATTGCAATGGGGGTAGTTTTTTAAGGCATAACTCAAAAAGTACTTGGCGGAATAAGCTGTCGTTTCGGATTCGCATATTTAAAGCTTCTAGAAATCAATCTCTTTTTTTTTTTTAAAATTATAGATTTAAAAAAAAAAATTCGATTTTTTTTTCGTATTTTTAAAAAAATATATTGTTTTTTAAATTAATTTGCGAAAAAATATTACTTGTAAACTATAATTGTTTTTTTAACAGAAATCGATTTTTAGAAACTTTAAACACGCAAATCCAAAATTACAGCTCCTTCCGTCAAGTAGTTCTTGAGTGATGTTTAAAAAAACTGCCGACATTTAAAACTCGTTTCCAATGATTACAAATTAATTTAACATTAGGAGTTCCAAAATTTAAACATTCATAATTCCTAAACCACCTGATAGAATGACTTTTCGTTTGGTATTCTAAGGTAAAATCTGTCGAAAAAGCCAAATGTGATGTCCAAACTAAGTGACAGTATTGTAAATAGTCATATATTCTAAATTGTATTTTCTTTGGACAAAATGGGCTACTATTTCAAGAGGATAAATTAAAGATATGAATAAATGGAAGTTGTTGTAGTTCATCATAATTTGCGGAGAATAATAACAAAATATAACAACAAAAACAAAAACAATAACACTAATATAAAAGCAACAATAAGAACAATAATAATAGTAATAATTTTATAGAAAATTTAAGAGTTTAACACAATTTCAGAATGAGCTTTTTTTTTTTTTTTTTTTTTTTTTTTTTTAAACATAAAGCAAAAAAAGATATAATTTCCAGTCGAATGGCTATTTCTGTTTTATTCTGTAGCAATTTGAAGGTAAAACGTATGGGGGTGTTCTCCTGTTTTTTTCTGACCCTCTGTACAACAGGTATGTGTTTGGAACAACATGTTCAATTTTTGGGCCTTGCGCCATTAAATCGAAGAATCAGCAAACTATTAACTAGGCATTTACAAAGTATCGTACAAGATGAAAAGTAATTATGCATAAATTATTGTTCGGGCTATGCCTAAAAAATGTGCCTTTATCTTCAACGCTGACTGGTTCATTTTTCAGTAATTTAAAGCTCACTAACTTATCATTCAAAACTGATGCCAATTTGTATTTTTAAATCTCTCGCAATTTGATGCTGAAAGATGCATTAAAATTCTGATGTTACTTTGGAATTTTTAAAGTATTACATACACTTTATAAACATTTTATAATGTATTAAAACGGTACTTTTTATTTATTTATTTATGTTGCATTAGATTAAAATAAAGTTATAGCCAATATCCTTTTTTTTAATGTTCTATAGTTGTAGTGAAACATTGAAATAAATATCGAATATTGAACTTTCTGCGCATAATTCATAAAATGGTAGCTGCATGACACAACTTTTCCCCTATAAGAATGAAAATGCTTTGATAGCAAATGCTAGCATAAATTCAAAGAGCAAACCATTTTGTTTTGAGAAAAATTTTACTTTTTTTTTCTCCTAGGCCTCTAGTGGAAAAATCACTTTCTAGGAGAACCACAATAACTGTTCTTGGCGATAATAAAGTGTTTTGTGACCACTGGTGACAGGAAAGAAACACCAATCACAGAGTACTGAACATAGAGACTTTTCTTTCCCATTCCAGCTTATTTTTTTTATTTTCACTTCCAGCTTTTGCGTTTATTTTTATTGGAATCTTTTGATTCAGGCTTTTGGGTTTACATTTGAGGTATATTCAATATAATAATGCTTAGAAGAGAATAAAATAAAAACAATTCCAGCTATTTTGAAGATTTACTCGATCAAGTGTAATGTTTGACTGAAAAGTATGTAATGAAACTTATGATTATATTCAAAATTGTATTTTCTTAGGACAAAAAGTAACACTGTATCAAGGGGATAAATTGGTAAATACGAATAAATGGAACTTGTAGTAGTTCATCCTAAATTGTAGAGAATAATAACAAAATTTAACAACAACAGAAACAATAATAATAATATAACAGCAACAATAACAATAATAATAATAGTAGTAATTTTATTAATATTAAATTATAATAAAGATGTAAGTGAAGTAAGTATATTGATGTTGGATCGTATTAAGCTAGTCGTTGGGGGCCACGGCAATACTTACCCATCATGGATATGCATAATGTAAAATATTAAAATAAAAAATGTGTAAACTATTTATAAAATGCATTGTAATTCGAATAAAATCGTGGCTTGATGACGTCATAAACTTTAAAGGCTCGATTACTGAATTGCTTAAAAGAAACATCCTTATAACTCCAAAAACAATAATCCTGTTAACTAGCGGTTTATTGCATCTGATTAAGCATCTCATTTCCAATTAAAATATATCTTTGAATTCAAATTTGGATGAAATACAGGGTCATGAAAAAGCGAAGAGTGTGAAAATATGATTATAAATATCTCGGCAACTAACTATCCGATCGACTTCATGCTTTATGAAAAATTTATGTTTTTTTATTGTCTTTTATATTCACTCCTTAAAATAAACAATTTTGAAAAATTTTATATACCTTTTATCAGAACGAATATTTCGAGAGTCCGAAAAAAAAAGTTCCGGTTAATCGAAGTGATTGAAATTCAAAAGGCTTCTTCCCATTATTACATACCAAATTTCAAGTTTACAGACACACAGACACACAGACGGACGGCAATTTTTTTTTTCTAAAAATATGTTTTTCGGAATCTCCAGTGTCTGAAACGTGTAAATCCGTCAAATTTTTTTTTCGATTTTCAAAACGATTACAAAGACATACCCTATACTACGTATGATGGGTAAGTAAAATGTCGTGTTAAAGTATGTTTGATAGGAAAATATGATAAATATTCTTTAAATAAGCATCTTCTTAATAAATACCTCTTAAGTATTTCAACTGATTTCATGTTAGTTTTTTCTTTATTTATGAGGGAAAATATTTTGAAGAGAGAAAAGGTAAAAAATATTTTCTTTAAAAATTTTAATGGGAGAAATTTGATTGTATATTAAAAACAGAAAATACGAATTTTAAATTTTCTAAAATGGAATCTAACGGAACCACATTTTGAAACAGATATTATCTGTGCATCTAGGAAAATTATTATTAAGATTTTTTATATAATAATGTTTACTTTCTTGCATTAATTAATAAGATTTTTTAAAAAAATTGTTTTTATCCATTATTCACCATTTGCTGTTCCAGAAAAAAATTGTTCAAACTTGTTTAAATTTAAGTACAATTTAAGAACATATTAATCCAGACACAATTAAATACAATAACTCAACATCAGTGAAAAATTCACTTGGGCCAGGACGTCCTGACTACTGAGCAAATCAGTCTGACATCCTAATCCATCAATTTCTCACATTTTTGCATGTTGGAAAGAGTCACAGGCCAGCAAATCATGTAGCACGAGATGGCACTAGCAAGGATGGATTAATAAATGTTCATCTGTCAGTAATTACATATTAAATCACATATACAATAAGTCTGATTACTTTGTTGGGTAATTGTATTTAATTGTGTCTGATTTAATATGTTATTAAATTGTACTAAAAACTAATCAGACGTATTGTATATGTGCTTGAATATTATTTAAATTTACCCCCGTCCTTTATAGGAAAGAAAAATTGTAAATTAAATTCAAATTTCTTAAATATAAAATTAATATTAACTGTTATTTATTTATTTTTTTAAGCAGTAATTTTTATCTACTTGTACGTTACATGATTCTATAATTTTAAACCTTGTTTAGAAAGCAGTTAAAGAACATGTTACGTTCTTATGCATGTAATAAAAGAATAAATCCCGAAACCGTCTTCAATTGCTATTTAAAAGAATCATTTAATTGAACCAATCTTTCATGTTTGAAATATTTTGATTTTGAAATTCGTGCTTAAGTATTGAACTTGATTTTTAAAATGTTACCTTCGAGTTTATTTAATGAAATGACGTATACTAAATTTTGTGTTGATGACAATATTACGATTCAGGCATAATATAGCGACTTATTTAACTATTTTGATATCAAAATATTTTTTTAGGAACTTTTAATGTTCGTAAAGGTTTCAAAAAGAACTCAGTGTCACAAACCATTTAATGTCTAAATTTCTAGGAAAAATCACCAACAAACCAACAAATTAACTTACACTTTCTACTAAAATATATATTTTAAAAAAAGGAAAAAAAAAGGGGGTAATAAAAGATGCTAATGTTTAACTTGTTTTACACAAATTTACTTTTAATTATTTTAAAAAAAAAATGCTGTTGCCATAAAAATTCTTTGCCAGTATTGATTCAATAACAGGTATTGATTCTTTCTTTTGATCAAAAATATTTTTTTTCTTTTGGAGAATTTTCTTTAACATGTCTCACTGATAGTGAAAACAAAAATGTCTTCAGAAAGTTTCGAGCTGTCGTACACTCAGAAAAAGAAACTGATTAAAACTACAAAACATATTTTTGGAGTACATTTTGTTGTTTTAGCAAAATTGGAGTAAAATTGAACAATTTTACATCAATTAACAAAACATTTTTGCTGACGATACAACATTTTTTTTTTGGAATTGCAAAAAAAAAAACATTTTTTTGTTGATTCAAACAGAATTTTTATTCACCCATATTTAAACAAAAATTTTGTTTAAATATAGGTCAATAGAAATTTTGTTTGAATCAACAAAAATTTTTTTTTTGTTGAAAACCACTTTTTTTTTTTGCAATTCCAAAAAAAATTTTGTATCGTCAGCAAAAATGCTTTGTTAATTGAAGTAAAATGGTTCAATTTTACTCCAATTTTGCTAAAACAACAAAAATGTACTCAACAAAAATGTTTTGTAGTTTTAATCAATTCCTTTTTCTGAGTGTACCACCATAACCCTCACTTACAACAACACTCCACTTCAAGTAATTAAGAGAAATATCACTTAGCTTTCCTAATTAAGATTTCTGATTATTATTTTTTTAATATCTACACAATCACAATAATATAACAAAACGTCATCCGCTACATTTAAAATTAAGCATACTATCCTATATCTTAATATTCATAATTAATTTATTCCAGACATTTTAAAACCATAAGCGGCCACGCAAAATTCAGCAACAAGCAGCCTTAAAAAAGTCTCGAGCTGACGTACCACAATAATCATCACTTACAACAATGCTCCACTTCAAGTAATTAAGAGAAATATCACTTAGCCTTCCTATTTAAGATTTCCGATTATTATTATATTTTTAATTTCAACACTACCATTACATAAACACGACTATTTAATAATATATATTTTTTAAATAATCATAAAAAAAAATAACATAACGAAACAACATCCACTACATTTAAATTTAAGCATACTACCCTACATATTAATATTCATAAATAATTAATTCTAGACATTTTAAAACCATAAACGGCCACGCAAAATTCAGCAACAAGCAGCCTTCAAAAAGTCTCGAGCTGTCGTACCACAATAACCCTCACTTACAACAATACTCCACTTCAAGTAATTAAGAGAAATATCACTTAGCCTTCCTATTTAAAACTTCCGGGAGGCACAGAAGGATGAAATATGGCCGCCGCTGGGGCGTAATTTTTAAACTCTCCATTAGAGAAGCAACATCAATATCGGAACATTAAGAAATCAAAACTTGAAAACTTGTCTGTTGGCAATCTCTTCTCGGTACTTAGCCAAGGGCATCTTTTTAGAATGATAGGAAAAGTGGCGCATGAAATGCTAAGGAAATTTTATGATTAGAAAGGATTTTTTTTAAATCTTTTAATGCGGAAATTTTTAACTAAAAAATAAATATGACTACCTATTTAAATTTTATCACTTAATTACATCTAAGTAACAGTTATACTGCTTAATTATTTTAGTCAAAATTAAAAATAATTATTATACTTGAAAAAAGGAAGAAGTTTTCAAATCGATCTACGCGTATATTGTTTACACGTCGCATTGGAAAGACGCAATTCAAGATGTTAGTTGCATAGCTGCCTAATCTCGAACCGCTACTTTTTAATAGAAATATTTGTCTTATTTAATTATAGAATATTTGTCATAAAATAAGACGAAGATTATTATTATAAAATAGTGATACAAGACTTTATAGGAATGGAATTAATTCACAAAAACATCTCGACGTGCATGGCACGTTTTTACAGTGCAAGTGGTTAATTTGTGACAAGGAAACGCCAATTTTAATATATTTGAATTTTAGAGGGATATTTTTTACAACCCCTCTCCCCCTTTCTTTAGATAACCTATATGTATGCTTGTGCATAGTAAAAACAAAACATTCACCTGAAATTTCACCTGCAAATTCACCGTATTTATTTTTTACTTCATGAAACTTTTAAATGTACAAAAAATATTCAACCCATATTTTCTCTTTTAAAACTAATAAATTATAGCATTTAAGCAGAATATGTATGCAAATTATTACATGTTTTCTATTACAGTTTAATATCCATAATTTAATTTTTATTTTCATTTGTCCTGAATTTCTCAAAAGTACTTCGATGAAATTTTAATTAGTTTATCTACAGTTAACACGCACATCATTATTCCTTTTCATCTTGCTTGATATTACTAAATGTATACCGTATTATTAAATGCATTTAAAAAAATTATATATTTTATTTTGTTACATGTAGAATTTTGTAGAGGTTCACTAACATCATTCCAGAATAAATCATAAAACAATATTTATTAATACACAATAAAAACGGCTCATTATATTTAAATTCCAAATATTCCTTTATTGTCGGAATTTTGCTTTGAATGTTCCAATCAATTAAACAAAACAAGTCGAAAACTTTAAATTTGACAAATATATTCTTCTTTTAAAAGGTGCATTAAAGCACATTTGCATATTTTTATGTCGCATCTCATGAGTTTTTAGCATACATCATTTCATCTCTAACATATACAATACCTTATTTTAACATTTATTCATGTTTCAAAGCTACAATTTATGTTTTAAAACTGCATTCCTACTAAATCACAATTCCTTTTTAAACGTAATTAAAAGGGAAATGCTCATTCAATATTCCTTTAAAATAAAATATTAACATAACATTGATCTGGTGCGTTATGATGGAGTTGTATTTTACATTTCATAATACAATTGGCACTTTTCAATAAATAAAATACGTTTTTAAATATACATAGACATTGATATAATTTAACAGTATTTAGATGAACACCGAGTTCGGAAGTATTTTAATATCTGTGTGGAAATTAATGAAATAACAACAAAATAAATGTGATTAAATGTGTGATAAATGTATTTTTAGTTATACCAAAATGTTGTTTTTATTTTGGTTGTTGTAACAGTTATTTTTGATTAATAGTTGGTAAAACCATTTCAACATTTTTTTTAACTGTAGAAAAAATGGAATAATATAAAATTTATAATATATATATATATATATATATATATATATATATATATTGGGTAATACACAATGAAAATAACACCATAATATTTTTTTCATTGTGTCACATCAATTTAATATACTTATACAATTCACATTTTTGTAGTAACATATTATAAATTAAATCTTCAAAAATTAACGACGAGTTTTTCCTTGTTTTTAAAGTTAAAATTCAAAATATTTAATTTTAACAAATCACTGTTTTATAAACACATTGCTAATGTATTTTATTGTTAAATTTTGAATGGACATTGAAATTGAAGACGGACACAGTTTATGCAAATAATTCTTTAGAAAAATGCATATCGAAGTTAGGATTGTCATGGTTCTTCAATGGCAACGTTTTATTCTGGATAATTTTGTGTGAAGTTGTTCTTTCTAGAAAATGATTGTATACACTCAAAGATTAAATCGTTAACAACAAAATAACACCAAAAATTCAATTTCATGAAAAAGGGAGTTGAAGTGTTTTCCCCCTGGACATTTCGGGTATAATATGGAACAGAGATTCTCGAAGTGAAAAGTATTTTGAACCTGATGTGGAAAGTTTAAAACTCGATTTGAGATTTCAATTATTTATGCTTATGTCCTTATTCTGGCTAACTAGACTGCTAAATTATACACTAATTTCTGTGATTAATATTATTTTTCTGTTTATTATTGAGAATAAATTTAGGCCTAACTAGAGCGGTTAGAATCAGATCTTAAAAGTCGAGTTTGGGTCTTAGCATCAAACCTTTCATGATTATGGAAGTAAACAAATAAGCGTAATTCGTAACATCAGCATATACTCAAACATTAAATAAAATTTTTAATTAATGTAATAATCTGATTAGTTTATTTTAAATATTAGCTATACTATAGCTAACTAGTATATATACCATAGCTAAAAAAGGTCTTTAATTTAGTAGGAGTGTCGTTTGAAAATAAAAGAAAAGAAAAGACATTTTTCTCAACAAAAGGAATTTTTCTTTCAATGAAAGGTGAAAAGTGTATCATTTTTTAACTTCAGATTTAATTTAAAAAATGAAAAAAAAAAAAAAACACATTGAAAATCGAGTAATTATGTAAGATGAAAATTAAGTTTGTTTTCTAATTTCATTAATATTAAAATAGGAATTCAATAATTACAAACTATTGCTTTTGTTTTTAATGTAACATTTTTTCAGATCATGCCAGGCAGAAAAAAAAATTTGGGTTAATTCATACTAGTAACTTATAAGTATAATAGGAGAATAAATTAGTTGGGAATAAAAGTATAGTGATATAATTACTAAAGGCATATCATAGATTTATCATAGGCATTATTTATAGGTTAAAAAAAAACGGTACTGCCTGTGCTTTTTTTTTTTAAAAAAAAAAGAAACAACCTATGCCTTATACAACAATAATTAAAAACCTATATGACTTCATATTTACTTAAATAAACATCAAAATTTTAATAAAGTAAGAATTTTAAAATTTCAAAGAATTTATGAAACACTACATTCACTGATATATCTGAAATTCTCCTCGTTAATATAAAATTTGGCGTGGAATGCTTTTGTATTTTTAAAATATATCCTCAGAAAATTATTACGTTTAACTACTTTTTCCTGTGTACTGTTCTTAAAGGATGTCTCTTTTTTTTTTTAGTTGTCAAAATACTTCTAATATATGTATACTTAATTTTATTTGAAGTGTTAAAGTCTTACTTGAAACTCGTCACGATTCTAAAACATAAAATTATAAATTAAGTATTAATTTTAGAAATATCTCGATAATAAAAAAAATAGGCATTCTTTAAGAAGAGTACGCAGAAAAAAAGAGGTTAAAAATATTAATTTCCTGAGGAGATATTTTTAAAATACTAATGCATTCCACGCCTATAGGTTCCCGAGGGGAATTTAAAATCTCACTAACACCATTAAATTATATTTCATAAAAGTAGCTGACAAAACTCCTTTTCAATTTCACTGACTATTTTACTATTTATACTACTTTTTTGATAAAAATATTTTATAATTTTTTATACGGTGATTTATGCTTTTGAACATCGGCATCATCTGGGAATTTATACATAAGGTATAGCCAGGAGAGATGGCGCGGTCGGAGAGATTGTGCACATAAAGATTCGGGGGGAAGGCGGAAGGAATAGAGTCAGCGCGCAGCGACTCCAGGTAGTTGAACATCAGCAGTAGTGGAGTGTCTACTTGAATGTGCACGTTGATTGTTTTGAGTGTCTAAGATAAAGCATTGCTATTTTGTTTTGTTTTCCCAAAGTAAGTGCTTGAATTTTCATAGCTATTCATCAGAATTTCTATACAATATCAGTAGTATAAAATATTTTTAACTTAAACGATTTCTCATAAGCTACTAATCTAGACTAACAATGTGAACATCAACGGTCCGTTTTAGTAGCGGTCATGTTTATATAAAAGGCCGCGCAATCTCTCCTACCGAAATTGGAGAGTTTGCGCATCTGCTACTTAGGAGAGATGGCGCATTGTTTCCATTAGTTTCCATGCTAGGAGAGATTATGCAGCTTATTGGTAAATTTGCCTAAAAAAATGAAAAATTAAAATGGACTAATTTTAAGTTAAATGGGTTGTAAAGTAACTTAATGTTATTTTGTAATCTTATCTGAACCTGCTTTTTCTGATTCTTTAATTTCTTTCCCCTTTAATTAAAATTTTTTAATCGTTTTTAAAATTATTTCGTTTTTCTGATTCTTTAATCATTAGGTTGAAATATTCACTCGTAATACAATAATATTTGTTCACAAAAACCTTACAACAATGTCATTTAAGTATAATTATTAATGTTAACAATTTAATTGTAGTTATTAATTACTCTATAATATTTATTTCCTGCGTTTATTAATGTATGTTAACTCTATTTATTCCAAAAACCTCATATCTGAATTCAATATTTAATGGCGGCTAGCTAACTAACTAAATTGCGTCTTTATCTTTAAATTATTAAAAGCTTCCTAATATTCATTCCTTAAAAAAAACAGTTGTCTTTCCTTTTTATATTTCTAAATTCCTAAAAAGACTGTATTTATTTTAATAATTTCTGATATTAAATGTAACTCTCAAAATCATAAAATCTTTATCTTATATTAAAATGTAAAACATTTAATTTTAATTCCATTCTGGCTTTGATCCAAGTTCGATAAACCATTTCTCTTATTTTCTTTTTTTTTCCTTTTCGTAAACGTAAAGATTATTCCATAGTCCTGATCCAGTAATTAACGATAATCAATTATCTTAAAACTCATCTGGTTCACAGTTAATCTATAGAACGTCGTGGAATGATCTCGAAGGGTCTTTGGCACACTTTCAAACCGGAAACCATTTTTCCTCAAAATTCTGACGCTTCTCGTGAAGAATGCCGGTCTTTCATTGGCACATCGGTCGTCACGTGACCCCTGTATTCATACTTTTCTCGAAATCATATATCGCGATTCCGTGCTTCCGAGAGTCAGTCGAAAAGAGAGGCGCCTGGACTGTGTTTGGCGTTTTTCAGCTTCTAATAAATTATAATACTTGCCTGGTACTGGTGAAGCGAGACCAGTTTTTGTTCTGCTACTACTTCTCGATGCATTCTTAAAGCTAGTAACATCTATGGCCATCATGCATTTCTAATTGGAAATATGTCGTAACATCTGAAACGATGGATAATGTGAAAAAAGATCTCCGCCTGATTTATTAAGCTTCCAATAAAAAGCTTGCTCGTGATTTTGATGGAGTTTTTTCTTCTACATACTCACACGACCTCTACTGTGGATATGCCAACTGCAAAGTAAACCCCTTGAGAGGAAACGCCCTCTGCTGACTTTCGAAAAAGAACATCCAGTATTGAAAAATCATTTATAAAAAAGGGAACTGCCACTGCATTCATCATTTCTCGTCCTTAAATCGTCACATATATATATACATGTACATATATATTGTATTATATATGGCACAATTCAGGAAAACCGGCGGAAGTGTAAACACAAAATTGTCTTCACGCAGTTATTTTTGTCGGGGAAGGGGGGGGGGATGGTCTTGGCAAGTACAGTGTCTCTTATAATAGTATTGTATTCTTTTTCTCAACACCATGAAACTTTTCGTTTAAGAAAGAATTCCGTTACAGAAATATCCAATTTCACAGGTGTTTTGCATTATTATTTTATACAAAAAACTCTCTTTATAACTTTATAAGAAGTTAATCTTGTTTATCAATGCAAGATTTTCGAATTTGATCATAAAAAATCAGCTTTATAAACTAAAAGACAGTATATTCTTGAAAGATACTCTTTATACAGTTTTTTTATTAATATTATTTCCAAAATCCTAAAGAGAAGTGGCATTTAACTTTAATCCGTGCTTCCATTTACAGAAAATTTTCACATTTCCACTTCCTAATTTCATCATTATTAAAAACTCTCTCGACACTTTTTTTTATAAAATACACAGTTGTTACAATAATGTCTAATAAAAAAAAATGAAACAGACTTCAAGGGATTGTTTCTCTTATTCGTGTCTTTTTGGTTGTGGCAACACTTTGTTATTACCCACATTGAAGTCTTCCACGAATCACGTAATACGGGATCTGAACCCTAAGATTTTATTTGAAGTTAACTTGAAACCCAATTCGAATCCGCCAACCCGAAATTGAAGGAATGAAAGAAAACAAATCCATAATTTAAAGCAATTATGGTAAAATACTCTATAATTTTATTTCTAATATTAATCTTATCCTTTATGTAGCAAATGGAACGTATATAGACTCATTTTTATTCAAATATACAGTTTTTCCATCTGAAACAATATTGCGTATTATTTTTTGAAACATGAGTTACCAAACCTTACCTGCAAGTCAAAATCCAATCCAAACCAGAAAGAATTAAAGTTAGATTCGAATCGAACCCGACAAGCAGATTTCATAGCGATCGGCTACAATCGGGCAACAATTGTTGAAAATACCCCCATAATTTGAAGCTCAGTAGACGATGATAAATTAAAATTCTTAACGTAATTCTTTTAAAGAAAAAATATATACACGATACGATGATTATTTTAAATATGAAGAGTAGAATTGTATACCGTAACATCATTTAAAAATTTCATAACGATTACTCAGTTTTTACGAAAGTTATAATTTATAAAGTCAATAAAAGACAAAAAAAAAAAGAAAAGAAAACACACAGCTATATTATTATTAGATCCCGATGATATTGTAAAAAGACCATCTGAAGACTGAGACCTTTCCAACAGCAACAAGAACATTGAAAATTGGAGCATCCGTTGAACGTGAAAATACACAGAAAAAAATGTATTGTATAACTTCCTTCGTTTTGCAAATCAGATAATAATTATGAAATTTATAAAGACGAAATGTCCCATAATAGCACATCCGTCAAAAAAAAAAAAAAAAAAAAAAAAAAAAAAAAAAAAAAAAAAAAAAAGAGTATAAATTAACTTGTTGGCAATAAAATCCTCCCTGTAAAAATGATTGTTGATACTTATAGATTTCCCCCCACTAAATCAAAGTATGGCAATAGATTTATTGCATCACATACTATTTTTTAGTTTTTTTTTAGTTTTTTTTTTTTTTTGGGGGGGGGGAGGGGCGGGGGAGGATTGTTTTTAAAATTAAGGTATTTTATATCTTACTAGAACATAAGTGGAAATTGTGTAAAAAAATATATGTATATGTTAATATGTAAATTACCTATAAATATGTGTACATACAATTCTTCAAAGAAACAGTAGCAAAATTAATTAAAATTGTTAGCTGATACTGCTGGACACGAAAAAGGGGAAGACGCTTAAAAAAAGGCGCAAGACAAATATTAACAAAATATATGTTCGGGATATATTTTATTGATTTATTATTTAAGCCAGTGAAAATACCCTTTTTTATGTATTCAATTTTATTTAGCATTGTAAATTAATATAACAACATTCATTATTTGTTTTTATTAGAAAACTATTTCTCGGAAAAATGGTACGTGTTGGATAAATTTGGATGCCATATTTCGATTTAGGAATGCCAGATAGTCCGCATACTTGTTTCGCAGAGAAACAATTTTTTTTCGACCATACCAATGTTATTTATTTTCAAATGAAATGGATAGTTTAAACTCTGGTACTATTTAGTAATAGAAAATTTGACCGTAGTAACGTGCATATTTATGTTAATACTAGCTGAAGTATCCGGAATTTTAAGAATCTTTCTGTAGAAAAATCAATTTCAAAATTAAACATGTTATACAGAGAACTTCAAAATGTTAAAATATGTCACTATTTCCACAATCGGGTTTTAATCATCATTCAATACGTTCCTCAAACCCGAGGCTAACAAAAAAGACAAGCTACCGCGGTGCATTCCACTTATCTTTTTTTACAGACCGCTAGAGCAACACCGGCTCTATTACAGATAGATACTTAATAGAGCCGGTGTTGGCTAGAGTGACGCGATGCTCTTTTCGTACACCTGTATTGGTGGATTCGAGCATCACGTGACTACCGCGGTCTGTAAAAAAAGATACACGTAAAGCACCGCTGTAGCATTTCGTTTTCGTTATCCTCGTCAAACCTTATGACGTTATATTAACCTGCTGACTTCATATCTACTTGTTTTCTCTATTACGCATATTGATACTCCCTTTGAATGATTCTGAAACATTTGGAAAATCCGTTAAACTTTCAATATGACGTCATATTAATTTTCTTTTTAATTCTCTAATGATGTCATATTAACCTGCTTTCTGTACTTACACATGCTCATACTCATTGTATTATTGAGAAATGTTTGAAAATTTCCATTAAATTACCGATAAGACGTCATATTAATCTTTATTTCATTTGTTGAAACTTTTTATTTTATTTTCAATTTTCACGTGGAAATCTTTCAATAGTAAGATAATGATTGTAGAAAGAATTTTATTGTGTTTAATTGTTGGAAACTGCTATAACGAAAAATGTTTAAATTTGATAGAAAAAGGCTGTTAGATTTTTGGGTTTTTATTAATTAAAAATTAACTATACATTATTTCGATTCCAGATTACTTTAGTTGCCTCGGCCGTGTTTTAATAAACCTATACGTGACATTTCACAGTTCTGGCTTCCAAACTGTTGATTTGTATAGAAGTACAGACAGACAGGCAAATTTTCATTTTTATATATTAGATGATGAACCATATCGTGAAACTTATTTTGAAAAAAAAAATGCGTATAAAATCTATTTTTAATTAAAGTTAATCAATAATTTCGATAAATTACATTTGCTTTATGGTATATATTGTAATTTGCTTGATATAAGAAAACTGTTTTTGCCGATTCATGTAAATCATTTAAACTATTTTAAAATTAGCTCTCAGGAGAGACGCTTATGTTGCTGAGAAACTTAATTTAAGACAAACGTTGTAATCTTGTCATAACACATACTCTTTTAAATAAAAATAAAAAAAAATCTAGGTTTAGTTTTCAATATTACTTTGTAAATATGTAAAAAAATATCGCGATTACCCACATTTTTAGCGATATATAATTGAGAGCATGATGAAACCAATTTTTTAAATGAAAATTATCGTATACCATTTTGACCAGAATCCATAATATTACGTGTAATTTTCTGTTTAAATAAATTCTAGATATTTCCGATTTTTCTCCTCTAAAGCCCTGTTGAAAAATTATCCATAATTATATTGCTGCATTTGGTAGATTTTGTAAATATCTTTTTTTATGAACGTTCTAAATTATTAGTAACACAACAACACTTATGAAACAAGCACTAGCTGATAATTTTTCACTTAAAACGAATAACTTAATTTTTTCTTTGATTTTGAAATGTGAAATAATTATTGCAGTGCGTTAATTTTTATTACAATATAACTATTCATATAAAAAAAAGTAATTTCACAAACACACACACACACACACACACATACATATATATATTATATATATATTTATTTATTTATTTCAGGTAAATCTTTCTGAATTTACATTTTCTTTGATAAATTTGTCCTTGTTGTTTTATACATGCATACCATTTTCTTTATATATTTTCTACTTATATCAGATTTTTTTCAACTGAGTTATGCAAACCATTAAAATATTTATTTTAAATTTTTATATAGTCTTCTTTTCTTCTATTTTATTTTTTAATGCATTGTAATTCAAAACCTCCTTTTTTCCCATTGTAAAATATGAATATATTTTTTTTAATTACGTTTTCTACCTCAATACAATTTTTATAAATGAAAAGAAGAATTACGCTAGCTCAAATTCGTATACTTCTATAATTACAAGCTTCGCGAAAACGGATTTTAAAATCAATAAATTTGTTAATATAATTCGCAAATCATTGGAATTATAAATTTTCTTATAAACATAGTACTACTTAATATAATTTTTAAAATAAAGATAAAATAAAACTGATCAAGTCCTGTTTCAATTTTAATGAATTTAATTGTTATCCGATTCAAATAGAAAAGTATTTTATACCAACACATAATTTAATGTTATGATATAATTATTCACACAACGAAACTAAAATATTTTTTTGAATTAAAGCACATTTTTTAGATTAAAATTAACCAATATATTATCATTTGACAAACTATACCTGTTCTATTACACATATTGTAGTTTGTCTGATATCAATTTCTTTTTTCAACAGATTTACTCTAATCATAACACTTATCTAAAATTATCTGTAATAAATTCTCATCTTATTATCTTTTAATATTGCACATTCCCCATTTAAATATATCACTATTTTTTCCCTTAATAGGTATTTCAATATAATTTTCAGAAATGAAAAGAAAAATCACTCTAAAATTCTAAATTATTTCTAATTTTCTATCTCACAGATTCCTTTTTTTTTCTATCCATGAAAATAAATTCATTTTTTCTACGTCTATATACATGATAATCTAAAACCTTAATAGCCTTAATATCATAGCACATTTCTCATTTAAAAATATTAACATTATTCTTTAATCTAGACTTACTTTCCAATATCATTTTTCTGATATTATAAATAAAATCTTATCTTATATGATAAATAAATTCTCATCTTATAAGATAAGTAAATTCTCATCTTATTAAATGATAAATGCATTCTCATTTTATGATATAATAAATTCGGATCTTACTCTCTTTTACATAGTGATTAAAATCGTTTATAATTGCACATTTCTCATTTAAATATAAAACAATATTTTTCCTTTAACCTGTATTTCAATGTAAATTTCAGAAATGAAAAGAAAAATCGCTCTAAAATTCAAAATCACTCTAAATTTCTATCTCACAGATTCCCTTTTTTCTCTGTACATTCTCTACATACTTATTAAAAACCTTAATGTTCTCCTAATTTAAAAATACTAATATTATATTTTATTTAATCTAGATTTACTTTTCAATATAATTTTAAAATCTGAATCAGACTTGTACAATTTCTTTTTCATATATATTAATCGCGAAATCGATTTATAAGACGAAATTATTGAGTATCACTTTTGTTCACAATGCGTATTATTTTCGCTTTGTGTCACAATACTGCACGAAAATATTTTTTTCAGAATAAATAGATCTATGATGTCACGCGTTAATCAGCGCAGTTCTTTTTTCTACTTAGAGAAACTCAACATTTATTTAATCTTCGCACTCTCGAACATTGTTTAAAAAATATTTGAATAAAATCGTTGATAATTTGCACCAAATTGCGAGCATTAATTTTCTTATAAAAATAGTAAATAAATAATAATGCATTACACCTTTCAAATTTAAAATCATTAATATTTCTTTAATTAAAACGAATAATTAAATTTTTAAGTATTTTTGAGAGGTCGAAAATTGATTGCAGATCATTAATTTATGTGAGAATATGATTATTCATATCAAGGGATTGATTGTGTATGTGTGTGTGAACACAGAATATCTTTTTTTTTTTATTATTATTTCAATATTATTTTTTTCTGTATTTACATTTTCTTTCAAAAAATTATTTCTGCTTTATTATATATATTTTATTCTGTTTGATATCGGATTTTTTTTCCCACTGATGTATGCAACCATTAAAATTATTCCTAAATTATTTGTGATATTCTATCGTATATTTTCCCCCCTGTATACGTAGCAATTTAAAACTCTCTTGTAGTCTACATTCCCCTACTTAAAAATTTAAATTTGATATTTAATTTAGATTTATATTTCAATATAATTTTCAGAAATGAAAAGAGGCATCACTCAGGCACAAATTTTTATACGTGTATAATTACAAGCATCACGAAATTGATTTTTAAAACGAAATTATCGTGTACCACTTTTGTCCACAACCTCCTTTTCTCTGTGTATTCGTGCCCGCTGACAGCTCTCGTTTGTCGTGATAGATTCTTGCTAATGACTCCCTCCATCTCACTCTCTCTTTCACTCTCAGCAAAAGATGCGGAAGAGCAAAGGATCGACGGAGGCAGAGTAGCATCTTCCAATTAAGTGGCAGTCTCGGTGTTCGCAAAAGATTGATGCGAATTGCAAAATAAGTCGCAGAACAAACTAAATTACTCATACGCCTTTTCGGCGATTGCAGATACGTAGAAAATTTTTAAGTGACAGTGTACATCGGGAATGTTTCATATTAGGCATTGATGGGGTTTAAATTATGGTGCAGGAAAAATTGTCGAAGATTGTTTCCAGATGATATTTGGTATCAAAAATGTCTTTGATGTATGGGTGCTTATTATAAACTGTTTTACATTGCATTGGGTTGTTTCTATAATTCTCAAAAGTGCCTTTTCTGAACAAAATATTTAGAAGTTTTAAATCCGATCCGCATTCAAGCGCGAGGTATTATAATTTTTCTTCTGATATCTTCCATTATAATTTTCTTTCTGCCCCTTGCATATAATTTTATTTCATTCGCTTTTCATGTATGGGTATTCATTCATAAAGACAATAAAAGCAAACTTTTATTTTGATTATTTTCCTATCGTTTTTTTTTTTTTTTAATGTAAATATTTGCATGTAAATTTTTATTTTTTATTAAAAAAAATTAAATAAAAAATGTAATTCTGAGACAAATATATTACGTCATACACATGGGGATTTATCGTGCTAAAATAAGTGCTTTGTCATAATTTTATTTAAATAGTTCTGGTAGATATTCATTGAAGGTTATTTTTTTTATGTATAAACTTATTATTTCTGGAAAAATTTATTTTTAAAACTTACTGTTAATGAAATTATATGTTGTTTGCATTTAATTATAAACAAAATACGCTGAAGTAATAAACACTAATAAATCACGCATGTGCCTTTTTGACGATTGTTCGTCATTCATTTATAAAGACGTTCGTTTATACATTTGTTTATACAAACAATAAAAGCAAGTTTTATTTTGATTATTTTCGAATTTTTTTTCTAAAAATGTAAATATTTGCATGTAAGCTTTTATTTATTTATTTTTAAGAAATTAAATTAATAACGTAATTTTGAGACAAATATGACACTTCATAAACACGGGAAATTACCGTGTTATATTAAGTATTATAATTTTGTTTGATTTTATTCATTGAAGGTTAATTTTATTTTCTATATAAATTTATTCTTTCTCAAAAACTGTCACTTTTAAACTTACTAGTAATGAAATTATATGTAGTTCTCATTTAATTATAAACAAAATGGGTTGCTGCAATAAACAACAATAAATTACGTTTTTCGCACTTTTCGACGATTGCAGATACGTGGAACAGTTTTAAGTGTCAGTGTATATCGGGAATGTTTAATATTAGGCAGTGATGGGATTTAAATTATGGTGCAGGAAAAATTTTTGAAGATTGTTTCGGTATCAGATATTTGATATCAGATATATATCTTTGATATATGCGAGCTTATTACAAACTATTTTACATTTCATTGGGTTGCTTCTATAATTCTTAAAAATGTCTTTTCTTAGCAAAATATTTAGAAGTTTTAAATCTGAATCGCATTCATAGGTGATGTATTATAATTTTCTTTATCCGTTGTATTATAATTTTCTTCCGTTTCTTTTCCTATATGTTCATTCCTTCCTCCCCCCCCACCCCCAAAAAAAAGCAAACTTCTTACATTGATTATGCCATTTTCTTCTTTCAAAAGAAAATAGGGAAATAATTATACACAAATTCTTTCATAAAAAAAACTTAAATTGATAATATGATTCTGTGAAAAATATGCAGTGCTTCATCATGTTAGATATTTTGGTACTTTTTCGTTATACGGACACCATGCCAAAATGTATACTAATGCATAATGTATGTAAATGTATGTATGTATGTAAATGTATGTAAATATATGTATGTATGTAAATGTATGTAAATATATGTATGTAAATGTATGTGTATGCATTAAATGTATATAAATGTATGCTTGGCGACAATGGTGTCCGTATAACGGAAAAGTACTTATATTTTTATTATTTTATTTAACTAGTTCTACTATTCATACAACCTTCCGGCGATTGGACAAATGTACAAAAACTCTAATTGACAGTGTACATTGGAAATGTTTCATATTAAGCATGAAATAAAAAATGCTTTAATTCGATTATTTTCATTTTATAATGAAATATTTATATGTATTTTTTAAAAGAATTTTAAACTAATAATATATTTCTGTGAAAGATATGAATTGCAGTATGTATAGAAATTTATCGTGCTACGATAAATTATTGATATTTAAACTATCCGGTATTTGCTAATCTAGTCGGTCGCTTTCGTGTAGGGCTCAGGTGACTTCTTCCTTCTGTATAACCCGGACTTCGCTTGGGGACCAGAAAATACTTTTAACATGCAAACAGAAAAATATAAATAAAATATTTTATTTTAAACTGTACAAAAATAACTAATAAGTGCTATATGTTTAACTATTTTTTTCGTAGATTTGTTATCCTGAATTTCACACTCCTATCTAAAACATTTACCCAGACACGACGAAGTGACCTAAAACTTTCGACCCCCCCCCCCACCCCATTTAACTCCCTTAGTGGCTGAATTTCTAAAATCGCTGAAATACGCGTTTAACTATTTCTTTAGTAGATTCGTTTTCCTGAATTTCCTGCTCCTACCTAAAACTGTTGCTGAGATAACTAATAAAAATATCAAAAAGACATGTAACTAAAGATTTCGCGATATAAACAACAAATTTTATTCAGTGTATTTTCTGAACATAATATTTCTTTGTAAGCCACGTTTGCGGTTTTGCCTTCTGGAGCTAAAATGACCAGAATGCTGGCAGAGCTCAATCTCGAGCATGACACGTAAAATTGTCCATGAGAAAAACAGTCCTCTCTCAGGTCGATGCCAATCATTTTTAATGATTGTCCTTGAGCTTTATTTATAGTCATGGCAAAAAACACCTTAAGTGGGAATTGCACTCTCTTAAATTAGAATGGATATTCTGTAGGAAATGATGGTATCCTTGGAATAAAAATGGTTTCTCCCCGAGCACACCCTGTGATCACGGTTGCTTCCACAACATTTTTAGGAAGAACTTCTGCGTGAAGTCTAGTTCCTTGGTGGATTTACGCTTCTAAGAAACGTTATCGATGCTCCGATTTTTACACGTGTGAAGGGAGACCAGAGAAGTTCAGGCTGTTAATAAATTCTATGATTAGTGAACAGCATTATCCATTTGGACTACTGAATCAAAAGATTCATATTCCATCGCTTCTCCTTCAAATAATTTCAAGAGTATGTCATTGATTTATGCTGCTTTATCATTTTTCGGAGTTAAGATAGCGCACTCACACAACCATTCTATGGAATTTTCCTTGCAGCTACTTATATACAGATATATTTTAGCAATAATCTCTGGGAGAGATGTAACCACTATACCCAAATCCGATGGGATGTTGACTTTACATTCATGTTAAGGATAGTTTCCATCACATATTTTAAGTAGCAGCTCTGTGAAATGCCCAGCAGAATGGCCACCTCTTAAATGAACCCTCACATTTTTATAAAGAGTACTTATTTGGAAGTGAGGCCACAAAAAAAGAGCCTTTAAGCAAGAGTTTACCTCGTCCACGCGTGTGCCGCTCGGTACAACTGACTAAGTTTGCAGAAAGTCTCCTGCCAATAAAACAGTGGTACCACCCTTCAAACGGTCGGTAGGTCTAATGCCTTCTAACGTTCGATTCAGAGCTTCGAAACCACCCTTATGCGCCATTGTGCCTTCATCCCAATATATTAGTTTACTCTCTTTTAAAACCTGTGCCATGTTAGTTTGGAAATGTTACACGTGGGTATTTCTGCCTTCATCAGATTTAAAGGGAGTTTAAATGCAGAGTGATCAGCTGTCTTGCCTCCATCCAACAACGTGGCATCAATGCCTGAGGAGGCAACAGCCAGGGCTATTCCACGATCTTTTCGCACTCTGGCGAATTAATCGAACTTTAAATTTATGACGAGCGTCTGACAAGTACCTGCAGGAGCGTCTAAGAAAAATATTGAACTAATTCCCTTTTCAGTGTTTTCTAATATTTGTGCTGAAACTAGATATCGTTCTTCATTTAACGAATTTTCTTGAGACTTTATAATAGGTGCAAGAGTATTTGGATCGTAACTTATCTCTCGAAGGTACTCTTTATTTTGTAAGACTGTTTCATGTCTTATTGACTGACGTAAACCACAGTGCTCTAAATACTGGCCTCACAAAGATAGCACAGTCTCTTCAAAACATACCAAACCTTCTTTATATATCTCTTCAATTAGAATATTAGCATTTTGTTTCTGGACAAACTCTACTCGATGCTGTATATCTTCTGAAAGGCTTTCCTTGTATTTATCCCAAAATGTTGAAGTATCGGTAAGTTGGCAAAATAGCACCATGACAGCAAAGAGCTCATGTAATCTAAACGGAGAGTGTCAGAGAGCAGCTTCATTCATAATATGATCCAATGCCTGTCATTTTCTAGCAAGACTAAAGCTTCACACGCGGACTGGAATGTGGATTGAACAGTGCTATTAACGGTCTTCAGTTCTAAAAAAGATATTGGGCCTCGGACTTCGTAAAATAAGAGGCAAAGATGATAACACTCGGTTTTACTAGGATGCATTGAGCTTGATCTTTTTTTACTCTCGGCCAGCCACTAACATCGCACCCGTGTTTTCTTCGCTCGAATCCTTTAGTTTTTCACACATAATATGAGGGAACTTGAACGTACAGAATGATCATCGAGAAATGATTTGATTTGTATAAGTCAAAAAAGTCTAAAAGTGTAGTTCTTCGTAGGTTGTTAATCCTATTCGTTAAGCTATTGCAGTCATTTGGGTTAAAATAGACACTTTGGTCATTCTCTAAATGCACAGCTAGGTGAAAGACTGTCGGAAACCTCTCGTTGATCGGAAAAGTCATAATTCTCCACACGGCTTCTGAACTGTTGATGTACGACCACTTTCATAGAGTTTGATTTCATCTTTCTTAATTTCTAGAGAAAACTTAGCTTGAACCCTGCATTTATTGATATATTTACAAATAAATTTTATAGATTTTATACAATTACAGTGTTATACGTTAATATGTGCACCGAAAGTTCGTGAAGAACAGGATTATATGGTACTACCCACTGGTTATCAAGAGTAACTCCGTTGATGTCTACAATGAACCCACCATCTTCTGGAGCTCTCCGACGATAATTTGGATAGTCATCTTCTCCTGTTTGAGTTTCTTTGTGAAGAGGTCGAGGGAACTTTTTATTGCAATTGCCTGTTTTCGAACAGGATGATCTGGTGTTTAACTCACCGAAAGGACTGTGGATCATGTTACCGCGCAGATAACACTATCTATTTTGTCAGGATAAATGCGTTGTTCTAGCCACAACAAAATGTGTATGTGAGGTAAGCCACGCTTTTTCCATTCGACAGAATACATAAAACAGCGAATTTCCCCAAATATGCCACCTTTGGTTTGAAACTCCGTCAACACTTTAACTTTCAGGTGAAAAACCCTAGCTATGATGTAATGACCATCGTGAAACTTTTGTCCTGCTAATAACGCGTCAGAAATTTCTTTCTACCGAGAATTACAGGTAAATGTAACGAATAGATCAGGACAACCACAATGACGAACGTATGTCATAGCATCCTAAGTTTTTGATGCAAACACCATATACCTGCGGAGATCCATTGAAAGATGACGGGAGCACTAACATCTGATCGAGCTGAGTTACGTCAAAAACTTGTCTTCCAACAGCATATCTAAGGTGTATGTAACTGTCTGCTCTGAATTGTGTTTGATTGTTTCTGAGATAATTTAACCTTTCAGTCTCAATTTTAGTGTACTCGTCAACTAAGTACTGATTTTAAAATGATCGACAACACACAAGGGGCTAGTTGCCTTTAATCTCATCATGATGCGGTAAGAATAAAAGTCAGGGCAGAAACTGATTTTCGAAATGGTTATTTAGTTTCAGGGTCCCTCGAGGGGATTTAAATGGAGTAACCATCCTCACCATGACAGAAAAGTAATGGTTAATGCAAGGCGTCATATGAAAGATGCAATTCAATAATATGCTGTAATTTGTTGTCATGACTTTGTATTACAATATCTCGTTTTTTAAACTGCTTCCCAATTACGACCAAAGCTATTTTACTCGCCTTTGGCGCATTAAACCGTCCTCCATGCGCGTCGACTAGTTTTTTATCAGCGTGTATAACGACTTCAAACGTTTCACAATTTTGGGGTAATTTATTGAGAGTAGTTTTTAAATCCTTTATGAATGGGTTGACATAATGCAACATTGCTTGCAATTGTTTTACCAGAGTATGTTTTAAACCAGTGAAGTGACTGCACCTAAACCATGTCTCTCTTTCATCTTCACCAACAAAATAAATTTGAAGGAATTTGAGATCTTGTTGAGGTACAGGATGCAGACTACCAATCAAAATTGTACATCTGACCTTGCGCTTTAAAAGTAGGCATAAAACCATCTTGTTTTATTCGTTTGGCTCCAAATGAAGTTATTTGGAAACAGCTGTTGTATTTTCTAATGCGGTCCATAAAATGTATGGAATCAGGTTGTTGACCTATAATCAAACTGTTAACTGTTTCAGGCAGAGGTTTCACAGCCGGAGGCTGCACTTTACCGCCACTGCAACACATACCAGGTGTTTCGTCTTCCCATTTAAGTGCGTTACAATATTTGCACTGATGAGTCAAAGTGCCCAGGACAACTATTTTATCGTTTCCATAATCTACTTCACGGTCATACATCATTTTAGATAAAGCTTTGACCTTCCAGGGAAGTTTGTGTTTTTCCGAACGTCCCAGCGGAGTATTCTGTTCATACCGTGTAACACTTGCTCGACAACTGCCCCAATTATTTTGCTAGTAAGTAGCTACTGCTGTTCTGCGGACTGTTGTATTGTTTCTTTGATATTTAGCTACTGCCGATCTAACCTTCAGGGTTTTTTCATTATATTTAGCAACAGCTTGTTTTAGTTGGGTCTTTCTAGGTGGGTCTGTGAATTTCACACGTCGCTTTTTAGGGCGTTTGACTGAATTATAGATGTCATCAGAAATTACAGATGAGAAATGGGAGCTATAGTGGACCCTTCATCTTTTTCAGGCAAATATACATCAAATGTCCCTGTCATGCAAAGAGCTAAAACGCAGCCTAGAAATGAAATTCCCGATTTCTCCAAACATTGTATATAGTTCTTCGTTACGGTAAACCTCAAAAACTGCCGTAAAGATTGACTTGCTGAGAAATTGACCTGCTAAAGAGTAACACTGCCACCAACTCGTATAAACATCCGTTATGTATGAAGCTGAGACATATCAGCAAAGTATGCATCAGCAGTGCTATAATTATTCCCATCATGGTCATGCGACATGATGTAAAACTCTTCCCGGTGATTCACTACGTAATAAACTATCTCTTCACGCACCTCTCTGGCCATAACCTGTATATCATATAATACATAAAATGTTGACCCAAACAGGCATACTCGTCACCGATAATCAGTATGAAGGTATGCGGCGTCATTGCACCGTTTAAATTTAATATTTCAACAACCATAGTTAAAATTAATTAAAATTAAACGGATAATTAAAACCAAATTTTATATTACCCGTGGACTGTGTGAGAATTTCGCACTACAGTCAAATATTTTTCAGCAATATCTAATATTTTTTATGTGCAGATTTAACCGTCTTAAGAAAAAATAATGATAAAAATATCTGCAAACATCAACATTATTCAAGCCAGAATATAATCTCATTTATCCCATCAAAGTTACAGTAAAAACTGATCGAAGCTAGCAAAAGGCACGCGAGAGAAAAAAAACATAACAATCGTATTTTAACTGCATTAGAGGATGACGTCATCATCTTCGGGAAAAACACGGCACTAAGAAAAATTAATTGAATTCATGAATAATTAAACACATATTTCAGCGATTTTAGAAATTCAACCACTAAGGGGGTTAAATGGTGGGTCGAAAGTTATAGGCCACTACGCCATATCTCAGTAGCAGTTTTAGGTAGAAACGTGAAATTCAGCATAATGAATCTATTAGAAAATTGTTAAACACGTATTTCAGCGAGTTTAGAGCTAACGATTCCGTCTCCAACCTCAGCTATGAACCCGATTACAGATGATAGATAAATAACTAAAACTTTTGACCCTCTCCCCCTATTTCAACCACTAAATGGTTGAACTTCTAGCATCTCTGAAATATGTATTTAATCATTTTTTAGTAGATTTGTTTTCCCGAATTTCACGTTCCTACCTAAAAATCACTGCTGGAGCTTTTAAATGCTGCTGAGATATGGCGATGTGACCTAAAACTTTCGACACCCCATTTAACCCCCCTTAGTGGTTGAATTTCTAAAATAGCTGAAATACATGTTTAATTATCTTTTTAGTAGATTTTTTATCTTGAATTCCACGCACCTACTTAAAAGTGCTGCTGAGACATGGCCCATCCTAAAACTACGACCTAAAACTTTCGATCCCCATTTTCAAAAATCCCTTCTTAGTGGGTGTCTACACTGTGTAAGAAACATGCCTTCCAAATTTCATTGTCCCAGGATCAATGATTGAGGTTCGGCGTTGATTATGAGTCATTTTTAATATATATAGAGAGAGAGATAGTTCTACTAGATTAACTACTCGTATGCTTTTCCGACGATTCCGGGTATATAGAACATTTTTAAGCAACAGTGTACAACGGGAATGTTTCATATTAGGCATTATTGAAGTTTAAATTATGATGCACAAAAAAATAAAATAAATAATAATAAAAATAAAAAATTGTCCAGGGTTGTTTCCAGATGGTATTCGGTACCAAATATGGCTTTGATATGTGTGTGATCATTATAAACTGTGTTTCATTGCACTGGATTGTTTCTGTAATTGAGGGACGAAATTATACCAAAAATTTAATTTCCAGAAAATTGCACTGAAACCTTTTTCGTTGTAAATGTTTTTGACTAATATTCTTCTTGGTATCACATATTTGAAATGTTTATAGGTGGTACTACAATCTCTAATAAAATCTTATTAATATTTAAATATTAAATATTAAACATTATTATACTATTATTGTTATTTACACAGTTAAACATAAAATATTAAATATTAAACATTATTATTACTATTATTGTTATTTACATTGTTAAACATAAAATATTAAACATTAAAAAAATATTTCATATCCTGACGAATAATTAGAATCTTAGTACTTCAGCTCAAGCACGTAAAAACTCTTGCTCACTAATGTTAATCCTATGGGAGAATTTTTTTTTTAAAGTATCCCGTTTGCATTTCAATATTTTTAAATGCTTTTTTTCTTTTTCTTTTTCTTTTCTTTTCTTTTTCTTTTTCTTTTTCTTTCTTTTTTTTTTTTTTTTTTTTTTTTTTTTTTTGCATGGAATAATTGAGATTGATCTCTACGCAGACCGTTTTTTAGTTTTTTGATTTTGTTTACAGATTTTTTTTATTAGGATACTTTCGCTTTCGAAACCGGTTCCGAAAGTAAGCGTTCTAAAATTGTGATTTCTGTGATACTGCTGAGCTAAAAACTTGACATAGCGCATGGTGGTTACTTTTAAGATGTAAATGCTACCTAAGAACTGTTTCTAAAACATTCGAAATTTAAAAAGATGAAATGAGCGGAAGATGTTCTAAAAATGTACTAAGTTACGATTTATTTGGAATTCTTAGAGCAAGAAATTTGAAATGTACAGGGTCATTCATAATTCCCTCCGGGGTTTCGAAACGTTATAGTAAAAAAACGAAGACGAATATGAAAAAAAGAAACATATGAAATTATTCCGAAACTATTCAAGTTTTACTTACATACATTACAGGTGTTCTATGTGTGAACCCTTGGTTACACGGCATACATCCATGCGATAGTCCAGTTCCTGCCATACTCCGTTTCTTTAAATCTGAATCAGTGGTGTCAGTTCAACGGGCCTTTCGTAATAAATATCGAAAACAGGGACCAACTGACAAAACAATTCATGTGTGGTACCGGAAATTTAAAGAAACGGAGTATGGCAGGAACTGGACTATCGCATGGATGTATGCCGTGTGACCAAGGGTTCACACATAGAACACCTGTAATGTATGTAAGTAAAACTTGAATAGTTTCGGAATAATTTCATATATTTCTTTTTTTCATATTCGTCTTCGTTCTTTTACTATAACGTTTCGAAACCCCGGAGGGAATTATGAATGACCCTGTATAATGAAACTAGATTTATTTTCCCCCAAGCAATCGAAAGACTCCGTGCAATTTAAATGCAACACAACGGGTTGCCACACAACTAGTTTATTTATAAAAAGGAATTTAAAAAAAAATTCTCACTTAAAACAGATGAGTTTTAGTTTACTATTCATAACACAAAAAATGATTGCTATAGACATAATTTTATTAGGTGCGATTGTTTAAATATAGTTTAAGAGCCTACATTAATAATGCGAAGACGCACGCAAGCTGATCTTAATACAATGGTAAAGTTCTTTTCAAAATACTTGTTTGCATTTAAAAAAATTTAAATATTTTTCATCTTTTCTATTTTTTTTTCTTTTCTTTTTCTTTTCTTTTTTTTATATATAGGATACTTGAGGTTGATATTTAACCGGGTACTATCATACTTTTTTGATTTTGCTGCAGATTTTTTTTCGGGGGGCGGGAGGAGGGGGGGGGGATCAGTCACTTATTCATGTCTATGATACACAGTCAGAATCTACAGTCAGTCCATATCAAAGGTATCTATGTCAAACATAGAAATATATATGCAGCGATATCTATGCAGCAATATCTATGCAGCAATATGTATGCAATATCTATGTCAGACATTAGTGTCTATGATATACAGATTCACTTATCTCTATAGTATAAATGGCTGTGACTATAGTTCAGTTAGGTACGTTTCTAAAAAAAGGTATCACAGATAACCTTTTCAAACCATTCATGAATATTACAATGTATTACTTAATAATTCGAAAATGCATTTTTCATTTTTCTCAAAAAGAAATAAAACATACAGAAAATCATTGAAACAAATTAATATGTTCCAGAATAATCTTCTGTAATAATGTATTTACATTCATAATTTTACACAGTTTTAAGGAAATAAATTAGTTAAAACTAGCACATGAAATGTGAACTATCTATATTTAATAGATTTTATAAAATGTGTAACCTAAAGTTGCAAAAGATGCAGTCTGAGAAAAATTGACAAAAGAAAAATACAAATGTATGCATGGTATTATTTGTTTACGAACTTTAAGGCTCTGCGAAGAGTTAATGTTAGGTTATATTGTAAAATTATTTAACTTAGTTATTTTCAGAGTTGTCCAAATCTTAATTTTTTAAACGCAAAATTTTGAAAAAGTAAAGCATTTTATGTCATTTGGTCATTAATAAAAAAATCGCAGCTTCAGTGCTTTGTGTTAAGCAGACTTTAAATTATCACAATTCTTTAAAAAACTGAAATCCTCATTTTACTACTAAATAGTGTGATAACGGTGCACAGACTAATCTATAATACTCTATCAAGCACTTGGAAAGAAATACTGCTAACTTATCCAAAATGGTTGCCAACAACTTTACTATCATATGTCGTTATCATACTTACTGTCATATTATAAATTAAAAGTAATTAGAGATATATATATACAAAACAGAAAGACGCTATTTTAATGCTGATATACGCTGAAAATTCATAAAACTCAAAGTACCATACTTTGATAAGTTTTGGTCGAAAAAAATTAATTTTTCTTCTTTCACTTATTGGGGACCATAGAAAGTTTTCTAAGTATAACTTACAGGAATAAATCGTATAAAAATTCAAATTTCATAACTGTTACAAAAATAGCTATTTTGATGTGAATGGTTTTTAGTAAAATTTAGAACAACATTTAAAAAAAAAAAATGTTAAATTTCACATATACATCTAAAATTAACAGTTTAGAAATTGCCTATGGGACAACGATAAGAGAGGCACCCTGCATATATATATATATATTCTACAGGACTTAAAAAATTATATGCAGTCAAATCAGTGTCTAAAAAGAAAAGATACACCCTATAAACTCTACTGTAAATTATCGTATAAAATTGTGACTTGTACCAAACGTCTACTAATGATCGCTGAATACTTAATTTTTGCTTAAGAGATTGTCTACATATAGAAACTGTAAAGGACTTTAAAATTTTCAATACTAAACCCTACATTTGACATCATATATGGATTTTTTCTTTAAATCTTACGTTCGAATAAACAAACGGGAAGTCAATCAGATATGCAATTTATAAATTATGCAGGTTAAAGTTTGGAACTCTTAATGTTAAATTCCTTTTTAATCGTTGTAAAATAGATTGCAATGCAGGTATTTTTTAACCATAGCCAAATAATTACTTGGCGGAATGAACTGTTGTATTCGCATATTTGAAACTTCTAGAAACCGAATTCTGTTAAAAAATGCATAGGTTACAATTAATTTTACTTAAAAATTAATTTCAAAATAATCATATTTTCGAAATTAATTTTAAAATTATATATGAGTTATGAGCTATGATTTTTTATAACATAAATCGATTTCTAAAAGATTTAAATATGCGAATTAATAATTACAACTTATTCAGTCAAGTAGTTTTTGAGTTATGCTTAAAAAACTACCCGCATTTCAATATGTTTTGCAAAAACTGAAAATGAATTTAACATTAAACCTTCCAAATTTTAAATCTGCATAATTCCTACAGTACTTGTCTAAATGACTTCTTATTTAGTATCCGAAGATAAAATTTATCGAAAAATTTAAATATGTTGTCAAAAGTTTAGTTTGTTACAACAATTTATATGTAGACGACCCCCTAAACAAAATTTAAGTATAGCATTCGTTAGTAGACGTTATTAATAATTGATTGGTACCAGTCACATTTTTATACAAAGATTTGCGTAGAAGTTAATAAATGTGTGTCTTTATTATTATTATTATTATTATTATTATTATTATTATTATTATTATTATTATTGACATTGACTTAACTTTTTATTTTTATTTTTAAATTACACATATGAGGAAACAAATTAGTGCTATATTGAAAAGAATTGTTTAAAATCATACATGTAGTACTATGTAGAACCATGTAGACGTGAAGAACTTTGGAAAAACTTTTCTCATTCTTCTATCCTATTTCTGAATCAAAAGCATTTCATACCAAAGAATTACCCAACCGGGTTCCATCTCCTGATTGAGGTTTTATTCCGGACTTTTTATATTTTTCCAAAGGTCTTCTTTTGCCCTCTCTGCTTTTTTTTCCCAGTACCTTAATCTTTTCTTTTCTCGTGCACGTCCCTTTGAACGCATTTTGTCGTAAAAGCACATCAGTGTTTAAGTACTAGCGAAGTAAATTTGATTTTGGAGTGGCATCACTTTTGGTGATTCATGAAACTGGATTACGGTAAGATGCGGTTACTCTGTTTATCAAATCAATGTTTCTCTTATTTCTTTTATTTCCCTAAAGAAAAATAAACCAGAAAAAGTTTAAAGGGATTTTGAGCTTTAAATGTAAAGCAGCGATTTACGGTACAAGGAAGTATGTTTAAAGTTTTTCGCAATCGTATATATGTGTAAATAAATAAATAAAGATGTGTAAGTGTGGCATGTTGTGAGTATGACATCGTTTTAAAATGTATTCGAATTTTAGTAATGTACTCTGGTAAGGTTTATGATGTAACAGAGTTATAGGATTTTATATGTTACTTCTTTAAAAGCAATTATATAGGATTTCAAAAGTTACAGACGTTACAGTGTTTAGATTTAAAAAGCTGAAAACTAAACTCCGATGCCCTTATAACCCCTTCAGGGGCAAAGTACTCTTAGAGCTAAAGTATTGAAATGATTGATTGACACATAGATTCACGAAAGAATTTATCTTAAAATAAGTAAAACCTTTCCTTCTTGTACCTTATAAATTCAAAATCTCATTCTAAAATTCTGGTGTCATTGTGGCATTTTGTGATTAAAATTAAGTGGTATATATAATATACCGGTGCCCTTCAAGGAGATAATCTATAAAGAATAGTGCTGTACTACGGTATCAAAACCTGCTTTCTAGGGGCCCTCGTGTGTTTATATATAGCACAGGCCCATTCAAGTACTTAGTCTGAAGCGGATTCCTTGGATACTCACCAGTAGTAAGCAAAGTGCTGAAAGGTTGAGTGAAACTTGCTTATGTTCCGAAGGTGGACCTCGTACTCTATCGGCAGCACAATGCTTGACTCACTGATCTTCCGGACAACCACTCTAGCAAGAATGTTTCCCCAGCATAATTTTACATCACGTTGTGAAGAACCTAACCTTTATAATCGAAAGTTGAAATGCTTCTTTCTATCCCGCCAGTCGAATTATAACTTACTTCGTGCAAAGTCCTCCAAGTTCCCTGTGAATTATACCTCTGGGGATGCCTAGTCAGGTGAAGGTCTCGTCACCTGATCAATGTTCTAAATTATGAAACCAATTACTTTCATTTCTTTAATTTTTGCTTTTTCTAAATATGCCAATTCAACAAAGTTAAATAGAAACCTTGAACCGGCAAACAAAGAGAACTGTAGCAAACCACTAGAGAGACTGTAACGATGCCAACAAAACTATAGTCAGGTGGATCACAGCCATGATGCGATCAGGTGATTTCCGTCCCGCTCCCAGGTACTAACTCGTCAAGCTAGGCACTCATGCCGGGCAAGTAGGGGCCTGGTTAGCGGTATACAAAAACATTTACTTTGTGCATGAACCAAATTTCATAGTATAATGTCTTGCATTTGTTTTGTGCTAGATGACTTTTAATTAGGTAATTTTTTAACAACTTTATTTATTTATTATTTATTTTTGATTTATTTTTTGTTTTATTAATTTAACACTTCATTTTGTACACGCAAGTAAGTACTTTCTTTTAAGTAGAAAAAAAGAAAACTATTTCAAGAAATATGACTTGAAATGTGTCTTTACAAGTTTGATCTAAGCAGTAAAATGATTGAAAGCAGAAGAATCATTTGGAGCATGTTACACTGAAATTAGAGAACAGGAAAATGAAGTTTTAATACCATTATCCAAAAAATACTTAAACAGAGTTTTAATCTAAATTTCACTGAAAAATATATTTAAAATTGTAACTTCAACCACTCTAGAAAGAGTGTTTTCCCAGCATAATTTTACATCACGTTGCTAGAAACCTCACCTTTGTAATCGAAAATTAAAATGCTTCTTTCTATCCCGCGAGTCGAATTAATATAGTATTATACTTCATTCATGGACCAAATTTCACAGCAATGTCTTGCAATTGTTTTATGCTAGATCACTTTCAATTAGGTATTTTTTAACGACTTTATTTATTTATTTTTTTATTTATTTATTTACTTTAATAACACGCATGTAAGTACTTTCTTTTAAGAGGGAGAAAGAAAACCTTTCTTAAGAAAATGCTAAAAGAATAAATTATAAGCCAATATAATTTGAAATGTGTTAATAGACTTTACAAGTTTAATCTAAGCAATAAAATTACTTCAAGCAGAAGAATCATATGGACCATGCTATACTGAAATTACAGGAGAGGAAAATAAAATTTTAATACCATTATCAAAAAAATGCTTATTTGAGTTTTAATTCAAATTTCACTAAAAAAATATTTGAAATTATAACTTTAACAACTCCGTCAAGAGTGCCTGAACCAGCATAATTTTACATAACGTAGTGAAGAACCTAACCTTTGTAATCGAAAGTTGAAATGCCTCTTTTTATCCCGCTAGTCGAATTATTATAGTTTACTTTGTACGAAGAATAACTATATTCGTTACATTTCAGCAAATGGCATATTCGTTACATTTCAGTAAACCTTCTTTTTTTCTCATTTCGATAGCTACTATTTTTTTTTTTATATAATAATTCTTCCTCCAAAGTGAATTTTCCTGGAAATATAATATTGAAATAAATTTTAATATGCTCCTCGAAAGGATTAAATACATTTTTTACATAAAACATAAGTTGCCGTCACACATTGAATCACTATAAAATTTCCCAATTCGCACTAATTTCAATCAACCTTCTCAAAGGCATTATTTCCAGCAAAAAGTTACACCTTATCTATATGCAAGCCGTTCTTCGTGTGTACGTTCCATTATACAAATCTACAGTTTTTGACTGATTTGCACGAAACTTGATATACATACGTCTAAGAACATGAGGAAAATTACTATAAACTTTAAAATTTTTCTCAGACCGTTATTTACCACTTTTTACAAACATCTGCGATAATTTATTATTATAGATTTTTTTTTTTCATTTTCTAATGCAATTTCTTTCCCGTTACCATGAAAAGAAACTGCGTATGTACAATATTTTTATAAACTAATAAAAATTCAGATTAACTCGCTATAATTTGAAATCCGAAATTGACGTCATTCTGAAAAATGATTTTTTTTTGTATGTATAATTAAAAAGATTACTATAAGTTCGTTTAAATGACGTAATACATTTATTTAAATCTATTTGGAGTTATACTATAATACAGATATTTCAAATTCAAGTAAAATATTCAAGCAAAAAAATAAAAAATATATTTCCTAAATGTGACGTCACTATCTATCAAATAATTTCAATATAACGTCAAAGTAACTCTAAGGAAATGATTGCTACGTTTTATTTCCTATTTCGTTTCACTTTACAGGACACTATTCTTTCAAATAAATAATAATATAAAAATAAATATGTAGCCTCTAATTTTGCACAGGTAAATTGTTCCCACTGGTGAAAATTACCTCACGTTCTAATGAAAGCTTTCACTTTCATTCATAAAACTGAAACTATGACGTAATTTTCGATGAATTGTAGTTCTGTCCATGCTGAGATTAAGCCAATGAATTCAAAGTACTGAAATCGACTTATAGCGCGACCTTCGTTACATACGGTTATACTACGTTATATATTACGTTATACTACGTTATACGACCTATGTATAACGTAGGTCACGGTTATAGTCAGGCTAATGGGAATTTTAAGTCGTTTTAAATGTAGCTATTTCGCCATTTTATAGATAAATTCCACACCCTTTCATCATTTTTTTTTTTAAGAAAAAATGGTTTTATGAAATTAAGTCAGGTTCAGGTGAAACCTAATTGTTGGATCGACATAAGATAAACGCGAGTAATAAAAATAATTAGTTTGAATGACTGAGATACAAGAGAAGATGTTTATCAGTTATCATCATAGAATGGTTGAAAAAAGGTTGAAACATGGTAAATAGATACCAAACCCGTTGGCCGATTTCTTCGATAATGTATCCTGTTTTTGCGACAGTGTCTTGTAACGTATTCACCAAATAGAGCTCAATCAAAAGCATAGTTTGCACATTATTGTGTCATCCAGCTTAGCAGGTAATTTAATGTTCCTCTTAGGTTTTATACTTTCTACTTCTGTTTCTCTTGAAGCATCAATTTCATCCATTGCTGATACATCTTTCTCCTAATCTACAGCAATTTCATCACGCACTGAGTCTGTAACGTACACTTTCTTTGCTTCATTGAATTTCACATTACGAGAAATTACAATACGTTTAGTAGCTGGATCAAGAAGACAATATCCCATACTGGAATATCCTACAAAAATCATTCTTTTAGATTTGGGATCAAGCTTCTTCCTTTGACTATCTGGAATCCTCATGTAAGCATCGCATCCAAACACTTTGATGATATCAAGATTAGGTAACTTTCCATATTTCAATTCAAATGGGATGCAGTTCTGTATACTTTGACAAGGTATTCGGTTTTTCAAATAGGCAGCTGCTTGAACAACATAACCCCAGAATGTTTTGGGAATTTTTACATCATATATCAATGCACGAGCTTTCCCTAGCAAGTATCTATTTGCTCTTTCGGCAATTCCATTCAAAGAGGGAGTATAAGGTGGTGCTGGATCTATTAGAATTCCAGATTTTCTACAACATTGTGCAACTTCACCAGAAACATCTTCTTTAGCGTTATCGCACCTTACTTTCCGTATTTCAGGAGTTTGTTTAAAGAAAAACTTCAAAATTTCTAGTAAATTACTCTTGTTTCTCAATAAGTGTACTTCACAAAATCTAGAGTGGTCATCTATTATTGTCACAAAGTACTTTTCACCGGTACTGGTTGGGGGATCTATAGGACCACAAATATCTGTGTGAATCATTCTCATTGGATTATCCTCACGTTGTCTGGGACCTTTACCTATAGGCTCATTTGATTGCTTAGCTGCAACACATTCCTCACAAAAGTCTTCGGATATAGGGAGTCCCATTTCTTGAAGAACCTTATTTGATGAATGTCCTAACCGACGATGCCACAAATCTGCATCTTCATTAACACAAAGAGCTGCAGCTTTAACAGGTAAAAATTCACTAACATACTGTGCTTTATCATTTAATTTAGCAATTACAAAACAATCTTGACCCTTTTTAACAATAGCTTTGTTGGCTTTGAAAGTAACACTGTAGCCAGCATTTTGTATATTTTTGACAGATATCAGTTCTCCATTCAGATTTGGCACAAACAATACATTTTTTAGTGAAATTTCTCTCCCTTTCAATGTTCCAGAAACAGTCCCAATTCCACCTATGGTTAGTTTATCATTCTTAGATGCACATGCTACCGTTCCAGAAAATGGTTTTAAGTCATCGAACCATTCACGTCTGCTACACATATGGGACGTGGCTCCTGAATCCAACAAAAAAATATTTCCTTCAATTTTTCCGACAGCAAAAGTGATTGCAGCTGATTCTATTTTTGATTCATTTTTCTGTTTAACTCTACAATTTTTTCTTAAATGACCAACGCGACATGCATAACAAACAACTTTGTTTTTACAGTCCCTGGCATAATGATTACTTTTCTTGCACTTATGGCAAATAATATCCGACCTAGATGCCTTAAAAACAGTATCTGAGATAACAGAAACATTCTTACTTGAAGTATTTCCTCTGAGGCTGTTCTTATCTTGCATCAGAGCTTCTGCATTTATAAGTCTTTGAGTGACGAAATCCAAACTCAGATTCTCGTTTGGTTGATTTTCAATAGCAGCCTTAATTACATCAAATTCAGATGGAAGGGACATTAACAGGTATACGACAGCATCCATATCTTTAAGTTCTACTCCAGCAAGTCGCAAATCGTTCACTACACCCATGAGTTCGTCAATATGTTGTTGCATAGAACATTCTCTTCGTTTCTTCATCGTAGCAAGTCTTTTTCGTGCGAGAATTTGATTAACTGCACTTGTTTTAGCATAAGTTACTTTCAATTTATCCCAAATCTGATGCGCAGTTACCTCGCTACCCATAGCCACCAGTACTTTATCATCTATCAAGGTAAGTAGAAAAGCGTATGCTTTCTTTGCCTCCAGTACTTCTTCTGATTTTGTATCATCAGCTTCCCTTGCTAAATATGCTTGCAAGTTCTTTGCTTCAAATATTGCTTCAATACGTCTACGCCATAAAGAAAAATTCTTTCCATCAAACGGCTCAACTCCGTATATACCACTTTCAATGGCCGCCATGCTCACAAACTCAAAACAATTTTTTTAAACTACCGTGAGCAAATAAATTATCGTGTGTTCTATATTTCCCATATCTGAACCGCGCTCTGCTCTTGAGATATTGAAATAATTTATCTGAGTCCGATGAATAACATCACAAGCTTTTATTGCAAAAGCAACATATAGAACGCACAGACACTCACATAAAAAGGAAAGATCTAGAAAAACAAAACTAAAACTACAAAGCTGTTGCCACTTACATTAACATAATTTAGCTATAAGGTTACAGATACCGTGTGCGATTACATTCATTCTCAACAATTATGATTACAACACTTTTCTTATTTAAGTATTGCGCGGCAGTGCATTACTTATTTATTTCCAATGTGACTCCTCAATGTTAATGTAACATACTAAGTCTATGGAACGCATAGCTTTGTGAATTGTTTCTACAGTTTTTTTCCCGCAGTCACAAAATTTTTACTTTATGGTTATTCTACAAATATTATAAATTTGAAATAGTGGAATTGTTTGACTCACGTCATGGTCAAAACAGATGATTAAATGTCTTTGCATATAGGTGGATTATAATCCAGAAAGTAACATAGGCTATGTTTTATTTACTTTTTTCAAATGTTTTTCTTAATAATTCAAAATTTAATTATTTTCATTGTGAATCAATGGGTGTTTTTCCTGTATAATTTAACCATGTTTCTTTATTGTTACCAACAATTCAAAAAACGTAATAATAATTTGTCCACAGCAATTAATTTTCAATTGAAAGATTTCTACGTGCAAAATGGAATTGGAATAATTTTTTTTAAGTATTAAAATGACGGGATGAATATGACGTCATACTCTGAATAAAAAGGATATTTTCAAATAATGGTAATAATACAAGCAGAAAGCAGGTGAATATGTCATCATATTTGTAACAGCATGAATCTAAGTAAATACAGAAAGCAGGTAAATATGACGTGATATTTAAAACATTGAAATATATTTTACCGATACTGATTATTAAGGCAGTTACATACAGAAGATAATTTTCTGTGAAACAGGATATAAGAGATTTCGCTGGGAGTAAAATGTGACGTCTTATTATAGATTAATGGCATAGATGGTTATTATGAAATAGGTTGTACTGGTTCAAAACAATTTCCTTTTCGTTTATAGCGCCCACTGGGAGGAAATAAGGTAACCTAATTAAAGTAAAATTGATTTTTTATGTTTCAGTGTATAATAGCTATATTGAAGTTAAAAGTAGTAGTCACAGATTCAACATAATTTTCTTTTGTGTTTATACCGTCCCCTGGCGGGAGATAGGGTAACTAAGTTTTTTAAAAATGTGTTTTTACGGGTTTCTTTATAAATTATTAGAATAATGTTCTGCAATGGTCAAATTTATGTTTAATAAAAAAATTCACATGATAGGGGTTTTTTTTACACTGGTAGCGCCCTTGTTGAGAAATTGCATAACGAAAATTTTAAAATGGAGTTTTCTTATGTTTTCTCATATAGCACCCATGCTCCAAGTTGAAATTAGGTAATACTGATTCAACAAATTTTTTACTTCCGTGTATAGCGCCTGGGGGAAAATAGCGTAACCAAATCATATATTATAATACGAACAAATCTTGTGTGTGTGTCTAAATATGCTAATTTTATTTAAAAAACGGCTCTAAAGGTTTTGACTAAATTTTGTAGCCTACCAGTTTGGGGTACGAGAAGTCCATTGGGATAGATCACATGTTAAAGAACATTTTATTATTGGGTAATTTTGATGTCACTACGGTCAAAGCATTTCAATAGAAATGAAGGTTAAAACAGATATTAATTTGTTGAACAGTTGACAGTTAACAAAGTTGCAAAGTTGGCAACATTTTGCCAAATTTGGCGAAATATTGGCGATATTTGGCATAAAAAATCTACGTTCAATGTTACAAGTGCCAAAACACATACTTGACGTCAAATGAAAAAATATCACCTAAACATTTGGCGAAAAAATTGGCTTTTAGAATTGGCTGTAGGAATTCTCTAGAAATTCACAATAGCAGCTTAGATACATGATTCAACCAATCAGAGTCCATAGAACGTTCTTGAATACAGAATTCCACCAATCAGGGTACATATAACTTTCTCGCATTTAATCCCACACCTATATAAGGAAGTGCTTGGGTCGAAGTCTGTGAAGCTGGATAGTGAATCTTGCAATTTTCAAAAGACTTAGAAGTCTGCGAAAAGATTAAAGTTCAGTTAGGTGAACACAAAGCTAATTTTAACCCAGCGTACATCGATCTGCCCAGCTGGTTTATTTTTTATTTTCAAAATTGTTTTTTTATTTTTTTATTTCACTGTATGACAGCTATAGTGACGTTTAAAATGCGTAGCACAGATACAAGACGATTCTTTTGTGTTTAAACCATCCGGTGATGGGAAATAGGGTAAATAGATTTTATATGTATATATATATGTTATATAAAAATTTATTTCCTTCGTAATCCTTCCATTTTATTCGCATTAATATTTTAAAATTAATCTAACTTCTGTCATAGTCAGTATTTCCTTAATTCTTAATAATATCTATTCCTATTTAAAGTCCTTTTAAAAGTAAATATCCGTATATTAATAATTATTTTATTCCAAATCTTAATCTAAAATTTAAGATCATTCGTAGCTTTTATCAGTTCCCAATCTATAAAATTCTGAGACGCGTTCTCATTTCGAATGTTTTTTAAAAGCCGTTTTCTTTTTATTCTTTTTATTATTATTGCTCTGATTTTTTCGCGCGCTTGGGATTTTAACTTCAAAATTTCTCCGCACCCAAGTACGGGATTCTTTACTGTTTTAGCCTCGCACTCTAGCCTCATTCGCTGAGCTGGAAGTCGCCTCTCACTCATTGGTTTGTGCGTTCGTGACGTAATTCTGTGTATATCTCCGCGGAGAGAACAAAACTCGCCCGCACCGGTCGGAGCACTAGGTTTTTTGACGTTTTCGGAAGCTAAACAAATATATGTCTGGTATTTTTATGTCCGTAGAATATACAACTGGCCCAGTAACATCTTGATTCAATGAAGTGAAGCAACGTTAGCCCGAGGGCTATAAGTTTTAGACCTTTGGGAATTGTTTCTGTGTTGTTCGTCTTCTAATAAAATTATTTGTCTGGAGATTGGCTGGATTTATTGGAAAACTTTGGTGGACTCATTTCATTGCCTTCTACTTCGCCATACTCGCTAATATCGACTGCAACTTGCTATATCGTTGAAGGACTGCCATTTTTTTTTCATCGAATATTATTCATCGTAATATCTCAACTTCGTCAAAATGCTACATATATATAAATCTTCACGGTAAACTCCTGACAGGATGAAATTGATGTTTTGTTAGAAATTTTCACATGGTATTTTTTTCCCTTAACTCTTGAAGCACAAACGTTGGGAAATTACATTCCTAAAACTTTAAATTGACTTTTTTATATTTTTTATATGACAACCATACCATACTCTAAGTTAACATATGTTATACAGATTTAACAAATCTTTCTTTTGTGTTTACAGCGTCCCCTGGAAAGAAATAAGGTAACCAAATATTAACAAAAATGATTTACGTTTCTTTAAATAAGTTTTTAGAAAAAGCTCCTGCCTTGGTGAAATTTATGTTTTGATAAAAGTTTTCACATTATAGTTTTTTTTTTTCTTTTTACGTTGGTAGTGCTCCTGATGTAAAAATTGCATAACTAAAACTATAAAATGTTTTTTTTTTAAATGTTTTCCTATTTGGGAACAATACAATTAAATTACCATAAAATTAGGTAATAAATTTTTCTTGCGTTTATATCGTCCTCTGGGAGGAAATAGGGTAACCAAATTTAAGTAAAACTGTTTTTTAAATGTATGGCAGCTAGACTCTTGTTAAGTATATGCTGTGAAAATTCAATATAATTTACAGTTAACTAAACATATAACTAAATTTAAGTAAAATTTATTTCTCAGATTGGAAGTTTTTGTTTAAACTTCAACAACCTGCATTACTACACCGGTGAAACATTTTGAATTAATGATTGCTAAATTTACATCACAAATCCGTTATATTAATGCGATATGGTATAAATCAAACTTTGATGATGATACACTGTTTTAATTTTGAAATGAGTTCGTCTGAATGCAGTAGTTATTAAAAAAAATTGGCATATTAAACAAAAACATAATTTGCAGAACAAATTCGGAAAAACAATTTATTTTACACGTTGTTTAGGCCCGAGAAAGGGTAGATATTAATATTAAGATACTGCATTCAGTTGGTTTTACATTTCATGCTAAATTTTTGGTAATAAATAAGATTAAATTAATTGAACATTAAAAATAAAATAATAATCAATATGACATTTAAACCACTCGTAAAACATAAGATCCCGTTCGAATGAAATGGAAATAAATCTTTGACTTTTTTTCATTTCTGAGCTTCACAAGCTGCAAACAGTTGTATTACAGATTAAGCTTTAGTACGTTTATAATGGGTGTGTGCAAAATGTTAAGGTACATGCAAAAAAAAAAAAAAAAAAAAAAAAAAAAAAAAAGGCCTTTAAAAGAGTCTAAGATTTATTTCATTTTAATTCGTGTGGGATCTAAGTTTTACGGGTCGTTTAAACATCATATTAATCGATTTTTCTTTTCTTTTTTTAAGTGCAGTTGTTTTAACCTTATTTATTAACACAAATTTAGCATCAAATGTAAAAACAACTGAATGAAATATTTTAATATCTGCCCCTTCTCAGGCCTAAACAATGTGGGAAATAACTTGTTTTTCGTATTTGTTCTGCAAATTATGTTTTTGTTTAACACTATATGTGTCAGGAAAGTAATGATGTTTTACAATCAGTGGAAGCCAATTGCTCCTTCTTAAATTAACGTTTATTATCTATAAAATAAAAGCTTTACTATCAAGCCATCATAGGAAATAGGATTTCACTAAATGCTATGTCATTTGGTTATATTTTTTGCATTTTTTTTCCCGTTTTGTCAGGAAAATCGTATAGTTTTCTGTTACAAGGTACCAAAGAATACTTGCATCCTCATTTATTAAACTGGGGTATTTAGTATGATTGCATGAAAATAGCGTCAGTTTTCTCTGGTTGTCGTTTTAACGGTTTATGGACGCGAATGCGTTATTGTGATCGCTGTACTTTTAGGATATTGCATTTTTATACTTCTTTTAATTGCTAAAAGGTGTAAAATGAAAAAGATTATAAACAGTAAAATTGGTTTATATAATCTTTTTATTTTACACCTTTTAGCAATTAAAAGATGTAATTTGGAATACATTTCATTTTGCATCATCCAAACCCCCTTTCTACTTAAAGTTTTGCAAGATCAAAAGACAATTACACCTACGCAGTGTAGAAGTAAAATGTACTTTGATTCGCTGTTAAAGAGACAATGAGACTGTGACGCATGCGCACAACATTATGTTTATTCCGTAAATGTTTAGAATATTTTTCATTAGAACTTTAGTTTGGTTTACTTTTGTGATTATGATTTTTTGAGAGCGTTTCGTTCAATTCAAAAACTGTAAATAGTATGTTTTTTTCGTCATGTGAAGTGTTATTAAATCGTGATGTATGATAATCTTTTGAATTTTATTGTGTCAAGAATAATCCCTCGTGAACATGTTTCGTTTGCTGAAATATATTGAATGTTGAAGATTCGGAGCCCCGATGTCCCGTTGGAATCTAGAGGTAAAAAAAATTGTATCTTACCAATTTTATTTAGAAATCAATTGGATTAAAATTGATTATTTACATGTTGTCAGCTTTGACTGATTAAGTAATATAGGCAGTCGGAGTTGTCACAATTTGCATCCTCATTCATTAAACTGGGGTATTTAGTATGATTGCATGAAAATAGCGTCAGTTTTCTCTGGTTGTCGTTTTAACGGTTTATGGACGCGAATGCGTTATTGTGATCGCTGTACTTTTAGGATATTGCATTTTTATACTTATTTTAATTGCTAAAAGTTGTAAAATAAAACGATTATAAACAGAAAAATAGGTTTATATAATCTTTTTATTTTACACCTTTTAGCAATTGAAAAAAGTATATAATTACAAGGTGTTATGACTTGTTATATTTATATTTATTGCATTGTTTGCATTTTTATTTATATTACCCAGAAGGCCTCCTAGTTGAAGTTTTGTGAAGCCGGTGGTCCTGCTAGTAATTCCATAAAAACTGGATTTCGTTATTTTAATCTGATCCCATTAAACATTATTTAATTTGATAAAAGAAATGAATGCCAACTTTTTTTGCAAGAGAAAATACTTTATATTTGTTATATACTGTGTTCGGTACCGCTTGTACAAACTTCTTGGAGTGTCAGATTATTCAAAGACGGATCTGGAATAAGAGAGCAATGTAGATCGGAAACGGCAATCAGTGCTGCCCATTTAGCGGATTTTTTTTTATTCCGAAATTCCAAATATTAATTTTTGCTTTAATTAATTATGGGATGTCTGTCATTAAAGAAAGCAAATACTATTATTCGGAATTTCTAGTATTAATTCGGAATTTTTGAATCAATACTTTCGATAAATTGACAACACTGATAGCTGTTTCAGATCCTACATTGCTATCTGATTCCTATACGGTTTTGAGTAACTTACTTCTCTCAGAAGTTTGTACAGGCGGTAGCGAATCAGGAATAAGTAGACAGGAGAGTGTATACTTAAAAAGTATACACTGCTTAAATAAAGTGCTTAATTTTTCTTTCAATGTAATTAAATATGTTTTATTCATATTTATTTGAGTTGCGATTATCAAATGTCTAAAAATCTAGCTTGATCTAAAAATCTAGCTATCTAAGCTCTAGCTAAAAATCTAGCTATACAAATAACAGTGTAGTGGTGTACAATTGTGTAAATTATAACTTTTAATATGGATTGCTTTTTGAAACACAGGAAGCTTTTAATTCAAAAAACTATTTCGAAATAGAATTTCACGTTAAATTTTTAATCTTTTGAACTGCAAATATATTTATCTTAAAACTAGACTGTTGACCAGACAAATCTTTTCGTTCTCTAAACGAAATAAAATGTTGACACGTCTTGCCGGTATAAATGCAATAAGCAAACGAAAACCAAATTTACGTCAGTGCACCCATCATTGGTTTCGTAAAAATTGATTTAGTCGAAGCGAACATTTCATTTGATACTTATTTACTCAGTTTCCGAGTGCCACAGATTTTACGACTCTGATGAAATGTTCGTGATGTTTGCTCAGAGTTTAATAAACTGATTATCTGCTTATAAATGCCGACGATTCTCTCAAACTTTATTTATCATCAGCAGCCTAATATAAGTATTGGCAATAAATACGTTCTGAGAGACGTCATCTGTCGGAGAATTTTAACGGATTTCGGCAAGTTAACGAATACATTTTTCAAACGCGTGTGAAATCTTCGGAGTCTAAACGAAGAGGGGTGATGATAATTTGATATCGATTTTGCATTAGAAGCTCCTATGCCAACAAAAGAATTGTCCATCATTTATGTAATATCCACAAAATAAATCGGTACTGTGGCATAAATTAGTACAACAGTTCAAATACACAGTTGTAAATAAATATATTAAGAATTCAGACGGTAAGATTGGTTTCCGAGTGCAACTCAGCGTGTTAAATCAATTAACATTCGAGTTAAATATTTTGCCTGTCCTAATTTCATAAGATTGTTGAAGTTATTATAGATCGCAACAAACAATTACTGTCGATAATCATGTGAAATGGGCCCCTGCGATATTCGGGTAAGTATATCATAGGACAATTATTAATTAAAGGGACCAGAAAGGTTTGAAATGAAAAAAAAATGACTGATATTTGATTGTGAATTTGGAAACCTGTAATCATTTTAGACTATCTGTTATTTTCTTACATTTATTTATTTATGTTTTATTGAAATAAAAAAAATTGTTAAATTGTAAAAAACAATAACAAAAGTTTTAATATTAAAAGATCTTGCAAAACAAGTTTTCCATGATTTTAAAATCACTGTACCATATTTTTCTGTAGTCTTTATACTGCTTATACTACTGTCTTTATACTGCTTTACTGTCTCTCGTTTATTTCTGAAAAACAAACAAAGAAGAAAAAGTAATTTATAACAAAATATATGATGCATAAAAATGTGAATTTTTAATGAATTTAAAACCCATAAAAATATAAATTCAAATTTCGTATTCGAATTCACAATTCACATTTTTATGGATTCAAAATCCATAAAAATGTGAATTTTTATGTTTTTTATTTTTTTATTATATACTAGCTGACCCACCCAGCGTTGCCCGGACCCGTGATAAAACCTTAAGTAAAACTCAAATTTGTATTATTTTTTATATTTTAACCGATTTTGTATGAATTTATACATCTTTAATGGCAAAATCGTAAAATCATAAAAAAAAAAAACATTTTAGGATCGTTATATAGTTTTTAAAAAATAGCTATTGTTGTCCAAACCCTTTGAAATTTTCAATGGTCATAAATATAAAGGTTTTACATGCCGTTTGCAAATTACGTCAGAAATATTGTTATCAGAAATATCTGGTTGTAAAATAAATATGTTTTCTTTTCGCGTCGGGTCCGTTAACATTAAAAAAAAATAGTATTCGTCGTCCGATCTCTCAGAAATTTTAATCGTTTATAAATATAAGTGTTTCCGAGTCCTCTACAAAATTATGTGAAAATATATGCATTTTAAATTGTGAAAACGTTACCCGAAGCCGAGCGTGACCGCGGAAAACATCCCGTTATTATGGGTTTTCGCCGAAAATATCTCAGATTTTATTTTTTTAAATACTTGTTCTCGTCCGAACGCTTCGAAATTGCTGTAGGTGATGTAAATCTACACTACCGAGATGTTCTAAAAAGATTGTGTCGAAATACGAAGGTTTAGTAACTTTTAGAGTAAGAAAAAAAATCTTCTCGTGAGGTGCGAAATGACATATAAATATCAAATAAAATTGAATAAATGTAATAAAAACAAATAAAAATGTAATAAAGTAATTACAGAAGAGACTTTTATGCTCACCACTGAAAGGGTCCACTTTCATGGTTTTAAGGACTTTGTCCTTTCCTAGTCTTTCTCATTTTAATTTTGACATAAACTAGCACCTTTAAAATATAAACAAAGGTTATTATTATTACTTTAATAATTTATATATGATTATGAAACAGTTTTATTTACAATAGAGAAAATATCAATACATTAAACCTCATATCGCGCCTCACTGAACGCTCATTTGGAGGTACCGCTAATTTTACGAGTCTTCCAAAACGTAATGAGTTCTGATTTAACAGCATTTTTTAAGGAACTTATGTACGAGTCGACTGCAATAAGTGTAATTTTTATCGTTAATTTTATTAAGGAAATTGTAATATGTGTATAAACTAGAATTTTAAGAGGAAAATATAAACCAACTAGGGGTTTCAGTCCCCTACTCGCTAACGCTCGCCAACCCCCGTGAATTGCGAAGTATTTCAGATTAAGGCTGCTAAACAATCCCAGCTTGCTCTCCCCTTTTTGTTTTTGCAGCAACTCTAGCCGGAATAAGTACTATCATAAATCATTTTTACACATGAAATTCACAAATTTTCTTAATGTAAAAAAAAGTAATTAAAAACTTCGCTGAAAACACAATTAAAAAGGCATTTAGTTGGTGCTATCAAGGGCAGAAATCATTTAAATACTTTGAAAAATTGATCTTGCAAACACAATTAATTTAAAACTCATTGCACATATAATTTTGTACAGCACGGCTTAAATTTATTTCAAAATACACTACGTGATAGGAAGATATTTTATATAAATCAACAATCATCGTTTAAAGTTCATTCGACGTGAAAAACACAATATCCACGAGCATAGAATGTTCATGACAGTATTTCTCAGACGTAAATACGTATTTTTTTTTGCTGTGTGTAAAAAAAACATTGTGCAATGCTGTGTAGCTGATTTGCTGAATGCATCCCGTGACTGTAAAACGAACCAATGACATACATCTCCGAAAACAGCTACATCAGCCGATAGATGATGATGCTGCGTTTAAAAAATGATCCTACTCTGAATTTTGATTAGCTGAATAAAACACGTTGCCGTACAATACCAGTCAGAATAGTCTCTCTGGAAACTACGGTTGTTGCCAAATGGCAAGCTAGAAATTCAGCCTTATTTTCGCGCCACGTAAGAGAAATATAGATATAGATTTTAACTTTTAACTGCTGTGACAGAAATTGACGCATAGTTAATGATCGGGCTCTGAGACTGCTTGATAAAAAGATTAAAGGCTCAATTAACACATGAGAAACTGTTTCCATACTAAACTTTATGTATAGGAGTAGTATAATTAAAATTCACCTATTCAGAAGTCTCAACAGATTGTACGAGGGCTCCAAACAAAACAAAAAATCCCGAGTATTTATAATTAAACTGAAAATTAAAATTTACAAGTTAAACTGTGATAATTGAAAAAAGAGACCACTGTGACACCGATAACAGTCGTTAAGGTTGGAGGAGGAGAGGGGTGGATATGAATCAAATAAAGTTTGTATTCACATCCCCTCATGAAATATTGTCATTTTCAATACGTGCACTTTATTTATACTGAGGAATTTTACAAACAAAAGCAATTTATATATACATAACTCGCTTTGATTGTAATAAAACAAAAGTTGATATTCTGAGAGAAAAGTTTTGGTGAAAATAACCGAGTTTTTAATGTTCATTATTATTTTCGTGAAAACATTTTATACTGTTTTTCACGTAGAGCAATACTTGACATTAGGAGTGGGCAGAGGACCTCCAAATTTAGAGGGCATCGAAATCTGCAGAAGTTTCTGCTAAAGTTTTTAAAAACTGCAACAGAGTCATAATTTACCTACCCTTATTTTGTACTATTATTAGATGTAAAAAAAAATATCATCATGTTATTATAAGTTTAATTTAATCTGCGATGACAGTTAGAAAATCGTAGAATCATATAGGTAGGAAGTAAATATTCTAAAATGAAGGAAAATGATTTACATATTAATTTTAATATTTATTTAATTTTTCGAGGAACCTTAACCCACCAAATTCCATTGTCACCTCCAAGTGACATGTCTTTGAAAGGACCTTTAAGGTTTAGATTTTAAGTAAATATGTACCGTGGCACCTTTACACGGATCTAGAAAAGTTTAATCGTAGAAAACAGTCTGATATCTCTCGAATTTCTTGATATGATACTATAACCTTCCAAATTTAGTATCTTCTCCAAACAAGCAAGGACTTGAGTTAATCTCCTTTTTGGGATAAAAATGTCAAAAAAGCAATTAGTCTTTTTTTTTCTTCTGTCTTAATGTTGAAGCTAACTAAATATTGGATTGATATTTCTTGGATTTCGAATGTTTGATTATTTTTTGTAATGTGATGCGATCTTGAAACTCATAGATGACAGTTCAAATTATTTGCACTACATGTACTTTTTGTTAAATGTGTTTTTCATTATTCTTTTTTAGGGAAAATAATACAATACAATCTATGAATTTGAAATTTATATACATATAGAAGTTTTCTTATGGGCGTTGGAGGATTAAATACATTTACTCTGGTTTCATTATTATTATGAATTTATCTTGCCACTCCGTATTTCTACTATTACACATAAATTTGATATTCTGTTATTTTTAAAAGAATCATTATTCACACTTTTTTAAATAATGTATTAAATTAAATATCATATATTTCTATAAGCTGTATACAATAAATTCGTCTTGTGTATCGCATTGGAAATACCTTATTATATTAAAAGTTGTATAAGAAATACATGCACGAAAATTGCTTCACCTTACTACATAGTCTACGAAGACTGGGGGGGGGGGCATATCAAGGTCCCTCAAAGTCCATTCAGTTGAACCAAGAATATCAACGAACTGATGAAAAAAAAGGCCTAAAATAATCTAATTACAAAATGTAGCTGAATAAAGCCATTGAAATTGTAAAAAAAACTCTGAAATAAATTATTTTTATACCTTAAAAAATGAAAAAAAATTATAATAAAATATCAGCGCGAAATTTAAATTAACCTGAAAATTTTTAATAAGATATATTGAAATAAAACAATTATTATCCAAAAATTACTGTTTTTAGAGAAAAATTTGGTGAAAACAACTGAGTATTAACTGAGTAATAACAGGCCTTTAACCTGTCATCATAAAATTAAAATTTAATTTTAAATTTAATAAAATTAATTAAATTTTATGTTATTCCCTGTGTATACCATTAGATTGAACAAAGAGTATGGTCGAATTGATTATAAAAAAGTAGATTTAAAAAAATAGATTGTAATAATGTAATCTATACATATAGCAGAAAAATTCCATTAAATATAGGAAAAGGCAGAGGAATTAATAATTTGTATGCCACAAAAGAAAAAAAAAGCAGAAAAGTAAAATAAAAAAAAATTAAACAAATTAAAAAGTAGAAAAAATGTTTAAAAAAAATAATAATAATAAGACGAATTTTTTTTTTTTCTCGCAAAATTGAAATGAACCTGAAAAAAATAATAAAGCATTTTCCAAGAGAAAAAAACTTATTCTTTGCCGTGTAAATCATTTGGTGAGCAATGAATTTCATCGAATTGATGATAAAAAAAAGAGACTAAAATAATATAATCAGATAATATAGCAGAAAACTCCATTAAAATTACAGTGGAACTTCCCTTTAACGAAGTCCCTATTTAACGAAGTTTTCTACTTAACGAAATTTTCTGCAAAACTTTGACTTTGAACACCATTAGCATGTAAATTAATCTCCATATTACGAAAAATATATTCTATATAACGAAGCTTCTTTCACTTTTGTTCGTGTACAGAATTCAAACTTAGAGGTTGCTGTTGCGATGGATATGCGAAATTATTTCAGCGGATTGTATGAAAATGAACATATTTAAACAATTTTCATTCTGCTTGGTGCTAAATAAAACAATTTTTTTCACACTAAGATAAACACTTGCTATCACCACTCTACCACACCGAGTCTCGAGTGCTGACAGTTGGGGGAAGTCAAAATCCCCCTTTTTATATTCAATGATATAGAAGAAAGATGCAGCGGCGCAATGACGCCAGATGCATTGAAGCAAAAAATATCAATTAGAGTTAGACAGTTACCATTCTGACCTTCTATTACTTATAGACAATTACTTTGTACATCCACAAGATCGTGCTTCAAAATGCAAATAAAAAAAATCAATGTTATTTTTGTTCCTGCCAATGCAACTTCTAAACTTCAGCCATTAGTCTAAAGAATAATAAAAAATCTTGAAGTACATTATCGAAAAAGACAGAAAAAATACAATGTAGTGCAAACATTAATTGAGAACATTGAATGACACATTGAATGAGAACATTGAGAATGTAGTGAGAACATTGTTTGAGAATCTGTGTATCAGAGCTGATGAAAGCTTGGGAATGTGACGTGATTCCATCAACCGTACACAACTGTTTTTTAAAAGACGGCTTCAAAATTGAAACTGAATCAACGGCTTCTGCATCCAATACAATACCTGTTTGTCATATCTGAAGGGAACTTTTCATGAATTTAAGTTGATTTCTATTTAACGAATTTTCTTCATAACGAAGTTTTTAAGTGTAACGATGAGACCTCGTTAAATGGAAGTTTCACTGTATATATAAATGTATCAATCATTTTTATGCTACATAGGAAAAAATAATAATAACCTTTTCTGCACAAAATTGAAATGAACCTGAAAATTTTTAATAAGATATTTCGAAATAAAACAATTAATAAAAGTTGAAATTTAAATCTCTTTCTTCATCTTTTTTTTTCCTCCCATGCACTTCTTATATAATTCGACCACGAAAAATCCAATTTATATTCAAATACAACTAGGAACTTCAGGAAAATATTTAAAAAAAAAAAAGAGTCATCAACTCTCTTTTAATTTTTTTTCTAGAACTTTTAAAAAAATTATAAAATTAATCACCAGTACCACAGCTCTTATACACCCGTCTTTTGAAGCCGCTAACTGGAGATGACTAGAAAACCCACCCTCTATGAATCGCTAAACCTGAATAATCAATATATAACTGTATAAATACCTCAATATATTAACATCATGACAATCGATACATGTTTAGAAAAATTACAACACCACTGCCGGATGACCAGACAGACGAACCTAAGTCATTAAACACGCTCCAGTAGTGTTGGAACGTGTTAAAAAAAGGAATAACTAAGATTAAAATAATGTAATCAGAAAATATAGCTCAAAAATCCCATTAAAATTATAAACATATGTAAAAAAGCACTGGAATCAATCATTTTTATGTCATAAAAGAAATAAAGAAAAAAAAATCTTTCCGTATCAAATTGAATTGAACCGGAAAAAATTTAATAAGATATATTTAAATAAAACAATTAATTGAAGTCTAAATTTAAATCTGTTTCTACCTTCATCTTATTTTTATTCTCATGCACTTCTTATATCATTCGACCACAAAAATATGTTTCGGTAAAAAAATGGATTTCTTTCCTGTTTAAAAAAGCTCTACCAGTGGCTGAGAGGTTCTGCTCTCAAAGCTAGTAGACGGAAGATGCTGGGTTCAAACTCCTGTCGCGCTCATCGACCTAATCGTTCGGAGTTTTCCGTGGTTTTCTTCGAAACTTGCCGTAAATAAGGGTTAGGATTCCTTAGAAAGACCCCCCACGAAGGGCACTCACCCCAGGAACTATATTCCTCGTGTAGGTAATCGGCCGTCATAAAATCAACCAACAACCAACCCATTTAAAAAATGGCCGGAGCAATACCAAATCGTTAAAGGAAAAAAAATAATGCTTTTGGCAAGAAATATCCAATTTAAATCTAACTACAATTAAGGAACTTCGAGGACAAAAATAAAAGAAAAAAACAGTCTTCATCTCTGTCTTTACTTTTCTGGAACTTTTTAAAAACTTATAAAATTATTCACCAGTAGCATGGAATCTCAACACAGAAATTACTGCTCTTATACAATATCTTTTGAAGCGTTATCTGGAAAACCCACCCTCTCTAAATCAAAAAACCTGAATATAATATATCAATCATGTCAATCTATGCATGTTTATGAAAATTTGAGCAAGACGAGACAGACAAATAGAAGAATCGAAGTCATAAACACGTTTCAATAGTGTTAGAAAGTGTTAAAAATAAATAAATAACTAAGATTAAATTAATGTAATCAGAAAATATAGCTGAAAATCCCATTATAATTATTAAAAAAAATCGCTGGAATCAATCCTTTTCATACCATAGAAGAAATAAAGAAAAAAAACTCTCCACGCCAAATTGAATTGAACCTGAAAATTTTTAATAAGATATATTGAAATAAAACAATTAATTGAAGTCGAAACTTGAATCTATTTCTTCCTTCAGCTTATTTTTATTCTCACGCACTTCTTATACCATTCGACCGCGAAAATATGATTCGGTAACAAATTTCATTTCTTTCTCATTTAAAAAAATGGACGGAACAATATCAAATCGTAAAAGAAAAAAAAAATTAATGCTCTTGCAAGAACAATCCAATTTAAATCCAACTACAATTAAGGAACTTCGGGGGAAAAAAAGTCTTCATCTCGGTCTTTATTTTATTTTATTTTTTTTTCAAAACCTTTAAAAAACTTATAAAATTAATCACAGGTAGCACAGAATCTCAGCACAGAAATTACTGCTCTTATACAATCCGTCTATTAAAGCCGTTAACAGGGGATGACTGGAAAATTCACCCTCTCTTTTCATGGAAGGGGATCAGCCTTCATTAAGATAGAATGCTGTATCGAACGTTTTAAGATGAGGGGGTGTACGAGATATTAGCCCCTTGGGCATTCGCTCAATCCTTGCCGCAGCTGCTTCTTTCGTTCAATCCCTCTGTGGCCGAGCAGGTTATGTGTATTGATCCATTGTTTTAAATAAGTATTGAGGATATTCTGATAGTATGTACAAAAGGATGGACAAATCTGGATTTTATACAAATTACAGACAAAGAGGTTTCCATGAATGCAACAATTACTCAGATAGATTAACAATGTGAATGAATCAATTATTATCATAACTTTTAAATTAAGGGCAGCTTTTAGCTCTTACCCAGTTTTAAATTTAAACAAAGAAAGGCTTACACGTAATTTTTTTTAGCGGAATTTCCTCAATCTTTGTTGCACAGCTTCTTCCATTCAATCCATTCTCGGCGAGTAGATTATACAGGGTGTCCCAAAAGTCTCCGTACAACAAAAAAATTATTACAAAAAAAATAATAATAGGCCTACAGCAAAAATAATTACAACAGTGCATAGAGTAACTTAAAAAGTTTTTTTTTCTACTGTCTTAGTAAACTTCAACATGAGATTCTTTCGTAGCACGAAGAATATCAAGACGATATTTCAATTCAATCCACGAACGTTTTTCATTCTAGTAGCTGCTGCTGTTTGGATCTTTTGTTTCAATTCCATGAGACTATTGACTTTTATTCAGATTTCATCAAACAGTTGTAACTACTGTTGATGTTAGCATGCTGAAACGCACGTGGATGGAATTGGAATATCGACTTGATATTCATGGTGCAACGAAAGGGTCTCATGTACAAGTATACTAAGGTAGTAGAAAAAAAAAAACTTTTTAAGTTACGCTATGTACTGTTGTAATTATTTTTGCTGTAGGCCTATTTTTTTCTTTTTTTTTTTTTTTTTTTTGTAATAAATTTTTGAAGTTGTACGGATACTTTTGGGACACCCTGTATGTTTTTATCCAGAAGCTGGTTATATGTTAGAAGATTATATGTTTATTTTTTTTATTCCAACTGAGTGAAAAAACAAAATATCTATCCAAGGATCTAACCCATTAGCTCTGTCTTAACGCGTCAACGCTCTACCAACTGAGATATCCTGGACGACACAATTTATTAAGATAACCTTTTGGCATTGATATCAGATCTGCAATATTTATGAATTAAACGATATCTCCATTAAACGATAGGTACGTAATTATACTTTATTATTTTTATCTCAATTATGCTGATTAACCGTAAAATCATGTGAATTAGATATACTTTTGGGACACCCTGTATGTTTTTATCCAGCAGCTGGTTATATGTTAGAAGATTATATGTTTATTTTTTTTTTATTCCAACTGAATGGAAAAACAAAATATCTATCCAAGGGTCTAACCCATTAGCTCTGTCTTAACGCGTCAACGCTCTACCAACTGAGATATCCTGGACGACACAATTTATTGAGATAACCTTTTGGCATTGATATCAGATCTGCAATATTTATGCATTAAACGATATCTCCATTAAACGATAGGTACGTAATTATACTTTATTATTTTTATCTCAATTATGCTGATTAACCGTAAAATCATGTGAATTAGATTTTCTAACTGAGTGAAAAAGTGTCAAAACCAAGAGTCTAATTCAGGAACTATGGCTCTAACGTGCAAGCCCTTATGTCGACCAGCATCGTCCAGGATAGTTCAGTTGGTAGAGTATTAGCACATTAAGCCAAATACTACTGGCTGTCTCGCTTTTCAATTCAGTTGAAATGTTTCAACTCGTGTGATTGCGTTGTCAATCAGCATAATAGAGATAAATATAATAAAAAGTATTGATCCATTGCTTTTAATAAGTAATGACTTCATTCTAATAGTATTCAAAAAAGTATTGACAAATCTGGAAAAATAATAGACAGAAAAATAATAATAATAGACAGAATAGAATAACAGACAGAAAAATAATAGACAGTGGGATTTTGCATGAAAACAACAGTTATTTAGATCTTAATAAAATGAATAAACAAGTCCTTTATTATTGTTGCGTTTATCGCAACTTCCATGGTTTTAATTTAATCGTTTCTATTTTGCGCCTCGCGCAGACGATGTTTTTCTGTTGATAAAAAATGGATCTGTCTTAGAATGTTTTATGAATTGAACTAGAAAATGTAATACGGAATATAATATGTAATATTTATGATGTGCGCGAAAACGTTGTGTATATTGTGTTCGTGATCGTCAATATATGTGTTTGTGTGTCTACATTGTGTAGATTCTTTTATTTTTTGAACAACATGAACATTTATTCTCGAAAAGTCAGAATAATTTAAGATATCTTATCTCCCGAAAGAGGACCGTTTAGGTAAGCCTAACCTATTCTTGTGTTCTAGTTTTATGATATTTTAATTTTGAAATGAATATTGATACCTTAATATCAATATGAATAATATTGAAGATAGAATTTTACAGACAGAGACAGATTCAATATTATTTTGGCATCTCTCTACCGGGATATTATATTATTTAAGAAAATAAAATACGATAATGGAACATATTAAAAAATTGCGTACTCCATTAAGAAGCGCTTTTACGCGAATTGCTAATTTACTTGAGAACAAATTAACTGATGAAAATAAAGATATTGAAGAAATCGAGATTTTATATGCTCAATTAGGTGAAAAATGGACAGATCTACAACCAAAAGAAAAAGAAATGTTAGATCTTCTTTTAAACGATAAAACATGTTCTCAAGAAAATTATGATAAGGAATACGAAGGTTTTAGCGTGTATGAAGAGAAATTTATTAAGTTAAAAACGAAAGTTCAAAAGATTTTAAAGGTTTTCGTAACTGAAAATATCACGAAAAGGAAATTTAAACTTCCTAAGATAGAATATAAATTATTTGGGGGAAATATTAAGGAATGGTTGGCCTTTTGGGCTCAGTTTGAAAAAATACATAACGATTCTGAAATCGCGAAAGAAGATAGATATCAGTACTTGTTACAAGCAACGTTAAAGGGTTCTAGGGCAAGAGAAATAGTCGAGTCGTACCCCGCTACTGGTGATAGTTATGAAAATGCTATTGAATGTTTAAAGGCTCGATTAGGTCGTACTGATATGTTAATAGAAGTATATATAAGAGAAGTGCTCGCTTTAATGATGAATAATGCTACAGGAAAAGGTCCAAAAATTCCTCTTTTTAAATTATACGACAAAATTGAAACCTATTTAAGATCATTAAAAATGTTAGGTGTTTCAAGCGAACATTATTCTGCAATTCTTCATCCATTGATTGAATCGTGCTTACCAGTTGAAATATTGAGAATTTGGGAAAGAAACTTAAATTCTATTGCTTTAAATTCAAAAGACGAAAGTACTAATAAGTTAGATTCTTTGATGAAATTTTTGCAGCACGAAATCAAAAGCGAAGAAAAAGTCCGTTTGGCTAGAAGTGGGTTTAATTTAGAAAATGTAAACAAAAATATTTATACAGTGTCAAATAGGCGAGAAAGAGATATTCCAACGGCTACGGAATTACATAATTCATCAAAAATGAAAAGGGAAACGTGTATTTTTTGTAACAAGTCACATTTAAGTAACGAATGTAGACATGCCAATAGTTTATCTCATGAAGAGAAAAAACAAATATTAATGAAGAAAGGGGTTTGTTTTAAATGTTTAGAGATAAGAAAACACATATCACGTTTTCGTAGAACGAAAATACCACCCTGTGATTGCGGTAAATTACATTTCAAAATAATGTGTCCAGCAAAAAATGATAATGAAAACCCGATTATGGAAAAGTCAGATATCGAAAGTAAACAAGAACGAAAAATCATGCGTCAAGCATAGATTATATAGCACTTTCCAACGCTTCCAAAATAATTTTACAAATCATACCGTTTAATAAGCTAAAAGCTAACATCTAAGTAAACAATTTAGAAAACGCATAACATATTTAAAAACATAATTTCAGGAATTTCCAACATATACAATATTCGGAAAAATATCCGAATACTTTTATTCAGCCCTGTATAGGATCTATAGATTTGTATATATACTACATAGGATGATAATTTTAGTTCAGTTAGGAAACGCGTAGCACAGTTTAAAATTCTCCGTCTGGAGTTTGTCAATAAACAGAAATGTGTTCGCGAACTTTTGTGCTGCCCTGTATAGGATCTACAGAATTTATACACACCACGTAATAGACAAAAAGCAAGTTAAAATTAAAATCACGTTCAATAACTTAAAACGCACTTCCAGGAATTATTGTTAACAGACAGTAGAGAATTCTTTTGCGTGTCCCTGTAAATGAACGATGACTGCTATACACACAATATTCCGTAGTAAGTCTCTTGTAATGCACCTAAGTGATCTATATAAATTTCAATGCGTTTAAAATAGTGAAACATTATTTAAATAAGCCGCAGACGATTTTTATCCATAGACGTAATGGAACGGAATTATTTTGACTGTCCCTGTAAAGTAACTATACGGGCTATGCACACCCTGTTCCATATTAAGCTTCTTCTAATGCACCTTAGTAATATATATAAATTACAATGCGTTTAAAATAGTGAAACATTATTTAAATAAACCGCAAATGATTTTTCCCCATAGACCGCAATGTAACGGAATTCTTTTGAGTGTCCCTGTAAAAAAACTATAAGTGCTACACACTTCCGTTGAAATAGGGAACATGCTATAGATAACGACAATAACATATAAAAATTGCAGAGCAATCCGAGCATATTTACGGGAGTTAGAGCACGGACAGACGGCAGACGGCAGACGGCAGACGGCCAGACGGCCAGACGGCCAGACAAACCGAAGTCATAAGCACTTTTCAACTAGGTTGGAAAGTGCTAAAAAGACACTGCTTTATCCAATAGAACAGGTACTCGTCGCGTACTTTTACAAACGCTTATTGTCCGTCTTAGATGTAATAATAAGATGAAATATATAAGAATATTAATTGATTCAGGTAGCAGTAAATCTTATTTATCATCTTTTGCATTGGCCGAGATGGGATATGAATGCATAGGGGAAGATAATTTGACACATAGTTTATTCGGTGGCACGGAGACTGTATTATCACATAAGAAATATTTGATCAGTCTGAGCGACTTCTTTGATAATTATCGTTGTTGTGTCGAAGTATTAGATCAAGAAAAATTTGTTCGGACATTCCTAAAATTTCTCGTGGCTCATTTATGAGTGAAATTAAGAAACAAAAAATCTTTCTCTCTGATTTGAATAACCAGGTTGAATTGCTATATGAGTTTTCACCTAACGAAATTCATGGGCTTATAGGAGCTGATGTAGCAGGTAAATTGTACACCGGAAAAATCCAACAATTGATTTCTGGCTTAGTATTAGTGGAAACATGTCTTGGTTGGACTTTGATGGGAAAAACTGACCTATGTAACATATCCGATAGCACAAACAGCGTCATGTCACTTCATGTAAATGATGCAAAAATTTCAGATTTATGGCGGTTAGACACGCTTGGAATTCTCGATCCTGGCGAAAGCGGAAGCAGACAAGAAATAGAAAAAGCAACTGAAGAACATTTTAATAAAAATATAAAAATAGATGCAGAAGGAAGGTATGAAGTGAGCCTCCCATGGATTGAAAACCATCCTCCCTTACCAACTGGTCGAAAAATCGCTGAACAACGATTAAGAAATTGTGTTGAATCACTAAAGAAAACTGAAACATTACAAGAGTATGAAGATGTATTAAAAGAATGGATACAAGAAGGCGTTATTGAAGAAGTTAAAAACTCTGTAATGACGAAAGGGAACACTACTTGCCACACAGAGCTGTGATCAAAGAAAATTCTACCACCAGAGTTAGACCAGTCTTTGATGGCTCAGCTAGACAAAAAGATTCACCTTCGATCAATGATTGTTTAGAGAAAGGTCCTAATATCGTAGTGCTCATTCCGACTATATTAAATAAATTTCGATTGAAGAAAATAGGCGTGATTTCAGATATTCGAAGAGCCTTTCTACAAATTGGTTTAAATGAGCGAGATAGACCATTTCTGAAGTTTTTATGGTGTGAGGAAGGTGACCCCGAAGAGTTCAAAATTTTCCAGCATAAAAGGGTTGTTTTCTGTCTTGCATGTTCGCCTTATTTACTTGGTGCAACTATCCGATATCATCTGAAGAATGTGTCTTCTAGATTTAAAGAAACAGCAGACAAGTTGTTAAAGTCTTTTTACGTAAATAACTGCGTCACTAGTGCTGAAAACTATGAGGAGCTTGAAAAGTTTATTGAAGAATCCACAATTATTCTCCAAAATGCTAAATTTGATCTTCGAGGGTGGGAGTATAATCTCAACAAAACAGAAGCAGAAAACTTCCCGTTATTATAAGAAAAGAATATTCCAGTTTTGGGACTGATGTGGAATGTAAAATCTGACACTCTGAAAATAGATTTACGAAAATGTTTTGAAGATTCTACTATTGTAACGAAAAGAGCAATCCTGAGTGCTGTTCATAGAATTTTCGACACCATTGGCTTCACGTGTCCTGTCACCTTGGGGCCAAAGATTATCCTTCAAGAATGTTGGAAATTGAAAGTTTCGTGGGATGCTGAATTGCCTGAATCTATTACCAAGAAATTTGAAAAATGGCGGAAGGATGTCTCTAAATTAAAGGAAATAGAAATCCCTCGATGTATTATTTCCAATTATGAAGCGCCAGAAAATCTTTCTTTGCACATATTCTGCGATGCAAGCAAGAATGCATATTCTACATGTATATTTTTAAGAAGTGCGACTGAAAATACAATATCTTGTCAGCTTGTACAGGCTAGGTGCAGGGTTGCTCCAATGAAAACCATTTCTATTCCACGATTGGAACTACTTTCCTGTAATATAGGAGCTAGACTGGCACAAAGTGTTATACACGATCTTTAGTTGAAAAATATCCCGAAATTTTTCTGGTCTGATTCAGCAAATGCTATATATTGGATCAAGGGAACTGAAAATTGGGCTCCTTTTGTTTTCAATAGAGTTAAAGAAATCCGATCTTTGACAGAACCTGATAATTGGTATCACATTCCTGGATCATTAAATGCAGCAGACCTCCCTTCTCGTGGTTGTAATGCAGAAACTTTAGCGAAATCGAAATGGTGGGACGGCCCGGAATGGTTGCGAAGACCGGAAAAAGAATGGCCAAAATCCAACGTTGTTCCTGATTTCAACATAGTATATTCCGAAAAGAGAAAAACTGTTGTTAGCACTACAAATCATGAAGAATCAACTGAAAAAATTTATAACAGAATTTCATCGTACGACAAACTGATCAGAACTATTGCTTGGATTTATAGATTTTTTACTAACTGTAAAGTGGAACGTGCCAACCGGATTTCTGGACTCTTAACTCTAGAAGAAATAAATAGATCTGAAATATCTTTGTTAAAAATAGTACAAAAGGAATCCTTTTTAGGAACTGAAGATAAACGCTTAAAATCACTTCAGTGTTATGTAGAATCGAATGGACTACTTAAAGTAAAGACACGTATTCTGATGAGAGAAGATAAAAGAAATTTCCGATTTCCGATACTGTTACCCTGTAGCCATCCAGTTGTGGAAATACTTATTCGGACAAGACATCTTAGTTTAAATCATGCTGGTACCCAGATATTGATGAGTAATTTAAGAGAAGACTTTTGGATTTTGAAATGCAGGAAGACTGTTAGAAAGGTAATTAGAAACTTTGTACGTTGTAAAAGATTTAATTCAAGACCTAAACCGATTATAGAAGCACCTCTTCCGGAAGATCGTATAAAAGAAGCTGCAGTATTCGAGGTTGTAGGGACTGACTACACCGGTCCTTTACTTCTTCGAGGTGGTCAGAAAGCTTGGATAGTTATTTTCACATGTGCTGTCTACAGAGCCATGCATTTAGAGATAGCCACATCCTGATCGACTGACAACTTTTTGCAAGCTTTTAGAAGATTTATAGCACAAAGAGGTAGACCTGCGATAATATATTCTGACAACGGTAAAAATTTCACGGGTGCTGAAAATTTACTTAACCAAATTCATTGGGATGTTATTTCTCAGTACAGCACAGCTCGGAATATCACTTGGAAATTTAACCCTCCATCTGCGCCATGGTGGGGTGGATGGTGGGAACGTTTGATAGGCGTAATAAAAGGGAACCTTCGAAAAGTCTTAGGACGAAGCTCTTTGGACTTAGAAGAAATGCAAACTGTTATTTGCGATACTGAAAACATTGTTAATCACACGCTTTTGACCTATGTTTCAGAGGAAATTGATGATTTAATACCACTTACTCCTTCTATGTTTTTACAAGACATTAGAGAATCAGGTATTCCTGATCTTGACATTTTGGATTCATCGTCTATTAATAAGAGACATGCGACTAAAACAAGATTTACGAAAAAGATTCCGCACTGAATAGTTGGGATATTTAAAACAATCCTCGAAATTTGACAAAAATCAGAGACCTGTCCAGATTGGTGACGTTGTTCTTGTGACTAGTGAGAATGTTAAAAAACTTGAATGGCCACTTGCCAAAGTTATTGAACTTTATCCTTCAAAAGATGGAAATGTACGATTGGTAAAGATAAAGTTGAAAGGCGGCGAATTTCTACGTCCTGTTCTCAGATTGATTCCTCTAGAAGTAACCCATGAAAGAGGTACTGATTTACCATGATACCATTCTACAGTTCAGTCGAATGATAAAGAATGTCCTTTAGATCCTGCTCCTACCAAACCGACGATAAAATTGACTGGTAAAAACTGTTATTTAGACCCTGCTACGAGTAAGCCGATGATCCAACATTCTGTTAAAGACTGCTTTTTAGATACTGAATCTACTGAACCTATTTTCCATAAAGGTGCTAGTGACTCTCCTGTGGTGACTGTACCTGAAAAACGATCCCGATATGGTCGTTTATATAAACCCAAAGTAAAGTTTGAGTTTCATTGAATTCGAAACTCAAAGGTGGGAGTTTGTTGCGTTTATCGCTACTTCCATGGTTTTAATTTAATCGTTTCTATTTTGCGCCTCGCGCAGACGATGTTTTTCTGTTGATAAAAAATGGATCTGTCTTAGAATGTTTTATGAATTGAACTAGAAAATGTAATATGGAATATAATATGTAATATTTATGATGTGCGCGAAAACGTTGTGTATATTGTGTTCGTGATCGTCAATATATGTGTTTGTGTGTCTACATTGTGTAGATTCAATTATTTTTTGAACAACATGAACATTTATTCTCGAAAAGTCAGAATAATTTAAGATATCTTATCTCCCGAAAGAGGACCGTTTAGGTAAGCCTAACCTATTCTTGTGTTCTAGTTTTATGATATTTTAATTTTGAAATGAATATTGATACCTTAATATCAATATAAATAATATTGAAGATAGAATTTTACAGAAAGGGGCAGATTCAATAATTATCATAATTCCTATATTAAAAGCTCTTTAGCTCTTTATCCAGCATTAAAAAAAGGAAGGCTCACATATAAAATAATTTGGACGGCATTCATTCAATCCCTGCTGCAGTTACTTCTTTCGTTTAATTCTTTATTGGCCCGCAGGTTGTATGTGTATCCATTCGAGTTGAACATTATCAACGGAGTGAAAATATGCCCAAACCAAGAAACAATGCCAGAACCTCTGGCTCTAACATACCAAGCGTTTCTGTTGGACAAAATCATCCAGGTTAGCTCAGTTGGTAGAGCGTTGACATGCTAATCCAGAGGTCTGTGTTTGACTTCTGGGGACTGGAATTTTTTTCACTCAACTGAAAAATTCAATTCGTATGATTCCCTTGTTAATCAGTATGATTCAGATAAATATAATAAAGTATTAATACATAAGTATTGATGAAATTCTAATAGTGTATACACAAAATAATAGATAAACCTGGTTTTTATACACGTAATAGAGAAATAGCTTTTTCATAAAAGCAAAAGATGCTACATGACTTAACAAGGTAAATTAAAATATCTGGAAAATTCGAAAAAAAAAATCCAAAACTCCAAAAATTCCAACAAAATTAAACAGGGAAAATAATTTGGTCTCTTAGTCTTAGAAACTTAAAATTTGCTACGAAGGTAGTGATTCAGTTTCGGATTAGTTTCGATTAGTTTCGGATTTAGAAAAAGGTAAACATTAAAATCGCAATAAAATTCAAAAATAAAATAAAATGCGTCCTAGAAACTTGAAATTTGGCATAAAAGTAGGGTTTAGGGTACAAACAAAAAAAAATTTAAAAATCCCGAAAATTAAAAAAAAAATTAAAAAAATTCGAAAAAATTCGAAAAGTTTAAAATTATTCGATCTCATAGTCTTAGAACTTAAAATTTGGTTTAAAGGTAGTGTGTACGATTAAATAAAAGAAAAAAACAAAAAATTCGGAAAATTCGAAAAAGAAATTAAAAAATTGAAATTTTTGTAAAAAATCGAAAAATTGAAAATAATTCGATTTTGTTGTCCTAGAAACTTGAAATTTGGCATAAACGTAGGGTTTGGGATACAAGGAAAGGAAATAATAAAAAATCTGGAAATTTCGAAAAAATAATCAAAACATCGAAAAATTCGAAAAAAAAAATCGAAAATCAAAATCTATTTGGATGATGTCTAAAAAGAGCCCAAGGTCAAGAAAAGGAGGATTACTTACAAAAAAAAGTGAAATGTCATCAAAAACGTCACATGTGAAAAATGCAGCCAAGTCGCGGGACTCTTTCTCCGTAAAAAGCTCTGAGATCATGTATAGCCAAGTTTAGCTATCTTATTAACTCTGAAGTTCGCAAATCACTCCTAGTCTTTACATTATTAGTTAATGATTATTTTGTGACTTGGAAATTACGCAGCACAGGGAATTTATTACACAAATTAATATTAATTAATGGTACAGATATCGCAGACGCACCAAGGTATCTTTTTGACGCCAAAATAATGATTTTATACATGAGCAATCCGGCGATTTTCACGAGATTTTAAATCGTCTGGCAACCCAGTAGAGCAGATTGCGTGGGTTTTATACTAAAATACACGCTGTACAATAAATGCGCATACACGCTGTACAATAAATGCGCATACACGCTGTACAATAAATGCGAATACTCGCTGTACAATAAATGCGGTATTTAATAAAAAGACGTTTCTCCTCCCCAGCAGCGCAAATATAAAAAATTCTGTTAAATAAAATGTTTCTATATTATTTCCGTCATTGTCAAATAGCTATTTATTTCTTTTTACTTAAACAAATCAGGATTTGCGTAGTTACACCTTGCTATATTATGGGATGGGATGGTATTATTTAATTAAAGCTAATTAATTATATGCAGCTGTCGGTGTGTAATTACCAAATCACAAAATAATCATTAACTAAAATTGTAGAGGCGAGGAGTGATTAGTGAATGAAAACTTCAGAGTTGATAAGATAGTGTAATACCTTCTCAACGCTGATCTGATTAAAGATGTTATTTGGTAGCTTTCGGAACAATACGAAGAAAACTAATCTTTGCCTCTAACAGAATTTTTATGGTAAAACAAGTGAAATTCTATATGGAAGTAAAATTATGGTAATACAGCATTTTGAATTAAAATGAATTAAATTTAAAGGTCCTCAGCATATTGATTAAGTTTCAACAGATAAAGTTCAGACTCAATTGTCAAAGTTCATCGATTAACGGCTTGTTGCCGGTGTAATGTACAATTCCTCGGGCACTTGGCGCACCCTTACCCTGTCGGGGCTTTTCCTTGATGGTGTACAATTCCACGGGCACTTGGCGCACCCTTACCGAGCCGGGGCTTTTCCTTGATGGTGTACAATTCCACGGGCACTTGGTGCACCCTTACCCTGTCGAGGATTTTCCTTGATGGTGTACAATTCCACGGGCACTTGGCGCACCCTTACCCTGTCGGGGCTTTTCCTTGATGGTGTACAATTCCACGGGCACTTGGCGAGTATCACCAGTAGAGACTCGATAGACCAATAGAGACTCGGAGTATCACCAATAGAGGTATGGCACCTCTCCAGCGTCTATTTCCGCTGTTGAGAAACTTGGCGCTTCCAGTTCTCTCCTCAGAGAGAAACTACACTTTTCGTTTCCTTTCTCGAACTGATTGTCCAACTCCAAATTCTCTCGCTCAGGGTTTTCACAGGGGGAGGGGATCTGATCAGAGGAGCGGCACGTCAAGGCCACTCATCGTCTGAGTACCTCTAGGAAACGGGCTCCCCATTCAAAACTAGTCCGTTATTGGTTTTTTCATAACAGTGGACATAAGTCGTGTTACATTCGCTTTCCCATGGAGAAGCTATTTTCTCACGGAACCGGTAAGTATCAAAGCAAAGAATTTCGTCTTGGGAGATCCTGGCTATCCATCACTGTCCCAGAGCTTCTCTTGATTCACAAAGAAGTTCGGCATTTCACATCACTTCAAAATAATCACCGACGTGAGAAAATATGCTAGAAATAGTCCTTCTAAAATCTTCTCACGGGAAATCTTGGACCACACATATAAACACATGAATGACGAAAATCAATTCTTTACAATAGCTAAATTTGGCTTTACATGATCTCAGAATTTTTTGCGGAGAAAGAGTCACGAGACTTGATTGCATTTTTTACATGTGACTTTTTGATGGCATTATGTGTTTCAGGAAAGAGGGATTTGCATCTTCCTGATTAAGAGACCAATTACAAAAATCTGGACGACGTTGATCATAATCTGTTGGCTCCTGTCCTTGCACACAATGGATGCTAAACAGATGCCATTTATTCCGTCTCAGTATTCCCTACACTGTTTTACGTTTTACGTTCATTTCTGAAGCAGCAGTAAGAACACTACTATGTGGATGACTGCAAAAGTAAGCGAAAATATCAATTTCTTCATTAGTAGAGTGAAGTCTGCGCCTTCATGCGTTCATTGCACTAATCGGGAAATAAATCTCCTAGAAATATGTCGAGAATTGGGAAATGTACACTGAATTCCCCGCGCAGTTTCGTTAGTATTGCGATTGCATAAACTGTACAGCATTAGCATTTCAAAAAGTTCTTCGTTGCTGCATTGTGACATACTGTCTATACAGGCTAATTACATTCTCAAAAAGTAGCAGAAATGTGAAATACTTAAGACTTGCTTAGACTGTCCAGCTGCGCGCGTTATGCTTGCATAAGCGATGCTATTGACCAATGACAGAGCACAAACAACTTTCTTATTAATGATGCATCTGTTGCGATTATGTGACGCACCGATCAAAAGCAGATATTTACATATGCAGATATTTCTAAGATGTTTTAATGTTCATTGACTGTGCTATTTCCAAGTTTTATTCGATAATTTATCATGTAAAATATTAAGGTATTTTTCAGGAAGCATAGTTTTGTAAATTTGTAAATAAAACTAAAGATAAGAGCCATATTTTATTTGCTTATGATGCATTTCTGCGTTGCGTTATTTGCACCCTATCTGTAAACATTCACATTTTAATTTATGATTAACCTCTCACCAATTTTGTTTAAACATATTTATGGGACTTTTTATGATAAAATACTAAAATTTTGTACATGAACTTATTAGTGTATGGGGCACATTTTACTCATTGGGAAATGTTTTGTACGGGGAAGTACGAAAATTTAAATTTTGTATTTCTTTAAATTTAATCCTCTGATAATTTTTGGTGGTAATTTGGTAATTTTTATCCATTTTATAAATTCTGTACCTTTTTTTTACGTAACTTTGTAATTCATAATATATGTCTTTGAAGAATATTTAAGGAATAAAAGCCGACGTCAATGTTGTTGGGACACCCTGTATAGTGGAAAAGTGGGTTAGAGAGATAGGTTTCTAGCTATACAATTTTACAGGAAATTTGAGGGACAGCCAATTGAAATATACTACTAGTATAAAAAAAAAATTCGGGGATGGGTTTTTCCATCAGATATTATGTATTGGTAATATGTATTAAACACACATATCTTCAAAGTACTCCTCTTCTGCAACTACAGACTTCTTCCAGCGCGAGTACAGATACTGAAAACTTTCATGGAAACCTTTAGACGAGATGGTCTTCATTGCGGCCATCGCAGCATATTCAACCTTAGATGCACTCTTAAAATGGCGTCCTTTGAAAGTACCTTAGCAGGACTTAGTTTTCTCTCAACTTGCACCTACTGCAGCACGTGCAATGTTTCTGTCGGCAATTTCTCCAAACGCTGGTAGAATTTGGTATTAGTAGGTTTTGTATCAAATGCCATTTCTGCTTTTGACGAACGCGAACGACTGCAAATCACTGACACGCATTGTCTGAAAAAATTCAACACTGTGAGCGTGCTTGTTTATCACCACATCTTATACCACATGTGCTTCTAACCCACGTTAAAATCGTTCCCCTCTCATCTATTTCCTGTTGGACATATCAGTATATTCTCCGAGCTTTCTTATCCTAGTGATATATACCGAAAAGAAACTGGTAATATGAAAACAATAAATATAAAGCAAGAAATGGAGGAATTATGTAAGACTTCCATTAATCTAATAATGGGGAAGAGGAAGGACAGCGAAGTCACAGTTAAAAACATTTTTATATACAAATGTTTCTAGAAAGTCCTGTTCAAGTATAGAAGTGGATTTATAGCTAACTTTAGCAGAACTGAAGACGTAAGTGTGGTCATTCTCACAGAGTTTTTCAATGGTCTATTTACTCTTTTCTTGATTAAAAATATACTACATGTGCTCTTTTATCCAGAATCCACACAATTTATCTAATTTGAAAGACTTATAACCCAAAGTTTTTTCTTTAAATTTCAGTTACTTTCTAAGAAATACATCCAGAATGCGAATGAAGAAAACCGATTCAACAAAGATGAAAAGGGTGTCAGAATAACACCCTTAAAGCTTTAGTAGCTGAAACTTTTAGAGAAATCTTTTTTTGCTGCATAATGACATTTTTAGTTCCGTCAGATCATCGTCATCGTCATCGTCATCATCATCTTCATCATCATCAAATTATTTTTATTGAAATATTTCTTTTCTTTCATGAAAATAAATTTGGTACTCTTTCTCGAGTGCAGTAATTGTATTTGGAAACTTTACAGTTTGGCTGTTACTGCACAAATCTGTAGAATTTGAATTTTAGTTTTAAACCGAATTTATGTATATGTAGTGGTAACAAACAATGTAGTGACTGATATGTAGTAGTAACAAATAATATTAGTTTATTGATAGGCATCGGATGATCTTTGTGTTTTATTAAACCTCTAATTAGCAAAATTATAATATTGTAGCATGAACAGAATAAAATAAAATTGTGTTTTAAAATAAATTTCTTTAGTCTGTGTCAATTTTAATTTAATTTGAACTGACCCTTATACAATAGCAACCTACAAAACAGGTGAAGAACAAGAACAATTACGCCATTGTGTGCTACTGAAGTTTCACCTTAGATCGAAGACAACGAATGCAGTAAGAAACATTCAGTGCAGCACAAGCGTAGCGTCAGGATGGGGGAGGAAGGAGGCACAGTAAAACATTCACCACTTTTTTCAAATAGAATTTTTCGCTGGTTTAAGACAGAAATTCTACGTTTATAAGTATAGCGAAAATATTTTACTATTCAGTAAAAGTGATGGAAATTTGGTTGTGATACCCTCCCCAATTGCAGTACAGCTGTGCGTGCAATACTTGGACTGAAAGCTGTATAAAACAAGTAATATATAAAAAAAAATAATGTCAATTCCTACTTTTTAATCATAAATATATAAAATAAACCCGTTGAGCATTAATGTCCCACGTTATCTTTATTGAACATTATTTTATAATCATCGTTGCGGTATTTTATTTCTGTGGCATCACTAATTTGAGATAAATCTTTCATTTCATTTATGAAAACAATGGGAGTAATTTTTTTCTCCCATTTAAAACTAAAATTAATTAATTAAATTTAATTAATGAATTAATATTTGAAAAAACTGTATTAACATAAAGTGTCATCCACTACAAGTTTAAAAAAATGTATTTGAACTTGAGTGGATGAATAGAAAATATTTTATTAACGATTGAAAATTTGAACAAGATATATATACAGAGAGTGTGAGCTAATAGTAGGAATTTAATAAATAACTACCCATACCAAAAATAACCTAAACGGATACAAAAAACCAACTCAATGTGAGAAATCTGCCAATAATTGTTATTTACAAAACTTGAAGAGATCTTGGTCTAAAAATGTCTTAGTGAGGACATGAAAAATCTTATTATAAAAATCTTCACCATAATGTTTCTCAGCCCGCCTATTTTTACTTAAGTACTCATCTCCGAATTCTGTCAGTATTATGCACATTTAATTACGATGTCAAACAACAAGCGATTCATGCGTTCTCGCCAAATACTCCCTAGCGATCGCCACATTCAATAAATATTTCAGATTGTGTGCCTTGTGTTAATTAAAACATGTATTATATATATATATATATATATATATATATATATATATAGCACTTCCTAGAGAAAGAGATTAGATAACAGTTCAAGCCTTTGTACAAATTTCATATCGTTTGAGGAAATGCTTGAATACGTAAAACAATTTCGTTTCATAAACAACTCCGTCTTTGGAAGTCTAACAACTAATTACGACGAAATCAAATTAAGTTTAAGAAAAAATTCTTGCAAAGATAATTATGTTGAAATGTCATTCACCAATATTGGCATTTTAATTGTGTTATAAGAATGGCGAATCCTTAATAACTTACATTTACACATCTTGATTAAGGAAGCGTGATTATGTGTTAGTTAATAAATAAATCCTAAACACAAGAATTTATTTTTTTAAATCTAAAAGATACTAAAGCATAAATTTTTAAACCTATTTAACTTGCCATATTTTAAATTCAAGAAATGTCGTAAATATGATTTTTTTTTTAACTTTATCCGACTTTTATTTTTTATGTGTTTATTTAGTTTTTTACTTAAATGTCTCTCCTCCGAATATATTCAGAATAGCATACTGCCAGTGTAATGCCATAACAACAATGATTCATGAATTATCGCCGTATATTCCCAAGCGATTATCGCATTCAACAAATGTTTAAGACTGTGTTTCTTCCAGTAATTAAAACATGTATTATAAATATAGTGCTAACCAGAGAATAGAAACGGTTTCTAACGGTTCTTACTTTTATAAATATTTCATGTCTTTTGAAGAAATACTTGAGTACGTAAAACAATTTCCATTTTATAAGCAAGTCCGTTCTTTAGAAGTCTAATACATGACTATCTACGGTGAAATCAAATTAAGCTTAATTTATTTTTTCTTGCTTCGACAACTAAGTAGTATATACAGTGTGGTCCTAAAATATATGTCAAAAATGTAAAGGTAGGTAGAGGGGACCTAAATAAGCAGATTTCGTTTAGGAATGTGGGTGCGGAAATCTAGCGTTCAGGCAGTAGAGGGCGCTGTTGATTTCGGCGGATGAAAGCTTTTCACTGGCTTGAATCGTCATTCCCCACACGATTTCAAGCAACATGCATCGTTACACCAATGCGGGGGTTGTTGCGCAAGGAAATGGAGCGGCTGCTCAAAGGATGCGCACGTTCAACGGCTCTCGAGCTTGCCGAAGGACTATCATCTACTGTGCATAATACTTCTTCTTCTACTCCTGGAATTCTGCGATATCTTCGAGTGCCCGTATCACGCCTGGAAGTATAAAACGATCCACTCGCAGACAACTCCCGATGAAGACGCTCAATTGTTCGGCGATCCGGCAGATTCCTACCCGGGAATCGTTCCAATTACATCATTTGAGAAACCGCTCTATCTTCTTGTGAAGCCCCATACATGAAATACATGTCGACAAGTTCCACATTGGTGTAACGATGCCTGTTGCTCGAAAACAGTGGAGGAAAGACGATTAAAGACAGCGAAACGCTTTCATCTGCCGAACTCAACAGCGCCCTCTACTGCCTTAACGCTACATTTCCGATCCCATTGCTTCCGATCCCATTGCTAAATGTCTCTGCGAAACAATTTGCGAATGCCAGCGATAAATTACTGTAAGAATAGCAAATAAAATTTATTTGTGTATGGTTGGTTATTCGTAAATATGTTATGTACGATAGTAGCCTCTCGTTATAGCGTTTGTACAGATATATGTTTTCATGTAGTCCTACAAATGGAATAAGCTGTTGTTTAATAGCATTTTATATGTGACTATATATAAATGTTTATTGTATTACGTATCTCTCTTAATTTCGCCAAGAAAATTGTAGCATGTGTATAAGCTAACATTTTGGGGACTAACACAAAACATTTTCATGTATGTTAACTTTTTAATGCCCATGTTTATATCATATCGCATTTATTTAATTGTATACCGGCTGACGCGACATAACAAGAGCCAAATTTATTTAACAGTGTCCAAAATTTCGAATGTAGATTAAATCCTTTGACACAGTCTGAAAGTAGCGAACTGGTGGCTACTTTTAAAAATAAGTAGTAGTAGTAGTTAACTACATTTTCTATAAAATAGTTGTAGATGCAACCCGCTACAAAACAAAAGTAGTTTTTTCAGACCACTGACCTTAAATGGCTCACATTTACACAACCTGGTTAAAGAAAGATAAATAAGTCTTAGTTAATAAACCGTAAGTAGATACTTTTCAAAATCTAAAAGATACAAAATAATATATTTTTTTTATTTGACATATTTTGAATGCATGAAAAATATAGAAATTAAAAAATTTTCCCATGTTTTTTTTCGAATTTCGAATTCTTATTCGAATTTTTATTCGAATTCGAATTTTTTCCCAAAATTTTGAATGTAGATTAAATCCTTTGACACAGTCTGAAAGTAGCGAACTGGTGGCTACTTTTAAAAATAAGTAGTAGAAGTACTTAACTACATTTTCTATAAAATAGTTGTAGATGCAACCCGCTACAAAACAAAAGTAGTTTTTTCAGACTACTGACCTTAAATGGCTCACATTTACACAACCTGGTTAAAGAAAGATAAATAAGTCTTAGTTAATAAACCGTAAGTAGATACTTTTCAAAATCTAAAAGATACAAAATAATATATATATATATATATTTTTTTTTTAATTTGACATATTTTGAATGCATGAAAAATATAGAAATTAAAAAAATTTCCCATGTTTTTTTTTTTTTAATTTTGATATAAATGACTCTCATCTAACTTCCATCAAAATCGCTCACATTCTGTTGTAATGCCAAAACAACAGCGATTCACGAATTCTCGCCCTGTATTCCCTGGCGATCACCGCATTCAACAAATATTTCAGGCTGTGTTTCTTCCAGTAATTAAAACATGTATTATAAATATAGCGCTAACCATAGAAAAGGATTAGATAACGGTTCTAACTTTTGTTAAATATTTCATATCTTTTGAGGAAGTGCTTGAATACACAGAACAAATTTCGTTTTAAAAACAACTCCGTTCTTTGCAAGTCTAATAACCAACTACGCCGAAATTAAATTAAGCTTAAGAAAAAGTTTCTTGCATTAATAACTAAATATGATTATTTAAAAACTTCTTATTTTAATTCTCGGATTTACCAATTTCTTTCTTTTAGATGAAAACAACTGCTTTTTATAAAATGATATTAAATTTGTCTTCTGGCTAATTTTAATGAACTTATGCACCGATTCTCAAGATATTCTGCATATTTGCTATGAATATTCCTTCTACTTTTGGTAAAATTTGGCGTTGAAATTAGATTTTTATTCTACGCGAGTTTTAATACACCAGAGATTTAACCTGCACGATGATTTTCCGAAAAACTCTTTTAATTGGTTGAACTAAATACAAACTAAGTTTTTTAATGATCCAAATACTTATGAATTCTATTTTATAAGAAGGAACACAAGATAATGTATCTTTGCATTTTTATGAGATTCTTTTGAATCCGCTGCTGTTTCATAAAATCTTGTAATTTATAAGTTTAATTAGAATAAATTTTGCTTCTATATATTTAGACAAGAGTAATTATTTGATTTTTAAACTTAAAAATTATGTAAAACTATATTTTCATTGCTAATCAGTTTACAAAGTGTATAAACGAAGTCAAAAACTATTCAATTAGCTTATTTAATGAAACATGTTTTTTAACTAACAATTTTTGCCAAAAATTCGCCATGCGAATAAAAATTTCATGCAAATAATACTGAAAATTATTAAGTTAAACAAAATTTTCTACTGAGATTTATTTGTGATTTTATGTACCTCTTGTAAAATTATTTGCAATTTAATGAACTATGTTATTCTTTAAGGAATAAATGAATGAATTGTAAGAATGATAACTAATTGTTTAAATTTTTAGAAAAGCATACAATACTCTCTCTTTTTTTTTTTTTTTTTTTTTTTTTGTATTTTTTAAAATTAATATTCTTGCATTTGTATGCCTGTGTTTGCTAGCACCCCTGTGTGTGCGTGTTTGATAGAAAGTACAATATAAATGAACACAAAAGAGCGGAAAATAACAACAACATAGATTTTCCTATTTTTCTGGTGTGCGTGTGTGTGTATGTGCGCGTGAATATAAACACACACACATATATATATATATATATATATATATATATATATATATATATATATATATATATATATATATGTTCAGTCTTGGTCTGGTCAAAAGTATTGAGACCCTATATTTTTAATATCACTTTTAAACTAATAGTCGGATGCAATTGTTTAACTCCATACAATTATAAATTTATTTTTTGTTATTAAAACTTGTAAAAAATAAAAATAACAGCAAACGAACAACTTAACTTTTAATCAACTATTTTAATTAAATCATTTGCTTTAATCCCTTGGGGATGAGCGACACGTATACGTGAAGCATAAGATGCTCAGAATCATCGATTATTCCCACCAGTTATTTTTTATTGTAAGATTTGCCTTATTAAATCTTAGCATTTCTGCGATTCAATTAGGCGAAAATTCCTGTTTTGAAAAACCGGTGGTAAAAGATTAAAAATTCTGTAAAGGACCCTCGTCGCGAAGGGGTTAAAAAAGATTTTTTTAAATTACTAAACTACGCACTTTGTTTTATTGGAAGTATCGTTCTTGTATTAAGCATATTAATGAGTAATAATGAAAATTAGAATAATTCTTGAAAAAAAAAAAATGTCATCAGCAACGAAAATAATTTTAAACGAAAAAAAGTTTATGTTAAAAAAACTTCAATGAAATAAATATATATATTTTTTATTTATATGTATTTTTTCATTGTTTTGATTAACATTCAGGACTTTTATTCTGTGGATTTTGAAAAACGCCTCTGACTGGTTTATTGGTTGAAAAAATCATCGTATGAACAATAATGTGTGTAAAAGATCGCGCATATTTTTGGTCGCTATCAGCAATTTCTCCCAGAAATCGCTCAAAGCTAGTTGTAGAATGCGATAGTAACTTTATTCAACCACATATAACATCACCAATGTACTTTCTTTGTGGAATGTGTCTTACGAGTGAATTACATTTTAAAGATAAGAAAGAGTAATTTTTTTAATGTAAGCAGTGATAACTTGGTCTACCGCGTTGATCATGCTCTTTAACATATACAAATTTATTGAAAACATTTTTCTCGTAAATAACTAAGTAAAAAGTAGCAAATACCATTTATAAATATTTTTTCATAATTTACAAGGATGTAAAACAGTTCATTGATCTCAAAATTACTTCTTTTTAATAATTCTGTATGTATTTTTTAATCCAGAAACATTTATTGCAGGAAAATGAAATATTTTAAATTGTTATTATTATTTTTCTAATATTTCTAGAATAAATAATGACATAAAGGCATAAAGAAACCATATCAAAACCTTTCTTCAATCCATATCAAGACTTTACATCAAAAATTTTTTTTTCGTACCTAATTCATTTTAAAAATCGTGTTTGAGGCAATCTCTTCACAACTTCCTTAAAGCCTCTCCAATTCTTCCTCAAATTTCGAACCTCACTTTTTCTTTTATTTTCGAAACTAATTTATCAACTCGAGATAGCTATCAACGCAAATATTTGTAAAGATTGCATTTAAATATCTTTAAAACTCTTTTCATCCAGCAAAAAAAGAAAAACAAGCCCTGACATACAAACTTTGCAGAACACATTCCTTTATATTGCTTCAAATAAGCGGTACGGATTGTTTATTAGAAGGGTTTTATCCTCGTGAAAGAGCAAGATACATATATCTTTGCTTTGAAACTTCTTTCATTTTGATGTCTTCTTCAGAAAAGGGAGTTAACATCACAACTTTGATCGTGCCATCACTCTATGCAGAATGAAGAGATAACACAAACATTATTGAGGCATACTTTATAGTGGCTGTCTCGACTTGTGAATAAGGACAGAAAGAGGGCAAGTCATAGACGAGGATGAATATATTGGATATATTGATGTTGGTAAGCAATTTTTCCTCTTTCAGAAAAAAAAAATATTTTGTTTTGTAGCTTTTTCAAAAGTTTATGATTCTAAAAGACTGTTTATAATATTTCCTTTTATTGAGAATGCGTAAGTTTAGATTTCTGAATGAAAGAATTCAAAATGTTTTTAGCTGTAAAACAAGTTTTCTTTTTTTCTAAGCATTAATAAAATAAATAAATATCTTACTTCAGAAGATCTTACTTCTTATACCATCAAAAGATTTGCTTTTTTATTATTTATTTATTTATTTATTTATTTATTTATTGTATGTATGTATACCCAAAAACATCGAATTTAATTGACACCAAGTTTAGCAATATATTTCATAAATTTGTATAATTTGTTTCAACAAATTTTGGTCCAAATTCCCTACAAGTGGAAGCCCCACCAGTGGCTGAGAGGTTTTGCTCTCGAAGCTGGTAGACGGGAGGTGCTGGGTTCGATCCCAATCGCGCCCGTCGGCCTAATCGTTCGGAGTTTTCGTGGTTTTTTTCGAGCCGTGGATTTATCCATGCGTAAATACGGGTTAGGTTCCCTTAGAAAGACCCCCACGGAGGGCACTCCCCCCCGGGCCTATATCCCAAGTGTAGATAATTGGCCGTCAATAATCAACCCAACCCAACCCTACAAGTGAAAGGGTAAAACTTATCACTAAATAAAAGACACTATCTCGTAAATCATCTACATAATTTTATATAAATAAATAATTTGCATCATTTTACACAATTTTTCAATTCGTAATGTCTTTTTTATTTGCATCATCCAAATGTTCTCGCGATACATTTAAGCAGGATATTTTCTTCGCAACATAATTTTCTATATTTTCAATCCCAAAGAGCTCATATAGACATAATTTAAACATTTAATTTTAATAAAAATGTTATACAGTTTTAATAATAATTATTAGGCGCGTTCGAAATTATATAAATACGTAGCACCTATATTCGTCGTCTGATCCGTCCGTCTGTCCGCATATAACAGAGCAAAAACTACCCAGCCGAATGGTTTGAAATTTAATATATATAATCGTTGCAGAATTTGTCGAGTCATTTCAAATTTTATGAAAATCGAATCAAAACTTAAAAAGATATTAATAAAAGTTTTCTTTATTCTATTAAATTCTATCATACGTAATTAATTCAATGATATCCCATGATATGTAATGATTCTAGTTTTCCATGATGATTACGTCATATGTATGGAGTCATATCATTTCCGTATTACTGAATTTAAAAACCAAATTTGTATACTAAAATTGTTTAATTATAGCAATCATATAATCTACCGACAGTTTTTTGGATAGATGTTTCGGGAGAAATAGATAGTAAATGGAAAAAAGCGTCTAAATATCGATTTCAAGTTCTGAAATTTTCAAAACTAGGCTTAAGTTTCCCATTGGAATTTTCAGTAAATGTCAACATAAGATAAAATGTTACCAACTTCAAAAGGTATTTATTTCATTACGGAAATTAATCATATCAGAATAACAGACGATATAATTCATTTCACTGAAACTAGTTATAGCACGATCGTACCTCATTTGTCACGTTTGACGTACAATTTCCAACTTGTTTAAAAACAGGGTGATTCAACCCGGGGTTTCCGGTTTACAGAGCATAAGTTAAAACTTTTTTTTTTAAACTCTGACAGATTTTTTACATTTAATATTATTTTTTTAGATTGTCTACTAACATCACCAAAAAGCATTTTTATATGAAAAATATCAATAATGTAATGTCAAATAAAGTTTTGAAATTTATACAAATCGTACTTTCGTATTAGCCTCATATGAGAGGCTAATAGCTGAAAAAATCGTGAAAGATTTTGCTACATACAGAAGCATTTAGTATTATGAATATTTCAGTGTTTAATCACGTAGTTGAATTATATATAAGTTACATTTATGTTTTATTTGCATTATTTTATTTATTTATTTATTTATTGAAGAAGTGGTAATCTCGTTATGAAACACAAGCCGGTAAAAAAACGATGAATTATTTATTGTTGTATGTGCCAACAGATCAATCTTCCATAATCAAGCTGCACTCTATACAAATAGATTTTTTTTAAACTCATGCTTTAAAATTATTTTAAAAACCATAAAAATCAGTAAATTGAGATACAGTTTTAAAAAAATGCATTCCAAAGAACTTTTTGTTTTTTATTCCTTGTGTAAAAATTAAAATTGTGCAATGTTTAGAAGTTTTTAAAAAAATTGCAGTAAAAGCGAAATGTATAAGTCGGGTTGTTTTCACCATCAATATGACACTAGCCTTATTAACGAACATGTTTTTGCTTTAAAAAATAGATGCGTATTATATCAAATTATACCAACATGATGATGTTCTAGGTTTAAGTATTCAATTTTAACACAAATGTCATATATTTTATAAAGGGATTTGGAATTATTGAAAATATGTATTTTAATCAGTTTTCAAAATATAACGATGTAATTGTAAACATTTATTAAGGAAATGTCTCAACCTGAATATGATTTTTTTGTTACTTAGTTCAATATCATATTCATGAAAAATGACTATTATACAATTATTACCGTTCCCATTTGCGTTTCAACCCTCAGCCATGTCGAAAACTATGCAGTGAAATTTGTTTAGTTGAAACGCTGATTTCATAAGAAAAGTGGAAATAGTTTATTAAATTAAATAAATTGATAAAAAAAATAGAACTTTTTTTTGTTTGTAGAGTAAGTTGGAATTTTAATTTTAAATCTGCTTCAACAGACATATTTGAAATTTTTTAATAAATATGAATTTTATAATAACAAAATATAATTTAATCTATGTAAGTAAGTAATAAAATAAAATTATATTCATTTTTAAAAGAATATTGCTGGACATTTTTCTTGTAAAAAAGTTTTTCAAAGGATATTCGTACTTTTAAAATTGTATTTTTACTTCAATAATTACTTGAAACTTGATAAAAATTGGCAAGAAAATTATCGTTAGTTTTAAGATATTTATTTTCTTTCAAGCAGTGTAAAAATGTAGAATACATATCGCGCAATTCTACTACACAAAGAAAACTTAATCATAAAAGACATTTGGCTTATAAACTATAAGATGAGATTTAATGACGTAAAAACATTTTTCAATTTGTTTTATTAAAATCTAGAACAATTTTAAACTCAACGATAAAAACATTTTCTTATCATCTTCTGCACAGTTATAAAGTTAGTGAATTATTTCCATGCTAGAAATTTTAATAATGCATTTTATACTTTGTAAATGTTTATACTCATTTGTATTCTTGCCAGGGTTCGTAAATATCATATATTTTCGAAAATATCAAAAATATCCGATGTTTTGATATGTATCGGATATTTTATAGTCCGTCTCAAAAGTTTAAGCACTCTGCAAATTTAGTTTTAAAAAATTGAAGAAGAAAATATATGAATCCAATTTACAATAAATACTCGACATTTAATCAAAATTAAATAAAATAAGCAATTTTTGTTGGTTAAAAGAAAAATTACATTAATTTTTATTTCATTTACTTTTTTTCTTGAAGAAACACTGTCTCAAAAGTTTAAGCACTTTATGCAAGTTTTTTTAGAAACACAACAATGGACGGGTGTAATGCGTTGTATGACGTCGGCATTCCAGTTCTATAAAAGTATAAAAGTGGAGAAATCATTTCCATTAATTTAAAAAAGGCCGAAAGATAAAGAATTCACAAAAAGAGAGATTTTAAAAGTTTTTAAATTGAAATCACAAAATAAAACTGTTTTTGAAATTGCAAAAGAAGTAAATCGATCAAAGCAAGGTATATATCAAGTACTCAAATGATAATTTCAAACAGAAAATAAGACGTGGACGACCTAGTATGACGACTGTTCAGACGGATCGGATAAATAACAAAATTTGTCCATACAGCAAATTAAAAAAATTGTCGGTGTACTGGTGTCCAAAGACACTGCCCATATACGTATTAAAGAATGTGATTACATCATACGAAAGAAAATGGTTCGCACACCGTGTCTCAAACTACACCATAAACAGGCAAAAGTGAACTGGTCTAAAAAACACATGTCTTACGGGACAAGTGGCTTACTGTTTTATTCTGTGATGGGACAAAATGAAGCTTAGATGCCTCTGATGGGTGGAACACGTATTGGCATTATCTACGAAAGGAACCAAATGAATTCTTCAGCAGGCAGCAAGGTGGTAAGTCTGTTTTGGTTTGGGGGGGGGGGGGGGGCGTTCGTCTTCAACGACCAGGCCTCTATGGCTTTTCCAAAAGGAAGACGAAATCCCCAAAAATATCACCGAACCAACATTTGCTTCCATTCGGTGACAATTTGGGAGGTTCAGAATGGACCTTTCAACAACATAATGTCTCAATCCACATATAACATTCTACAAAACTGTGGCTTTCACAGAAAAATATTAAAATTCTTGACTGGCCAGCTTTAAGTCCAGACATAAACCCATTTGAGAATGTCTGAGGCATTTTAACCCGTCATTTTTACAGCAATGGAAAGCAGTATGACTCTCTTGAAGAACTCCAAGAAGCCATTGAGAAAGCATGGTACTCTTTGCCACCAGAAATCCTACAAAAACTAATAATTACGATGGACGCACGTTTATTTGACCTAAACCGAAATTAAGGAAAAATAATTTGTATGTAACAGTTTTGAAAAAATATAAATGTAGTTGTTTTTGCTATTGTGCATAAACTTTTGAGACAGTTTCGTTTGAAGATATTTTAAATTATATTTTTTAGAATTATGTAATTTATTTTTTCTACTTTTGATATCATTTATTTAAATGAAGTTGCGAAATCCGAAAATTAAAAAAATGCTATTTATTTTAACTTTTAATTATTCTTTAAAAATCGACATTTTATGCTTCTGCTTAAACTTTTGGAACGGACCTTATATATATATATATATATATCCGATATTTTCAAAATCAACTTGCTGCTGACTATAAATGTTTTCAGACTTAATAAAAACTAGAAACTACTATATATTGCACTTAACATGAAAACTTAATGAAACAATATTTTTAAAAGTTTTTTTTCTCCCCTCCCCTTCATTTAAAACAAAATTGAAGGTCAACTAATAAAAAGCAAATACAATTTGCTTTTTACACTCATCGAAATATAAAAAACAGTCATCAAGTATCGTGAAAAATTTATGTTTTATACAACAAAATTATAAATACAAAAGATTTTTTAAATCAAAATTTGAACATAAATGTAAGTTCGTGTACTTTTTCATTCCCTAACCTGTTGTTCAGTTTAAACTGTGCTAAATCAAAACCAGAAATGATTCTTTCTAATAAAGCTGTAAATAAATTATTACTTAAATTAGACAGTTTATCTTTCAATGGATGTTCTAAGTTGTTGTTCTAATGTTGTCTCCCATAATTATTGGCCCTACATTTAAAAATTCAGCTGTAAACATAAAGCTTAAAAAAGATTTTTTGGAGGGGAGGGGAGGGGAGAGAGAACTGTCTAAAAAAGTCATTGACAGAGGCAAAATTTCGTTATCTACAAAACGACATAGTCAATAAAAGTTAAAAATTCATTTTCACTTGTTTTGAGTGAAAATATAAAAAACATATTATATAGAATGATGCTTTGAAAATAAATATCAAATATATAAAAATATCGAAAATATCAAACATTATGATATTTTGAAAATAAATATTGGATATATATCATGATATATATCACGATATATATATATATGACAGAACTCTGATTCTTGCTTATCGATTAGCTACCTGTTTATCTACATCTTTACAGTGTGGAAAGCGCATGTCACCCACCATTTAATTTGTGAACAGATATAATATCAATTATAAAACTATACTAGCCTATAATAGTTCTACACAATGAGACCACTCGCAATGTTTTTATCGATAAAATGCGGTACTTATAGATCTTATTTCGAAAACTACTAGGAATATTAGGAAATTTTTTCAGCATCACATCTAGTTAATAGCAAATGGCACTTCATTTGAAATGGCCACTATTTAACGTAAGAGGATAAATAATACTATTGCTTATTCGGAAACGTTACTGAAGTAATACGTTGCTGAAAAGTCCCTGTTAATTAAATAACCTTTTTATGCCGATATAAAAAAAAGCACTGAATATGCAGTACAAGAAAAACGAAATCTTTACAGCAAGCCAGTGACGCACTTAAACTTTACAACAAACAGCAACTGAGCCACATATAAGTTTGCCAACTTTAGAACTTATGAAAAGTAGGCATATCCGAACACCGTATTCTATTTCGACCACATTAAGACAAAAAAAGACAAAGAGCTGCGTAAGGGTAATTTCATCAAAATCAATATATGTTAATTTGATTATGCAAATTATTATGGTTTTGTAATTAGTATTTAGTCTTTTTGTGCCTGATATCATTATTGTTAATGCATTTAATAGTTTTAAAAAGACATCTAATAAAACAAAAAACAACCCATTATTATCATATAATAAAATCAATTACAGTAGACATTTCAAGCTCTATAAGAGATCCACATCACTACAAATGTCAATCGAAAACGAAAGCTGTTGTTTACACATGTTCACGTTCAAAATTATGCATTTAAAATAGTAAATTACCAGGGAGTGTATGTCACAATAGGAACACATATCCTGGTGGAATTGTACATGCTTCGTTTAGAGGAAATTTCTATAATCTTGTAAGCCAACCACCTATAAATTCTACTTTTAAAGTTATTGCAGTTAGATTTAATTATTTTAATATTTTCGAAATCTGGTATGTAATCGGTATCTATTGAATGATTAACCAGTTTCGATTGCAAATTGAGAGATTTGCAAACGCGTTTATGCTCTTCGAAGTGGATGTTGCATGATCGTCCAGTTTCCCCTATATAAACGAAGTCACAATCTTTACAAAAGATACTATAAATTACACTGGTAATCTGTATGAGGAGGATTTTAGGCTTGAATTTGCATAACATATTTTTCATGACATCCTGAGGTTTAAAGTCTATACTAATATTGATTTCAATAAATTAGATATTTTTCTGACAAATTTTTATAATATGGAATTGAGGCATAACTTGTAGGACTCCTGTGGTCTATGGAGGATGATACAGATTGGTGTGAAAAATAATTTAGCCATCGTATAGGATAAACATTATCATTCAAATCGGTGAAGATTTTTTTCATTTTTCTAATTAAAGGGCTTCGTTAAAGCTGCAATATGATCTTGATCTTGGAGCTAAGGCTCTAACAATAGCGATTTTATGGGAGACAGCATTTTAGAATTAAAATTTAAGAACTTACCAGAAAACGTTGCCTTGTGCTATATTGGTGCTAAAATTTCTTGACCGGAAACTTTTTCTTTTCTTTCAATCAAAATATCAAAGAAGGGGAGTTTACAGTCAGTTTAATTTTCAATTGTGAACTGTATTGTTGGACATATAGAATTATCTTTTTCCAAAATTTCAGGTAAATCTTCTTGTTTGCCAATAAGAAAAAAGCTATTATCTTTAAAACTTATCAAGATATTTATCAACTTTATTGAAACCATTAACTGAAGAGTATATTCATGGTTTAAAATCTGCCTAAAAATTTTTAAATGATCTTTGAAATTGTCATTTTCCGTTTAATTGTGTCATGGCTTCACTAGATGTTCTATCTCTGTCTACATCAATACTTCTTGCGAAATTATTCAGAAAATATAGCCGAATTACAACGTCAAATCTGTTTTAGATACTCTTGACATTATCGAAATTGTACGTCTCTATTTAACTTCTAACTGCTTTACTTTTGCAATACATTTTATAAACAAATTAACGCCATAGCTATGGGGTCTCCCATCTCAGTAAGAATTGAATTGGATTGAAATTTTTTGAACGTGAAATATGTCATTTTACTTTTAGGCTTCAATATTTGTTTCTGGAAAAGATATGTTGATGACGTTTTTGTTATTGCCGAACAAGAATATTTAACTAAAATTATGTAAAAAGTTGTACAGCAATATAGTTCCCAATTGAAAATGAAACTGAATGTAAAGTCCCTTTCTTAGATATTTTGAAATATTTAACTGAAAATATGGAAAAAGCTAATCCTATATGTACAGCAATAATGTCCCCAATTGAAAATGAAATTGAACGTAAAGTCTCCTTCTTAGATATTTTGACTGAAATAAAATAAAAAGTTACTGGTCAAGATATTTTAAAGTCAGTTTACCGTAAGGTAACGTTTTCTGGTCAGTACTTAAATTTTAATTCTGAAAATCCTGTCTCCCATAAAATCGCTGTTGTTAGCTCCTAAACGAAGAATGTACAATTCTACCAGAGTATGTTGTCCTACTGTGACATATAATCCTTTGGGATTTAATATTTTATATGCATATTTTGGTGCATGAACATGTGTAAACAACACCTTTGGTTTTCGATTGACATTTGTACTGATAAGAAGCTTGTATAGAGCTTGAAATGTCTACTTTAATTGATTTTAGCATATGATATTAAAGTGATGTTGGTGTTTTTAGTTTTTTTTAATTGTCTGATTTCAAATGTCTTTTTAATACTTTAATTCTGATTCAGACGTAATATATTTAGTAATTTGAAATATTTAATAGTTCTTGTTTGTTAAAACAACCACAAGAAAAAAAAGGAAAGAAATATTTTGCTGCAGTTTGACATCCTTATTAATAATGTAAAGGAATACTACAAATCCGTATTTCGGTTCAAATTATTATATACTTTCTTGAAATTGCCCTGTGAAAATCACAAAATTCAATTCATAATAAAACCCTTTTAAAGATATGTATTATAAATGTGTGTGCTGTGAACTAGTCGGTTGTAATAACGATTTTTTAATGGTTAAAATAATCACGTATTTTGCGGCCGGTTCAAATGAGAAAATTAAAAAATCGCGCTATCGAGTGAAACCTGGATTGTTGAAAACCTTAGCTTTATACGTTCTAGTGCTGTAATGGATGCAAATCAACATAAAATATTAAAATATCAAGATTTTTATATGAAGTTATATATTTTTAAATTCGTATGCTGTTTTACTAATTTATTGCACATCCTTTAATATAATACTTAAAATACTACCACACTCTACTCTGAGAAAAAATTCTGCCACTGGCATCTAGAAACTAAATTGTGGCTCTAGAAAAAATAGTTCGATCTCATCCTTATAAATTCTAGTTTTCTTTGCTAGAGAGTTCTAGTCTCTCCTACTCAAATTCAAGAGCGTTTTCCCATATTATCGTGGTCAAACTTATTTAAAAATCTCTGCAAATAAATGTGAACGCAAGGGGTTAGTTTTAGTAACTACAATTCTTTTTCATGAATTTTTTCCAGAAATCAAGTGATAATTTCTTGCAATTCAAACGATTCAAAATATATTTTATCGTTTTATCACCTAGAAAATTATAGACTAGAAATTCTCGATCATTTCGTCTATTTGTTTACCTTATTCGCATAACTTGGAAATCTATATATCTAGTTTAGGGATTTAGAAAATGACTACTTATTCGTCCTAGATGAAGTCGGTATAAGTTTTCTTACAGTGTACATTTATTGCTGAACGAAAACAGTTTATACACATATTATATACCTGTATTTCTTGTATTGGTAATAAAAACTGATTGACCTGCTTAGTGATGAAAAATAAAAATAAATGACAAGAAATCCAAACTTTTTTCCTATTCGTTTTTATGAAACATCTGCCCCGAAACACTTTTTAATTATACATATTCGGCCGAAGTCCAACAGTTATATCACCTTCTTGTACATTTTTTTTTTCTTCGTTGCACTTTTCATTGCAATCTGATTTGGTCCTGTTCATATGAACAATTATTAACATATAATATGGAACGAAAGAGCTCTAATTGTTTTACGCAATATATATATTCAATGTTATTTTCTCTTGACATCGGTCAGTACGCTTTTAAGTTCCTTCAGCAATATAAAACCATGTCTGACTTTAGGAGAGTGAGGTTGGACAACCGGCGCTGGGTGCTAACAACTAAGTGGTGGAAAATACGCTAATTACTTTGTTAAATTTTAATAGTTTCTTTACAAGATACCAGACGCTAAAACAAATCTCGACTGGGGAACGATGTCTACAAAAGTCGCCATGTGTTCATACATACATGTGTGTTTTAACCCTTTGAATGACCGTTGGTATATTATTTATGTCCTTTAATTTTAATTCCAAACCGTCAAAAGGCACCCAGAATTGTTTAATAAAATTTTGTCTTTAATATGTGTACGTGATTTTTTTTTCAAACCAATTTGTTAGTAAATTCTGGTGACATTCAAACATTTCAACATTTTAGCAAGAGAATTACTTTTCCCTTAAAAGGTTAAGATGAATAATTTGCCACATTGTCACAGATATATCTTTCGAAATCCAATGGTTCCGATTATTTTCTATCTTTTTTTATGTTTGTTTATGGATTACTTTTATTAATGTAATGATACTTCATTAATTGTTATTATCCATTTTTAACAACCTTTCGCCATTTAATACGTTTATTCTTGTGATCTACACTATTCGACCATTCAAAATAAATTTATAATTATTCAGTATTTTATTGTGCAATAAGCTTATAAATAATTTTCTAGTAATGAAATCTTGTTTCTAACATAAACTTTTTGATTGCATGGTACAAGTTACAAATTATGCTTCAGATTTTGCCATTTTGATATAAGACTTGCCACTATCTAATCTTTCATATGGAAATCTTGCACAAAATTTGTGTCTAGTGTCTTTTGTTCTCAAAATCGAAGAGTAAGATGTTATGATCTTAATAATGAAATACTCCATTCTACCGAGACCTAATTTTTTTGAATGTGAAGGTGTGTATCCTTGTATGTTATTCTTAACAGTATGAAGTATATTGTGCTACACTGAAGTTAATGCCATTTATTTTTGTATGATTTATTTTAAATACATTTATAGGGATTAACAGTTTTTTATATAAACTTGAAGGTATTTTTTATTTAAGCAACATTTTATATTAAATCTTCCATTTTATCTCCTCTCATTCTATTTTACTACCATTCAGAGTAAAATATTACATAAGATATGATATTTTGATCTAGAAACTGGCATATTCGCATTACATAGACCAGTCCTAAAATATAAGATCTTCAATAGACCACTTTTACTCACAACTTTAAGGCAGATCTTTTCATCTGTTTTCTCATATAGCCTGAAATCTTTCTCAGAATACTAAACTGGGATTCTTGCCTTCTTAAGAAAGCAGTCTGAGACGGTTACATAAGAAATGATTGGTTTGCTTCCCTCCGGTGGCTAGAAGCAGCAATAGTGTGGGAAAAGCGGCAAGGATCGACAAATATTTACTTGGAGATATGAGAAGGAGAGCTTTATGCAGTTCTATGGATGGTGTGACGACAAACATCAAAGGATTGCGGGGCACGAGGGAGGAAAGCCCGAGTAGGTGGTAAAGTTTCTGGTTTTGGGTGAAAGACTTTGAATTGAAGCAATGTCTGGGTTTTTTATAACACTCTTTCAATTCTAGCCTGGCAGCCACAAATTCGACAAATATAAGGGACATGCGAGAAAACCAAAACAATCACATTTTAAATTCGATTAAGTTTTTCTTTCTTTCTTTCTTTTCGTGAAAATTGTATTTGTTTATTTTCATGGTTTAGTAGTGGTTTTATTATTCAAATTATATTTTTTAACTTATAATGTAAACACATGATAGAAATTTCTTCTAATACAAACAGGTAATAGAAATTGTTTGCAATGTGACCCAAGATTATTTATTTACTCCCAGTGGTATTAAAAAATTAACTTAGTAATCTTCAAACAGTGAGTGTTAAATATATTTTTTGCATAAAGATAAATTTTCAGTGAATTTCTCTCAAAGAACAGGTAGGCATTAATTGGGAAATCCCGAGTAGATGGCGAAGTTTAAATTTTGGGTCAAAAAGTTTGAAATCGAGCAATGTCTAGCTTTTTATGACATTTGTCTGTTCTGACAGTTACAACCTTTGAAAATAAACTAGATATGAAACTCAATGAAATCAATCATATTTGGTGGATATTATTTTTCACCCAGGAAACAGCATTTAAGAGAGAACTATATTACCAGGTATATTTACCAGGTATAGAACTTTTGTAGTAGTAATATTTATGCTTTTTAATTTACAGTACAAATATATCATAGAGGTTTGTAATATATTCCGCAAGATATTGTCCTTAATTGTAGAAGTTAATACGTTGTTTTAAAGGTTGTTCTTTCCTGCAATAGTAACTTTTATTTCCTTAGAGATATGAGAATGAGAGATTTATGCAGTTTTCTGTATGGTGTAGCGACAAACATCAAAGGATTGAGGGTGAGGGGGAGAGTTCTAGTAGGTGTTAAGTTTTTAGTTTTGGGTGAAAGAGTTTAAATTGAAGCAATGTCTAGGTTTTGTATAACACTCCTTCAAATGTAACTTGATTGCCACAAATCTGGCAAATATAAAAAACATACGAGAAAGCCAAAAAGTCACATTTAAAATTAGATTACGTATCTTTACTTGCAAAAAGTACTCCATGGCTTTTGATTTAGTTGGATATATTGCTTTTATAAGGCAATTTATGTATTTCCGTTTATGCTGCAAATAGATCATAGAAATTGCTTGTAATATGTTACACGGTTTTTTGTTCATTAGTGGTGATATTTAACAATTAACTTAATATTTATTCTTCAAATACTAAATATAATCTTTTTACGTAAAAATACATCTTTGTTTTACATCTGTCAAAAAACTGACAGGCATGAGAGAGGCAAGTCCCAGTACGCGATGAAGTTTCTGGCTTTATGTGAAAAAATGCGTCTTCACTAGTGAAAGATAATACATTAAGATTTAAATATTTTTCTTTCCTGAAAAACTCACTTTTATTTACTTGGAGGTACGTGGAGAAAAGCTTTAATACGTACGTGGAGAAAAGCAGTTGTAATGGAATGGTGTGATGACAAACATCAAAGGCTTGAGAGGTACGAGAGAGGGAGGTCCGAATAGGTGGTAAAATTCCCGGTTTTGGCTTAAACAGTTTAAACTGAAGCAATGTCTGGATTTTTATTATAACACTATATCAATTCTAGCCTAATGGCCACAAATTCGGTAGATATAAGGGACATGGAAGAAAACCAAATCTGTCACATTTGAAATTCAACTAATTTTTTTTCGTGAAAGTTGTATAGTGTTTTTATTATGTAAAATATTTTAGCGTATAGTGTTTTTTTTCTTTTTTTTATGTTATTATATTTTAGATTATAATACTGACAGATAGTGGAATTTTCTTTTAGTGTGACTCAACATAATTGCAGCGCATCTGGTGTTTTTTAACGAATGATAGTTTTTAAATATTAAATGTTGAATGTAGTTTTTTGCATAAAAATTAATTTTCATTTTATATGTCTCTCTTAGAATTGATGGTCATGAGAAAGAATAGTTCAAATAGTTTTCAGATAGTTCAAAGTTTATATTTCTGGATCAAAAATTTTGATATAGCAATGTCTAGGTTTATACAAATTATTTCAATAAATTAGATATGGACCATCGAAATCGGTCGAATTTTGTCAACATTATTTTCATCCTGAAATCAATATATTTAAAGGAATTACATGTTTAGTGTATGTAGAATTTTTATAGTACTATTTATGCTTTTTACTTTGCAGTACAAATATATCCTAGATTTTTATTTATATGTGCCTCAAGATTGTGTCTTTGCCGCAGCCAACAAAAGAGACAGGACAATCTCGATTACTTTATAGTCTACTTTGACAACATAGTAGCTAGATAATTAGTTGAAACCAGCCTATTTTGATCAAGTGACAGCCAAGGGTGAGGGAAACATGCCTGATTCTTGTATTGGCTGCGGTCTTTCCTCGTGATACTTAACACGTCTTTAGTCGCGTCTTTTTTAAAGACACCATTGGTCGCGTGTGAGCGTTTTTCTCATACTACCCTCTCTCATTGTATAAGAAATGCGCGTAATGAAAATAAATTATAAAATATTTCTTTAGGTAAATGCAATATAATTTGTATTTAAAGAAAAATAAAGGAATTTGACGATCATTTTAAAATTCAATACAAGCTTGTACTAATGTTTGTGACTCGTGATTGTAAGCTGTTAAAATTAAAAGAGAAAACAGGAGAGACATCTTGGAGGAAGAGAGGATATTAAATATATGCAACAGTTCTTTAATCCAGGTTCAGATAGTGCACAAGTACATCGTTAGTTAGGTAGCCGAGGGCAATGGTACCCGGGACTCCGTACGTACACTCGTTCGTATGTTACATGTTGATCAAATAATGGTCAGAGAAAGAATGAATAGTTTCGCTTATCATGACATAAACTCTAATGATTTTACATTTCGCCAAAGGGTTACAATATAGCGATAATTTCTCCAAACAGAGCATAAAGACAATTAAAACTTTAGAGAACAGAGCCATTTTTGGCACAAATCATCCTAATGAATTTTTACAGTGGAAGCCAACATGTGTGGGAATATTAAAACTGCATATGTGGGGCTCAGGAGAGTTTTTGCATTCCTGAACTCGCGATCTATCAATTTGTTATGGGTTTGATATGTACGTTGGATATTTTTGGACAAGAATTATTCAGTTGCGCTTGGGAATCATTGTAATTAAACGGGTTTGTATGAAGAAATCAGTTAGCAACAGATCTGTGTAACCAAATAAGGAGATGGCATGTGGGCATCTTATGCTAGCTGTTGGAAAGAGTACATGTGGCAGTTTTTATTTACTTTATCAGCCCAGTATAGAATCTTTTTAGTGTAACTGATTGAAAAGGATATTAGAATAAACGGAATGAAATTTGTTACACTGAATTTAACAAAAGGGTGGTAAAGGAAAATGAAAAAAATGTATTTTTGTAGAACAGAAAGCCTTAAAATAAGGAAAAATGGGAACAAATTTGGAAAAGGGAATTAAACGAGAGGGGAATAATTACTAAACTTGAATAATATATGATGCGACATTATAAAGCTTTTTAAACCTAGAGTGCTAGAAATGCTCATAGAACGGCCAACGACCAGTAAATATATTAAGACTGTACTTCAGTCACACCTCGACTTTCAAAAGCTAATGTTAAGGCAATGTAAGTTTTCTTTGCAAATTGTTTGCTTGCATTTCACTAATTTTAAATGACAGTTTTTGCACAGGATATCTAAAGTTAAGATCTATCGTTGTATTTTTCAACTTTTTCAATTTTGTATCGCAGTAAATTCAGAGGCCACTTTTAATTTTTTAGTGTCCTGATAAAAAAAGTACAACAACAGCAAAAAATATACTACGTTAGACATCGATCTCCGATATCTTATGAAAAAATAATCATTTAAAAACATTAAAATACAAACGCGAAATTTGTAAACAACGCTTCCATTAAATTAACATTAGCTGGCGAATGTCTTCGCATGACTAATGTAGGCTTAAGAAACTACACTAGTCAGCATAAAATTTCGCAATTAATTGGTAAACTAATAACGTCATTTTTTTAATGCAAATTTCTAATTTGTGTTGCAATATTTTAAAATGATTCTTTTGACATTGGATACCTGAGGTCAAGTCTAACATTTTATATTTCTACAGGATACCCCAAAATAACTAATGAGAATTTAAACAATTTGTGCGCTTGTTAAATAAGTATAGGTAAATAAATAAGAGACTTTTGAATATCCCCAAGTGTAAAACTGCAGTGCATAATGTGAGTGGATAAATTGATATAGCGAACGGAACTCAGTAGCAGTGTTCCAGAAACTTGCGCACAAGTGTACGTCAATATAGTATGTTTTTCACGGAAGAGTGTCGTTGCATCAGTGAAGTTTATTTGTACAACAAAAAATCGTCCCAAGAAGTAAGAATATTGTTTCGTGAAAAGTTTGGTGAACAATTTGTACTCTCCGATTCAGCAACTAACCAAATAATGCAGCAATTTTAAAATGATCATACAATAATCTGAAATGAGTCTTCGTGAACATAATTAAACATACAAAGCAGGTCTAGAAACTGGAGAGAGGACAAATTTGAACATATGTTGTCGTTTAAAACGGATAAATATATTTTTGTTATTTTTTCGAAATTTCACTAGCTGGTTTTCTTGTCTTTTATTATTTATTTATTATTTATTTATTGACATCCTGTACATTTTTTTTTTGTTTTTTAATGAATTTTATTCTGACGACACTTTTAATTTCATATTAATTTATTGGTTTCATGAAAGTGTCCTAAAAATTAAACTGTAATCAAAATCGATAAAGTTGAAAAATACAACGTTAGACATATACCTCAGTTATCCTGTGCAAAAAGTCTCATTTAAAATATTAAAATATAAACGAGAAATTTGCAAAGAGCTCCCCCATTGGTTTAAAAGCTTGCAAATGTCGTCTCTTAACTATTGTAGGTTCTAAAGGTCTAAAGGTTATTCTTTCCCGCAAAAGTCACTTATGTTTACTTAAACGATATGAGAAAAAGTATTTTATACAGTTATATAAATGATGTGGCAGCAAAGAACTGAGAGGCATGAGAGATAATTGAGAGGCATGAGAGATAAAAGCTACAGTAGGTGGTAAAGTTTAGGGTTTGGGGTGAAAGAGTTTGAATTGAAGCAATGTCTGGGTTTTTATAACACTCCTTCAATCCCAGGCTGATAGTCACAATTTCGGCAAATATACAAGATATGCAGGAAAAACAAAACAGTCGCATTTGAAATTCGATTAAGTTTCTTTTCCTGTCTTTTTAACACTTTCCAACCTAGTTGGAAAGTGTTTATGACTTCGGTTTGTCTGCCGTATGGCCGTCTGTCATATGGCCGTCTGTCCGTGCTCTAACTGCCGTAAATATGCTCGGATTACTCTGCAATTTTTATATGTTATTGTCGTTATATATAGCATGTTCCCTATTTCAACGGAAGTGTGTAGCACTTATAGTTTTTTTACAGGGACACTAAAAAGAATTCCGTTACATTGCGGTCTATGGGGGAAAATCATTTGCGGTTTATTTAAATAATGTTTCACTATTTTAAACGCATTGAAATTTATATATATCACAAAGGTGCATTACAAGAAGCTTAATATGGAATAGAGTGTGCATAGCACTTAGAGTTACTTTACAGGGACAGTCAAAAGATTTCCGTTACATTACGTCTATGGAGAAAAATCGTCTGCGGTTTACTTAAATAATGTTTCACTATTTTAAACGCGTTGAAATTTATAATATCACTAAGGGGCATTATAAGAGGCTTACTACAGAATAGTGTGTGTATACCAGTCATTGTTCATTGACAGGGACACACAAAAGAATTCTCTACTGTCTGTTAACAATAATTCCGGGAAGCACGTTTTAAGTTACGGAACGCGATTTTAAATTTAACTCCCTTTTTGTCTATTACGTGGTATGTATAAATTCTGTTGATAATATACAGGGAAGCACAAAAGTTCGCGAACACATTTCCGTTTATTGACAGAAACTCCAGAAGGAGAATTTTAAACTGTGCTACGCGTTTCCTAACTGAACTAAAATTTAGCTTGCATATGTTGGAAATTCCTGAAATTATGTTTTTAAATATGTTATGCGTTTTCCAAATTGTTTACTTAGATGTTATCTTTCATTGTATTAAACGGTATGATTTGTAAAATTATTTTGGAAGCGTTGGAAAGTGTTTCATAATCTATGCTTGACGCATGATTTTTCGTTCTTGTTTGTATTCAGTTGGGTTCATTACTTTTAGAATACAACTTATGTTTTTCAGCAACTACTATATACTAATAATATTATATATATATGTAATATATATTTATTATACTACAAATAGATCATAAGAAGTTGTTTGTAATGTGTTGCAAGATTGTTACTTTACTAGTGGTGATATTTAACAATTACTTTTATATTTTTCAAATACTAAGTATTGAAAATGATTTTTACATAAAAAGCAATTTTTCTATTATGTGTATCAAAAAACTAAGACACGAGAGCAATGCGAGTACTATAATAGGCTATGTAAGAATCGGAGCAATATCTATGCTTTCTGAATACTCTTCTGTTCTAGCCTAACAGTCACTGACTTTCCAAATAACCTGAAATGCAATAAAATTTTCTACATTTGATTATTTTTTTCTTTTTGAAAACTAAATTTAATGAACTTCGGTGTTTTGCCGACTGTAGAGGTTTTACAAATATATTTACGTTTTTAAGTTTGCAATACAAACAAATCATTGAAATTTTTGCTTATATGGCGCAAGATAGTGTTTTACATGCAGAAGTTAGCGTATTAAATATTAAAAGTTAATCTTTCCTGAAAATTTACTTTTATTTACTTAGAGACATGTGAAGTAGAGCATTATACGGTTCTAATGGATGATGTGATGACTAACATCAAAAGATTGGGTGACACGAGGAAGGAAAGACTATGTAGGTGGTAAAGTTTTTGTTTTTGAGTGAAAAGAAATTCATTCGTAGCAATATTTGACTTTTTTATAGCATTCTTCCAATTCTTTCCTGATAGCCACAAACTCTGAAAAGATAAGAAACAATGCAGGAAACCCAAACTCTTGCATTTGAAATTTGATTTTTTTTGTAAATTAAAAACTATATAGTTTATGGGTTTCGGGGAAGAATAATGCATAGGTATTGCATAATTCCCATTTTTTTATTTTATAATACTAGCAAGCAATACAAATTGTTGGTAATGTGTCGCAAATTTAGTTCTTTATTTCTGTAAAATTAGCTTTATCTTCTATAGCCTCTCTGATTGATGAAGATTTTTATATTAATCTCTTGATTTTTGTATTTGGCATTTGGTATGTTGTAATTTATTTTTGTTTTGTTTTTAGTATTGTATTTATCTATATTGTATATGTACTATATTATATACAGGGTGTCCCACAAGGTACGCAGCGTCTAATATGTACAGATTCGGATAGAGCACGTCAATATGAGTATTTTGAATGGTAACAAGTGCGGTCCCCGTATATGCGCGATAGCCTAATTACAGGATGAACGTTATCATAGTTGCTAACTTTTACGCTTTTTTCCTACCACTAAAATTTTATAGTAAATTTTACCTTATTAAATCTCCGAAATCACGGGATTCAATAAGGCAAAAATTTCTATAAATTTTTAGTGGTTTCCACAAATTTGCATAATCATCTGGGGAATCTTTCATGTTGTACACATCGTTATTTGGAATACCCACTATCGGATTCGTCAAACGTCATAGCTGCCAACTTTTACGCTTTTTTGATACCACTAAAAATTTATAGAAATTTTTGACTTATTGAATCCCGTGATTTCGGTGATTTAATAAGGTAAAATTTACTACAAAATTTTAGTGGTAGAAAAAAGCGTAAAAGTCCGCAGCTATGATAACGTTCATCCTGTAATTAGACTATCACGCTATATTCGGGGACCCCACTTGTTACCATTCAAAATACTCATATTGATGTTCTCTATCCGAATCTGTACATATTAGACGCTGCGTACCTTGTGGGACACCCTGTATATATATATATTTTAAATTTATGTATAATTTATGTTTTCACTATCATAAATGTAATTTAGCTGCACGTGTATATATTTAAAATATCTGCACTTTAATTATTTAAGCAACATATACAAGGCCCCCTGTGAATTGACTGACTTGGAATTATTCGTAATCATAACAATAAAAATTGAAGCCATAAACCACTCAGTGGTCGATGCCTGCGAAGTTGACTTATCGACTTACACATTGTGGAAAATAATCTTCATGAATTAAACGCTAACTACTTGTTTTCGTATAAAAATCAATCTTGATTTTACAGTTTTGAAACGACTGAAAGGCTTGGAATTTCGGTTTGTTGATTAAAAAAAGTTAGAGTTCAACATTTGAAACATTTAGGTATTTGTAACGCTTTTAATTTAAAATCTGACACCCTCACATTTGGCAAGTGCACGAAATGTGAATAAAATTAAAAAATGTCAGGTTTGAAAAAAAAAAATACTTTCATTCTCTCTGTTTGAAATTTTTTTTTTGAGTAATTAAATGCTTAGTGAGTTATAAAATTTTTATAAAGTGTTAAGAAATTTTAAATTTATATGACCAATAAATAATTAAAAAAATGTTATTTATTAGTTTGAAGGTGCTCTAATACCATTGGGTCCCGAATAAGACCAAAATGTGAAAGTAACTGGAGCCGAACGACATTCTTACTGCCTATTTTGCCGTCACGTCACGTGGAAAATGAATTTCTATGACGCCATTGTAAAGTTGATATGAGTCATTTTGTGACAAGATACAAATGACTCAAATTCTGCCACAAGTTGGTGACTTCACGGCGACTTTACAGTGGAGTCACGAAGTGAAGAGCATATAAGAGCCATAATGCAACGAATTAAACATATCACATTTTGGTCATCATTATGTCTGTTGCACTTATGACCATCAGTGACATTGCGTCGGAACGCCTGATTGTGCTATTAGAGTTAATTCTTTATCTATGGAAGGTCATTGATTTAGTGCAAAACTAGTCCTTTAGAGAAAAGTTCGTTGTAGATTTAATATTTCTTTAAACATTTCTGTATGTCTTCAATCTGTAGCCATTTGAGGATTTAAATATTTTTATAAGGTATAGAGTTTTTGTAATGTGTTTCATGTTTTTAAGTTTGTATGACCAACAAATAACAAAAAATGCTAGTGATTAGTCGGATAAAGGATATTTCTTTATCTGTAGAAGTTTATAAATTTACTGTAAAACTTTATTCTTTGAAAAAAAAAGAACAGAAAACTTTAATCTGTATATCTTAAAGTTTTAATATATGCGAAGAAATAAGCTTAAAAAATTTCTATAAAGAAATAAGAAATAAAATTTATGTGTTTAAAGAAATAAGAAAGAGGTTTGTAATTTCAATGGAGTTCTGTGGAAGCTGCATTAATGGTATGACAGTAAACACCGAAAAATTAAGTAATACAAAAGAGGAAAAGTCGAGTAGATTGATGAAGATTCTGTTTTCGCGTGAAAGAGTTATAATTAAAATAATTTCTATGATTTTTTTTTATAACACCTTCAATTCTAGCCTGATAGTCACAAATTCAAAAAGCATAAAGGACGGGGAAAATATAAATTAACCACAACAATCACATTTCCAATCACATTTGGAAGTTTTTTTCTTTGAAAACAGTATTTTTTTATTTTCCTGGTTTAGTAGAATGTAGGAGTTTTTTAATGTAAATTTCTTTTTTAGCTTATAATATAAACAAATGATAGAAATTTCTTTTAATGTGTTGTTCCTTCATTTTTGGTGATACTTAACATTAAATTAATTAATAGTCATCAAATACAGGTGTCCAAGAAAAGGTGTTCGCTAATCATCGCTATAATCGCTATAATCAGATCAAATTTACTGACATCATCAGAGATACTGAAGCAAGGAGTGAAATTAATAGAAAAGATTTTCAAAAGGTCTACACAAATCATACTCTACCATAGTCTACACAAATCAACCTGTAGAGACGGAATTGGAAATCCGCTTTACTGCTCTACGTCTTTTACGATGGCTCACATATCCTTCGTAATGGTTTCCTTGAGATCTTCTATTGTCTTGGGGGTAGTCAGGAAGATTTTGTCCTTCAAATAACAACTAGGGGGAAAATTACATTGGTGTCAGGTCAGAGCTATAGAGTGCCTATTCAATGCTCTGAAGTGTTCAGAAAATGATATGGTCTCAAAGGTGTTCTCTCATTATAAAAACACATCAGCAACTTTATGTAGATGTGAACCATCCTCCCTCAATCCGTATTGATCACTTGCTGATATCGTGCTCTGTTTTTAACTCTTTAACCGTCAGGCCCATGTTTTTCCGTTTCCAGAAATCTCGTGGTCAGTAGCTGCAGTAGCGTGCACCAGTGACAGTTCCGTTGATGAATACGGGCCAAACTATGCGTTTTGCGATGATTGCACATAACACCGTCACACGTTCCAGATCCAGAAGTGACCTTTAATAAGCGCGTGAGTTATCACTATTCCAGTGTCTCCAGTTTGCAGAAAAAGACAATCTGTAGATTACTATAGACAATTTCCAGTCCCGCCCCTACACGTTGGTTTTTGCAGTCGATGATTATTTTGAAAATATTTTCTATTAATCCTAATCATTGCTTGAATCCCTCTAAGAAAGAAATAATATCTAGTCAGAAATTTGATCTAGAATAACAACATTCTGATACTTTACTTTTTAACACTTTTTCTTGTACACTCTATATTAAATAGTTTTTTTCTTTTCTATAAAAGTCAATATTTATTTTATATTTGTAAAACAGCTGATGCGCATGAAAGAGGAAAATCCGGAATAGATGGCAAACTTTCTGACTTTGGCTCAAGAGATTTTAAATTGGAGTAATATATCTAGGTTTTTACGACACTGGTTTGTTCTAGACTGATAGCCACAGACTTACAATAAAATAAACGAGACATGAAAGCCAACCAAATTAGTCATATTTGGTTTTCTTTCATGATTGTCTCCCAGTGGCTTCCAAGTCAATCACATTCTCATGAAGCAAATAGAGCACTTGCCAGGATCCCAGGAAAGGGAACTTTAAAATTAACTTAATAAAATTACTAAAATTATAATATCTGTGTCTAAAATTTAATTTGGAATATCAGAAATTTCTTTACAGGAGAGATTATTGATGTTATAGGTATAACTTACGGCTCAACCACACATTCGTATACTACCTGTGTAACAGATAATAATTTTATATGTTTTTATAAACGGGTGGTTATAATTAAAGTTGCACAACTCATACCAATCTGGGGCCCGATCTGGTTGACGGATTTCGTTGAAACTTGGTATATACGTTGTATGGGCCCTGAGGAAGAGAAATATTCAGTAAAAAATACTTTAAATTTCGACCACCAGGTAAAAAGATGCCACATAAAGAATCGGAAATACAAATTGGTTCAAGGCATTTGTTAAATGTGCATTCCATTTGTGTCAATAACATGTTCAAAGTGTGTTAAAACGTGTTCAACAGAAGCACGAAATGATTCTTGAGGAATTGGGGCAACACGGCGTATTACGCTTGCATTAATAATAGTAAAAAAAATATTACTTTATTTTAATTGTTTTCAAGTGTTAAATTATAACTATTGGATGAAAATGCGCCAGAGTTCTGAAAGTGTATGTACCTGGGAGCAAACCTCCTCTTCGCCTTCACTTTCGTACACGCTGCTGGGTATGGGGACAACAGATTTTCAGATTTACTAGTTGGTAATTTTTATAAAAATAAAATCAATAATTTTTATGGTACAGGTACTTGAAGTATAATTACTAGTTCCTTTAACTCAAACCTAAATGCCATTTTTTTTTCAGTAATCAGTTTGAATTAAAAAAAAAATAATATAACCACATTATTTTAGTTTTAAACATAGACTACTTCAATACTAAATTTTTAAAAAGTTAGCCGTATAAAAACTACTCTAATTTAAGAAAAAAAATGAGCAGGAACAGATTAACGGTGTATTCTATTTACGTCATCGAAATGTTAGTGATAGATCAGCAAAAGTTATCATTTTATTTTATTTTATTTTATTTATACGTCGTAATTATGAGTTGCATAAAATGTTAGATTGGAAATTAAATTTTAAAAGTAAATATTAGAAATATTTTAGCCATGAATTAACTACCTGAAATTAAAGTTTCTACGTACGAATTATTTCTTCATAAAACATTTTATGTATGTATCGGATACACTCTTCACAAAAGTTTTAAAAGATAAAAATGAGTCATTCTTTATTCAATGAAATTGAGCTTATTACTTTTAAATGCTAAAGGTGTAAAATTAACAACTATAATATAAATTAAAATAACTTTTATTAGTTGTTTTACATGTTTCGACTCTTCTGAATCATTTTCAAAAACAAAATGAGAATATTCTAAAGCTGCACGGGCTTTGAAGTTATTATTTACACGTACTTTTTAAAAAAATTACGCACGTTATCTATTATTTTTTACTTGATTGTTTATTTTCATATCTTTGAGCATGGAGTAATTCTAGCCACAGTTTCGGTAAATTAAAAGATGCCGCATCCTTACATATTGTATTTTTGCGCGTGAGTATCTCTATGGTTTCTCTTATTATGGATGGATAGTGTAGACTGGAGGGAAATATTATTTTACTTTCATTGAAATTTATTTGGATGGTTTCTTCTTGATATAATCTTGCTAGGGCTGTAGTTTTTCTATTGTATTTAATATCAGCTATATGCTCTTTTTTTCTGCAATTAAATTTCCTGCTGGTCATGCCTATGTAGTAATTCTTGGATCCGTCTTCTTTAATAAAAGGTATTTCATATACTCCTGAATAATTCTCAAAATTAATTGGGTCAATTTTACTGCAAATGATATTCTTTAATTTCTTAGGTGGTTTGGCTATTAAGCAGATATTGAAACGTTTAAGGCTGTGTTTTAATTTTTCGAATAAAGCTTGGATAATATTGCAGAGTATAAAGTTTGTATTTTTGTGAATCAAATTTCTTTTCTGAATACTTATTATTGGTGATATCTATGATTAATTTATTAATATGGTGTACTGTAAAACCATTATTATAGGCAATTTTACGAGTATTATCTAATTCATTATTCAATTTATTTTCAGTACATATTATAAAGGCTCGTTTTATGAGAAATCTGTAGGCTGAAATTTTGTATGTAAAGGGAGAACATGCGTTATTTGGTATGGTAGATTGGTTAGCCATGTTTTTCCGGAAAACAGTTCTGTCGATAGATTTATTTGTTCTTGTTAACATAACATCAAGGAATGGAAGACTTTTATTATGTTCAATTTCAATAGTGAATTTAATGTTATTGTCGATTGAGTTTAGTTGATTTATAAATATTTTAAGTTCATCAAGACTATGCTGCCAAATTATAAAAATATCATCAACATATCTGAGCCAAGTGTGAGGTGTTAAGTGAAATGTGCCAAAAACTTTATTTTCCAATGGGCGAAGAGTATATTCAGCTAATAAGCCTGAAATAGGTGACCCCATAGGAGCTCCGTGATTCTGCTTATAATATTTACTATTGAATGTGAAATAGTTATTATGGATGATTAGATTAAGTCCTCTTTTTATTGTTATTTTCATATCATCACTAAATTCTTCTATCTGTTCGATATCATCACAAATCTTATTACATACTACATGTGTGTCAATTGATGGATACAATGATGTAATATCAAGACTAGCCATTATATAATTATCTGGTAGCTGTATATGTTTGATTTTTTGAATGAAATCTTCCGTTGATTTAATAGTTAATGTAGAATCTGGTAAAATATCTCTTAAGAAGGGAACATAAGCTTTTTCTAAGAAGTAAGTCGGTCCTGAGCACTTTGAAACTATAGGACGTAATGGCATGTTGTTTTTATGATCTTTTAGTCTTCCAATAATCCTAGGGATAACAGCTAATTTATGTACTTTTATTATTTTCTTCATAAATATGGGCCAAGTTCCATTTTTAATGATGTCATTGACCTTATAGTTGATTAAATTAGTTGGATCTTTTTTAACTTCTTCACAATTCATATCTTTAATGCATTTTTCCATTTTATTTATATAATCATCTCTATTAAGGATAGCTAATTTGTTGGATTTGTCAGTCTGTACTATAATTATACTGGGGTCTTGCTTTAAACTTTTTATAATTTTAAGTTCTTTATAAACAGGTTTGATAGGTTTGTTAAAAAGTTTTCTCACTTCATTAAACATTAAGTTCCTCATTTCTTCTCTATGCTCGTCTGCTGTCGTTTGAATTATACTTTCTATTTCTGGAATAACATTCTTTAAATCTGGTAAAACCAGCTGCTGTCGTTTGAATTATACTTTCTATTTCTGGAATAACATTCTTTAAATCTGGTAAAACCAGCTGCTGTCGTTTGAATTATACTTTCTATTTCTGGAATAACATTCTTTAAATCTGGTAAAACCAGATCTGGTTTTACCAGATTTAAAGAATGTTATTCCAGAAATAGAAAGTATAATTCAAACGACAGCAGACGAGCATAGAGAAGAAATGAGAACTTAATGTTTAATGAAGTGAGAAAACTTTTTAACAAACCTATCAAACCTGTTTATAAAGAACTTAAAATTATAAAAAGTTTAAAGCAAGACCCCAGTATAATTATAGTACAGACTGACAAATCCAACAAATTCGCTATCCTTAATAGAGATGATTATATAAATAAAATGGAAAAATGCATTAAAGATATGAATTGTGAAGAAGTTAAAAAAGATCCAACTAATTTAATCAACTATAAGGTCAATGACATCATTAAAAATGGAACTTGGCCCATATTTATGAAGAAAATAATAAAAGTACATAAATTAGCTGTTATCCCTAGGATTATTGGAAAACTAAAAGATCATAAAAACAACATGCCATTACGTCCTATAGTTTCAAAGTGCTCAGGACCGACTTACTTCTTAGAAAAAGCTTATGTTCCCTTCTTAAGAGATATTTTACCAGATTCTACATTAACTATTAAATCAACGGAAGATTTCATTCAAAAAATCAAACATATACAGCTACCAGATAATTATATAATGGCTAGTCTTGATATTATATCATTGTATCCATCAATTGACACACATGTAGTATGTAATAAGATTTGTGATGATATCGAACAGATAGAAGAATTCAGTGATGATATGAAAATAACAATAAAAAGAGGACTTAATCTAATCATCCATAATAACTATTTCACATTCAATAGTAAATATTATAAGCAGAATCACGGAGCTCCAATGGGGTCACCTATTTCAGGCTTATTAGCTGAATATACTCTTCGCCCATTGGAAAATAAAGTTTTTGGCACATTTCACTTAACACCTCACACTTGACTCAGATATGTTGATGATATTTTTATAATTTGGCAGCATAGTCTTGATGAACTTAAAATATTTATAAATCAACTAAACTCAATCGACAATAACATTAAATTCACTATTGAAATTGAACATAATAAAAGTCTTCCATTCCTTGATGTTATGTTAACAAGAACAAATAAATCTATCGACAGAACTGTTTTCCGGAAAAACATGGCTAACCAATCTACCATACCAAATAACGCATGTTCTCCCTTTACATACAAAATTTCAGCCTACAGATTTCTCATAAAACGAGCCTTTATAATATGTACTGAAAATAAATTGAATAATGAATTAGATAATATTCGTAAAATTGCCTATAATAATGGTTTTACAGTACACCATATTAATAAATTAATCATAGATATCACCAATAATAAGTATTCAGAAAAGAAATTTGATTCACAAAAATACAAACTTTATACTCTGCAATATTATCCAAGCTTTTTCGAAAAATTAAAACACAGCCTTAAACGTTTCAATATCTGCTTAATAGCCAAACCACCTAAGAAATTAAAGAATATCATTTGCAGTAAAATTGACCCAATTAATTTTGAGAATTATTCAGGAGTATATGAAATACCTTTTATTAAAGAAGACGGATCCAAGAATTACTACATAGGCATGACCAGCAGGAAATTTAATTGCAGAAAAAAAGAGCATATAGCTGATATTAAATACAATAGAAAAACTACAGCCCTAGCAAGATTATATCAAGAAGAAACCATCCAAATAAATTTCAATGAAAGTAAAATAATATTTCCCTCCAGTCTACACTATCCATTCATAATAAGAGAAACCATAGAGATACTCACGCGCAAAAATACAATATGTAACGATGCGGCATCTTTTAATTTACCGAAACTGTGGCTAGAATTACTCCATGCTCAAAGATATGAAAATAAACAATCAAGTAAAAAATAATAGATAACGTGCGTAATTTTTTTAAAAAGTACGTGTAAATAATAACTTCAAAGCCCGTGCAGCTTTAGAATATTCTCATTTTGTTTTTGAAAATGACTCAGAAGAGTCGAAACATGTAAAACAACTAATAAAAGTTATTTTAATTTATATTATAGTTGTTAATTTTACACCTTTAGCATTTAAAAGTAATATACTATTACAAGGTGTTAAATTTTTTATATTGTTATAGAAATTGAGCTTTTAATTATATAACTAGCATGCGTAGCAATCCGATGTGCTGTATTTGCATTGCATTAGATCTTTCGATTTTGGAAGAAAACAGAAATTTAATTTAATTCTACATTTAGAGAAGATTTATAATATTAATTTTACTATACATATATATATATATATATATATATATATTTTTTTTTTTTTTTTTTTACTTTAAGCAAGAAATTATGTTTACAAGCAATGTAAGTAAATTCAAAATTACAAAAAATTCCATTTTGAAAGTTGCGTGATTTTGATGCTATTATAAGGAGATGACGACATACGGGTAATAAATTTTATTGGTCGAGAGGATTTTGGATAAAAATTTAGAGAGCTTGCCAATTATTGCGAAGCTATTGTTTGTTTATTTGTTTATCTCGTCTAAACGAATTCGTCTAGACGTGTATCGTCAAGACTTCTGCAATGTGGCTTGCTATGGTTTGAATAAAAACTGTTAATCTGAGGATATGCAATGTATGTATGTGCAGACTCCATGCTGTATCAGAATCCTTTCATCATATATTCTAATACGAGGAAAAATTGTGTGTGTGTGTATATATATATATAGTTGCATATATATATGCAAATTTTATCTTAAAAACAGCTCGGACGATTTTGTATCCTATCGTTTTGGGGCACCAGAAAAACATTTGGCTAGGTCACATGTTCGAGAAAATTCTATTAGTGGGTCATTTCGGGTGACCATGGGTCAGGGTCAATCTAATTGTATCTAAAAACGGTTCAAACGAGTTTGACTAAATTTTGTATCCTACCATTTTCATGCACGAGAAGACTATTGAACTAGTTCACATATTCGAGAAAATTCCATTAATGGGTCATTTTTGGGTTATTACGGGTCAAGCTAATTTTATCTAAAAAAAGGCTCTAACGATATCGACTAAATTTTGTATCCTACCCTTTTAGATTACGAGAAGACCATTGGACTGAATCTCCTGTTTGAGAAAATTCCGTTAGAGGTTCATTTTGGAGTCACTGCCGGTCAAGCTAATTTTTTCTAAAAAACAGCTCTAACGATTTTGTATCTTACCGATTTCGATTACGAGAAGACCATTAGACTACGGTCTATTGACTATTGGGCTGGGTCACATGTTCGAGAACTTTCGATTAGTGGGTCATTTTTGGGTCAACGCGTGTCAAGTTAATTTTATCTAAAAAACGGATCTAACGATTTTGATTAAATTTTGTATCCTACGAGTTTCGGGCACAAGAAAATCATTGAGCTAGGTCACATGTCCGATAAAATTCGATTAGTGGGTCATTCTTGGGTCACTGTGGGTCAAGCTAATTTTATCTAAAAAACGGCTCAGACTATTTAGACTAAATTTTGCATCCTATGGTTTTCGGGCACAAGAAGACTGTTGGGCTAGGTCACATGTTCGAGAAAATTCAATTAGTGGGTCATTATGGATCAAGCTATTTTTATCTTAAAAACGGCTCAGAGGATTTGAACTAAATTTAGTATACTACAGTTATAGGGAATGATAAGACTATTGGGCTAGGTCACATCTTCAAATTTGTATTAGTGGGTCATTTTGTTCATGGGTCATTATGGGTCAAGCTATTTCTATCTTAAAAACGGCTCATACGATTTGAACTAAATTTTGAATCCTACGGTTTTGGGGCACGAGAAAATCATTGGGCTAGATCACATGCTCGAGAAAATCCGATTAGTGGGTCATTTTTGCGTCACTGTGGGTTAAGCTAATTTTATCTAAAAAACTACTCATACTATTTTGACGAAATTTTATATCCTACGGGTTTCGGGCAAGAGAAGATAATTGGGCTTGGTCACATGTTCGAGAAAATTTGATTAATGGGTCATTTTGGTCATGGATCATGGATCATGATATTTGAACTCAAAGCTAATTTTGACAGAGCATAGCTCGGTCTTCCCTGCTCGTTAAAATTTTAGCAAAGGCGGAAAATATTATTTCATAAAGATTGATAATATTCAAAATTTTCAACTTTTTGATAATAATTAATTTTAGTAAATGTGAAAATGAGTCATATGACTATTCTTCACATTACGTTTTTTTAAGAATGTAAACTAAAACTATTTAAATCGATTTATTCAAACAAAACAAAAATAAAAATATGTGTTCAGCATTTCGGATAGCAGACGATATCTCATTATTTCTCTTTTTCTTTCCCCTTTTTTCCCACAAAAATAATTTAGTTGCCATCTTTCGGTAAACTTTGTTAAAAATTATATAAATTAATTAAGATCTCGGAAACTAATTCAATTTTTTAAATTCTGATAGCTTATATGACAATGTAGATAACTGGTGTTTAATTACATCGTGCTGCTTTCCATATTCTGAGAAGAGTAGTTGTGAAATATAAAACAGTGAATCAGATTTTAATATAATAGATACACGCGATTGCAAATAAATGTTTAATTTTAAAAGTAAAGGACTAAAAACTTATTTCATTGAGTTATATATCTATATATTTTTTACATATAATTGTATTCTTTAATCACTTTTGAATAAAAAAAAATTAAACAAAACTTCAATCAAACATTTGGTTTTATATAGAAGACCTCTTTGTTACATTGCTCATCAAGATGTACAGGATGTTCCAAAAAATGTATACACAATTTATTGCATATTTTTTATAATTCTAGCATACCAGAATGCGAGTAAAAAATTAATTTCAAAATTCCATCTTTACATACAAAAACCATGTTGAGTTAAATAAAAAGAGTGTAAAAAGTAATATTTTGTAAGTGTGTACTATAGCTATAAAGTGTTTATCTACTATATCTGTTTATTACAGTTTGCACTTTGACTTCCAAATTATTCCTATACGTCAGCATTATATGGAAATAAGGAAGTAACCCTCAAAAAACTGGAGGGTTACATTTCTAAATTCTAATCATCTTTTCTATATTGCTCATTCAGATGTACAGGATGTTCCAGAAAACGTATACACAATTTATTATATATATATTTTTTAATTCTAGCATACCAAGAATAGAGTTAAAAATCGATTACAAAATTCCTTCTTTACATACAAAAATCATGTTGGATTAAATAAAAGCAGTGTAAAAAGTATTATTTTGTAAGCGTGCACTTTAGTTATAAAATGTTTATCTACTATATCTGTTTATTACAGTTTACACTTTGACTTCCAACTAATTTCCTATACGTCAGCAGTATATGGAAACAAGCTAGTTACCCGCGAGAAACTGGAAGGCTACACTTCTAAATTCAATTCCTCTTTGTTATATTGCTCATTCAGATGTACAGGATGTTCCCAAAAAATTATACACAATTTATTGCATATTTTTTTATAATTCTAGCATACCAGAATGTGAGTAAAAAATCGATTACAAAATTCCATCTTTACATACATAAACCATGTTGAGTTAAATAAAAAGAGTGTAAAAAGTATTATTTTCTAAGCGTGTACTATAGTTATAAAATGTTTATCTACTATATCTGTTTATTACAGTCTGCACTTTGACTTCCAAATCATTTCCTATACGTCAGCATTATATGGAAACATGAAAGTAACCCGCAAAAAACTGGAAGGCTACACTTCTAAATTATATTCTTCTTTGTTATATTGCTCATTCAGATGTACAGGATGTTCCCAAAAAATTATACACAATTTATTGCATATTTTTTTATAATTCTAGCATACCAGAATGTGAGTTAAAAATCGATTACAAAATTCCCTCTTTACATACAAAAACCTTGTTGAGTTAAATAAAAAGAGTGTAAAAGTATTATTTTGTAAGCGTGTACTATAGTTATAAAGTGTTTATATACTATATCTGTTTATTACAGTTTGCACTTTGACTTCCAAATCATTTCCTATACGTCAGCATTATATGGAAAGATGGAAGTAACCCACGAGAAACTGGAAGGCTACACTTCTAAATTCTATTTTTCTTTGTTATATTGCTCATTCAGATGTACAGGATGTTCCAGAAAACGTATACACAATTTATTATATAATTTTTTTTAATTCTAGCATACCAGGAAAAGACTTAAAAATCGATTACAAAAACCATGTTGAGTTAAATAAAAAGAGTGTAAAAAGTATTATTTTGCAAGCGTGTACTATAGTTATAAAGTGTTTATCTACTATATCTGTTTATTACAGTTTGCACTTTGACTTCCAAATCATTTCCTATACGTCAGCATTATATGGAAACATGGAAGTAACCCGCAAAAAACTGGAAGGCTACACTTCTAAATTCTATTCCTTCCTATAACGTCCTCTCCTCCCCGCAGTGTTTACTGTCATCCCATCTCGCAACAGCAGAAAGTATGAAGCCCTCCTTCTCATCTTCTCCTGGTAAATATTTGCCGATCCTTGCCGCTTTTCCACCCTATAGCTGCTCCTGGCCACCTGAGTAACGCAAACCAATCATTTTCTTCTGTCTCCGCTAAAAGAGTCTTTTCTATGGGACCCTAGATGCTGGTATAAAGACAGACACACACTTACACACACACATATGCTGAGCCGATAGTCTATATAGAAAGGGAGATAGATATGAAAAGCTGCAGGATCGGGGACAAGTGGCATAAAGAATATACTGCTAGCAAGTTTCAAGGTAAATAAAGAAAGTTATAATGCAATTTAATCAGGATGGTTTATTGGAAAAACACCTGTGTTTACATTGTGATTAAAATTTTATAAAAAATCAAAAACAAGAGAAAAAATAGTGTTGACCTATTCTTTGAGTCAAAAATTGAAAACTGATATTCTCATACAAAAAAGTTTTTTTATTATTATTATTATTTCTTATCTTCCAAAACTAGAATAACTAGGAAATATTCAGTGTTGGCAAAATATTTACGAGAATTTTAAGTTTCCAACATTTTATCACTCTAATTTGAAGGAAATTTTAATTTCGTCGGAACAAGATATAGATATATATAATATGTAATGCATTTTATACAAAGTATTTTTAATTAAAATGCTAGTTTTATTTTTATAAATTTAAATAAGTTTTTTTAGAAAAAAGACATGACATGTAAGGAAAAATAACGCGATGTGTTTTATGTTGTTAGAATTTTTTTACCGTTTGTTATAACTTTTTTTTCCAGAAAAACTAACATCATAACAACATAACAAATTGTAATTATGTTTAAAAAAAAAAAAAAAAAAAAAAAAAAAATTTTTTTTTTTTTTTTTTTTTTTTTTTTTTTTTTTTTTAAGCATTATACTTGTTTACTATTGTGTTACACTATTTCATACATGTCATTTCATAGTTTTCAATTATTTTTAGTGAAGATATAATAAATTAATAATATAAATAATGACCACTTTAGATAAAAATATTAAGCACATATTTTTATTTTTATTAAGATTAAAATCACTGAAAAAAAGAAAAAATGAATGTCTTGTTATTTTTTGAGGGGAAAAAAATCTATAAATTAGGGGGACCTTTGGACTCTTGAGCCTTCATAAAATTCAAATTTTAATATATATATATATATATATATATAAGCAGTAACCATCACATCACAAACAAAACAGCTATATATTCGTGTGAACAGCGCCAGAAGCTGCATATTAGAATACACAAATTCAATATAATCCAGCAAAAACATGATTTTGGCCTGAACTAGCACCACCCCCCTCACCAGAAACAGGGATGCTTGGCTGCCTTTGAATTTACCCACTGCTGATGAGGCCGCAGTTTGTTTCTGTTTATTTTTACATATATTTTCTACAGTGTTTTCTTGTGTTGTCTTGTTTCTGGTGAGGGGTGTGGTGCTAGTTCAGGCCAAAATCATGTTTTTGCTGGATTATATATATATATATATATATTATAATATATTATTATATATTAGGAAAATATTATTACAAATATCTCGGCAACTCATTATCCGATCGACTTCATTCTTTATGCAAAATTTATGATTTTTATTGTCTTTTATATTCACTCCTTAAAATAAACAATTTCGAAAATTTGTATATACCTTTTATCAAACCGAATATTTCGAGAGTCCGAAAAAAATAGTTCCGGATAATCGCGGTTACTGAAATTCAACAAGCTTCTTCCCATTATTACATACTAAGTACATACCAAATTTCAAGTCTCTATCTCAATTTGTTCGAGAGATAGAACGTTTACAGAAACATACACAGAATTTTTTTTCTTCTAAAACTATGTTTTTCGGAATTTCTAGTGTCTGAAACGCGTAAATCCGTCAATTTTTTTTTTTCGATTTTCAAAACGATTACAAGACTTACCCTATACTACGTATGATGAGTAAGTAAAATTTATATTAATTAAATATGGAATATTTTCAAGGAGAGAAAGTCATTTTCTCAAAATGTGATATGTGATTTTGTGTCATTGCGCGCAAAGTAATTAAAAAACTTTTCAATATTTTTTTCATGACATTTTCAGGATATACTATATAGCGTATAGAAGGCTCTATAAAGTAAACCTAAATCTTATTATTATTATTATTATTATTATTATTATTATTATTATTATTTGGTTTTAAATTACTTAAGAATGGTTTTAAATTACTAAAATTTTTGAAATTTTATATACGCAAGATACAGTATTGTTTTTAAAAGTAAAATTGCTATAAATGAACAATGTTTTAGGTTCAGTATAAGAGACCCTCAAGTATAATTAGATGCCGAAATTTTGATTTACATGCAGAAATTGTTTTGTAATCATGCGCACAACCTGTGATACTAATTTTCTGCGTAAAAATACCTTTAAAAACTATCATTTTCCCCATTATAATCTGAAATATATATATATATATGAAATGAAAGAAGACGCGTGTATTTATCATTGCCTTTAAAAATCATGTTTTTGTAATGTGTCCTTTTAAAATACAAAATGACAAAAGTGGTAATTTTTTTTTTCATTTTTCGGCATTTTGAGAGTTTTAAGTCCCTTTAAGGAGACTTCTTCACTGAATCCGTCCGATCACGAAATTCCACATTAACCTATGTGAAAACTTAAAAGTGCGGCTACTTATTACCTAATATAATTATGAAAATAAGGTTTTCACCATCAAAAAGTATACATCATATGCCGACGAAGTGCATATTTAAAAACTGTCTTGTTAGAATTTATTTTTTTTTAAGAAGAGGATAAAATTTCATCAAGTGAACGTTTCAAAGTTTATAGGGATTTTTTTAAATGTTTATAACTTAAGGAGACAACTTCTAAAAACACACCTCATCAGTATCTGATGTCTACTTTCTGATGGTGAAAACCGTATTTTAATAATTATATTAGGTATGGGTAATCGTGCTTTTTATTTTTTCATAGGTTAACATGGGATTTTGCGATCGGTGAATGCAAGAACTCACGGTGAAAATTTCTCCAAATATTCATGCACAAATCATTTAATTTCAGATAGATAATTCATAAATAAAAGTTAAAAAATAATATTTTGGATATTTATTTATATAATTTACTGATTAGTATGACGATTATGCAATTTGTACTTAAGAACATAGAAAAAAAAAGTAAAACGAACAACTTTAGTTACCTTTAATACCTTTAGTATCTGCTATTTCTTAATTTAATGTTTGAGATAAAAATATTTTTATAGGGTTAACTTCTTTAAAATTTGATACTGAATTGTCTATTTATGTTAAGACGTGCAAGAAAGTTGTTATATTTAACACTTTTAATCAAATTGATTAATGAAGGAATGGCATTAGCGTTTGAGTTAACCCTCTCACTCCTTATCCCGCGATTTCCACGGGCAAAACATTTGTAGTAAAATTTATATAATACACAGTTTTTAAACAAGTTTGTTTCATTTTTTAATTTTGCGTCGTTCTGTATCCACTGGTGTATTTAGTAGTGATTTTCAAAGTTTCAGTTTTACAAATGCAAGTACAGGCAAATTAAATTTCGATTAATTCATTTATAATTCCAGAATATAACTCATTGCCTGAATAATTCATTTGTAATAATGTAATATGTTTGCAATTCAGATTGTAAAACTGAAATTTTAAAATTACTACCAAATTTAGCTATGTATTTGGTGATGATTTTTAAATTTTCCCCTTTACAATCATATTTTTAGACAAATTAATTTTTAATTAATCTAATTAGTAATAATTTTATTCTAATTTGCCTAAATATTTTACGGTTAATCTAATTTATCTGATAATTTAACTCGCTTGTAATTACGGTTTTAAATATAAAACTTTAAAATCACCCTCGAAAACAGCGGTGTGTTCGGTAGGGATTTTTAAAGTTTCCTCTTTACACTCGTAATTTCGGACAAATTAATTTTAAATAATACGTTGATAAATTTAAATTAAACCACTTACAAAATCCAATTTCCCTTAATACTGTACTGATAATCTAATTTTCCCGATTAGTTTAATTTATCTGATTATTCAATTGACTTGAAATTATGGTTGTAAAGGTAAAACTTACGAGGTAAAAATCACTTTGGAAAGCTTTAAAGTTTTCTCTTTACAATCGCAGTTTCGGGTAAATCAAATTTAATTTAATTTAACGATATTCCATTGATAATCCACTAAACAACTCATTAATATAAACAATAACTTAAAAAATATATACATCTATTTCTCGCAGTTCCATAAACACCAAATTTTGAAAGGAAATGGTTTTCATAGTCAGTAGCAGACAAGAAGAAATTGTGTAATGTGGGGGTACTTCTGCCGAATCTGCTTGGATATCAAACATTTCCCCCCTTGTCCTCCCCCCTCTCTACTCTTTTCAAAGGAAATATTGACAGTCGTACAACTTTTCGGGACTCAACTTTCTATTGCAGTATTGCCTTTTATAAAGATCTGTATTATCTAAAGTCAAAAGACGCAGTATATCTGTAGGGCATAGTTTGATATTGGGAAGTATATAACAACACAGACAGAAAGAAATTGTGCTGGTCTATATATATTAGTATGGGTGAGCATAAATGGGTACAAACAGTTTGTTTTGTTTGGGTGAAATATCACAGAATAATGAATAATTTGTTTAGGGTGGTCCGGATCACAAAATTTTACTTTTTTAATTCATGTTTTTTTTTTCAATTGCTCTTTTTTTAAATGTATATTTATTTATTATTTCTTTTCAAATGTTAATTCTTTACCAAAAAAAGGTAAATTTGATTAAAAAAAAAAAAAATTCAAATTCTAACCATGTATAAAAATTTGATATATCTTCTGAAAGAACAAACATTTTTAACATACTTTTTTATTATTTTTGAGTACAGAAAAGAATGAATATTAATTTTTCTTTGGTACTTAGTAAAATATTTATTTAAAAAATATAATAATAATAGTTTTTAAATAAAAAAATGTTTTACAAAATAAAAATAAATGTATCATGCAGAAAAATTGTAATGCTAAATTCAATAAGTTAAGACATTGGCTTTAAGATCATTATAAGTACTTTTTACTACGATAATCAAAATTTAAAAATTTTCTCCCAAAACTGAAAAATCTTAACTATAAAGACAATTTAAAGAATATATAACTGAAATTCATTACACAATATGCAGTAACATTATCCATCATAAAATTTTGGGTATACAGTAAAATCTGTATAGCAGATACTCCTGAATATTGGACACCTGTATTTAGCAAACGCAGATGTGTTATATATCTGTATGCTTTTAACATTTAATAATGGACACCTCCAAATACTGGATAAATTTTCTCTAATCAATTCTTATTTCATTAATGCTTTAAAATGTTTTAAACTTATTCGAATCTGGCCACAACAGAACGAAATTTTCTTCTTTCAGCTTTTCATGTAACAAATATATATAAAAATATAGAATTAACATATTTTTCAGTGATAAAAATGTTGTTTTTATTGGAATATAAAGGCATTTTTTTAAAGGGATGATAGGTTAAAATTTAGAGACATGAAATACTTTAAATGCTCTGAACAATTCTTATTTTATTAATACTTCTAAATGCTTTGAACTTATCCGAATCTGGAAACATCAGAGTGAAATTTTCCTCCTTTTAGCTTTTCAAGTAGCACATAATGTATTTCAATATATCATCTATAACATTTACATACTTTCCATTAATAAATATTGTCATTATTGGAGGATAGAAGTAAATATTTTAATATAATCATAAACTAAAAATTGGAGACATGAAATATGTCGAACTCTCTAACCAATTCTTATTTCATTAATGTATTAAAACGTTTTAAACTTATTCAAGCTTGGCCATAACGAAATTTTCTCCTTGCTACTTTTCATAGAACAAATATATATAAATATGTAATATATAACACTTACATACTTTTCATCGATAAATATTGTCGTTATTGAAGGATAAAAAGAAATATTTTAATAGAATGATAAGCTAAACATTGAAGACACGAAATACTTTAAACTGTCTAATCAATTCTTATTTTATTAATGGTTTAAAATGTTTAAAACTTATCAGAGTCTGGCCACAACAAATATATATAAAAATATGGAATGAAAATATTTTTATGTGATAAATAAATGTTGTTTTTATTGGAGCATAAGGACAATTTTTTTTAAAGGAATGATAGGTTAAAAGTTAGAGACATGAAATACTTTAAACGCTCTGAACAATTCTTATTTTATTAATGGTTCAAAATGCTTTAAACTTATCCGAGTCTGACCACATCAGAACGAAATTTTCCTCCTTACAGCTTTTCACCAATACTTTTCCCTACTCCTAAGAGTGTGGTAAAATCCTTTTATTTTCCGGAAGACTAAGAAAAAATAAAAATCTTTCAGCTACGCAAGTCAAGAAACTAATGGCATTGGGTTGACATAGTTGTATTAACTTTACACTTTGGAGACAAGTTTACAGTTGTTTCTGGTTGTCTTGTTTTATCTCGGTGACATAGCGTTTAACTTTGCTGTAAATGTTTAAAGGTCTGTGTACAATTCAGGAAATCAATTATTTTTATTGCTTTATTTTTCATCGTTTCATTTATTTCTAGAGCTTTGCTCTCATGTACCTGTGAATACATTAAATTAGATTTTCTGAAGATAAAGTGAATGGGAAAATTTCGTGATGTTATTTTTTTATGCATCAATAATTTTATTATAAAATAGATTAGCGAATAGAAATAATTTTCTTTATCTAGGTTATACATTGAGAGTTGTCCTCTTATTTTTAATTAGATAAGTCGATATAGAATTTTCATATTTTTCATCCTCAAAATAGATAAATTATTTTGTTACTTAAATGATTATCAGCATTATCATCCTTTCAATATTATCATGAATATAAAATATTAGTCCACTACATTGATTTTTTATTTATTATCAATTTTTGAAAAAAATTGTGGTACACAATTCAGTAAAAAATTATAATATCATACCAGTCTCGTAATTTTTATACTGTAAAAAAGACAAATATATCTAGGAAAAGATAAAATAACCACAAACGAAAGTATACAATAACCTCTTCCGAGTTACCCACAAAAAGCGTTCTTTATCTTAAGAAACCTAAGAAACTAATATATTTTCGATATTTAAAGAAGCATTTATAAAAACAAAAATTCTTTCACTGCCACTGGATTTCGGAAACGTGTCCGAGTAGTTTTTATTGTGTATTAATCAGTTTTTTTAACCCGGAATATAGGTTTTTTTTTAATGATATCAATTCTCAAGTAAACATTTCATGCTCAACAAGAATATTTTACGTAAACAAAATGTGATAAATTAACAGCTTAATTAATATTAAAATTAATATTATTTTGTGACTCTTGCGTGCATAAATTTAATTACGTAGTTGAAAGTGTTTAATTGAGAATTGATAGCATCCCAAAAACCTAATTTCCGGGTTGAAGAAACTGGATGTAAAAACTACTCGGAAACGTTTCTGAAAATTAGTGGGAGTGAACGAATCTTTGCTTTTATAAATGCTTCTCTAAATCTCGAAAATATATTGTTTCTGAGGTTTCTAAAACTAAAGAAACGCTTTTCGGGTGGATATCTCGGAAGAATTTATTGTATATTTTCTTAAATTAAGAAACATCTGTCAATTTTTTAAGTGTACCTCTGAAAACGCAAAATCTTATAATACCTTATTAATATATTAACTTCATATAGAATAAAGCAAATTATTAGATAAACATTGAATGTTGGCCAGCTGATTGCGTAAAAAAAAAAAAATAAAAAAATAAACTTTTCTAAGGCGTTTTCTTCATTTCACATAATTTAGGACGTATATTTATTGTTCCTTTGATCCATTTTTATTTGGAGTTAAAATGTGTTATACCAGTTTAGAAACATACTTTTATTTAAAAAATTTTAATGTATTTAAATTAAATCAATATAATTTTTTTTTATACATAACGTGGTTATAACACCATCGTAGAATTTATATATACAGTGAAACTCGTTTAAGATACGAATCAAGGGACCGAGAGCATTTCGTATCTTATCCGGATTTCATAGATTCTCGAGTAATAATGCATACAAAGATAGTGCACGTTGTTATTAACGTATTTTAACCATTTATAACTCTCATTTTACCCATTTCTAACAATTTTTAGATAGTATAGAAAATTTTAGTTTAAGATTTTGAAATAAAGAATTACTTTATTTTTCTCCAAAATTTTATTGAGTCACGTTTGTACAGTAACAAAATTAAAATGCCAAATTAAAAAAAGACAATAAAACGAAATTTTTGTTAATCTTTAGAAAACAACAACTGAAATACACTACATACTTAAGCAGGAAAAATAATAAATTTGCATAATTACTTTTAGAAAGACAAACTAAATGTATGCAGGAACAATAATTGTTACATTATCTAAATTAAAGTACATGAAGTAGTTTTAATTTGTTTAAAAAAAGTCGTTTACCTTGGTTTGGTGCAACTTAAGGCAAGATTTTATCACGAAGCTTTCTGCCTTGTTGATGTGGTAGAAAAAATCTTCGACGGAGGGACCAGCATCTATCCAAGAGGCGTACTGTCGAATTAAGCTGGGCGAGCTCATTACAGATGCGAATGATGGTATCGATGGCACATCCGTTTCTTCATCCGCGTCGTCTTTTGCTTCTTCTGAAGGCCTTGGTTCATCGGAACTTTTGACATCGCGATTATATCCGGGATAGAACGAGCTTCACTTGTTACAAGCTGATCGTCAATATTGACAAATGAGTCCCAATCTTCGCATTCTTCTTGATACTGCTCCTCTTCTGCGATGTCATCGTTTTGAAAAGTGCTGTCGACGTCAAATGCTTTACATAAACAGTTCTCAATGGTGGTTGGTGTTACGTCTTCCCAGGACGCTCTCAGGAAATGCATGGCGTCCAAGAGATTAATAGGCTTACAGGTTGGGCAGGACAGATCCTTTTCACGATGATCTATTTGGTATAGATAACATACAACTACACGACTTTTGTATTTCATTTTGAGAACATGAATTATGCCCTGATCCAAGGGTTGAACAACGCTAGTTGCATTAGGGGGTAAAAAGACTAGTTCGACGTTTTGTAAACCGGGGATATCCTTGGGATGGGCGGGACAGTTGTCGGCGAGACACAATACTTTCCTGAACTCTTTTTTTTCATTCGTTCATCGAACTTGCGGATCCACTTAACGAATATATCCCCTGTCATCCATGCTTTGGCTTGACTTTCATAATCGCAGGGCAGATTTCTAGCATTTTTAAAGCAGCGAGGATTCCGCGACTTGCCGATGACGAAGGGTTTTAATTTATCGGTTCCGCGCATATTTGAAACAACAAGAACAGTTATACGATCTTTGCTAAGTTTGCCTCCAGAACATTTCTCACCCTTAAACGCCATAGTTTTATCAGGCACTATTTTTAAAAAAGGCCCATCTCGTCGACATTGTAAATATTGCATCTTGAGTACTTTGTCAATAGCGGCGTGAGCACGTTATTTTTCCAACAATTGACATCATCTACATTCACAGCTGTCGACTCTCCGCATACCTTCCTATAAACTATGCCGTATCTTTGTCTGAAGCGGTCTAGCCAACCGTTGCTAGGTGTGAAATCCACTCCAAGACGTGTAGCAATTTTGCAGGCCTTTTCCTTAATTAATGATTCATTAGTTGGGATGTTCATCGATCGGGTTTGGGTGAACCACTCAAATAAAATCTTATCGAATTCTTCAAATTTTGCCACCTTAATTTTCTTTTTGCCAGAGCCACCAGCTGATGCACTGCTTTCCAGTTTCTGTCTATTTTTTAACAGAGCTCGAAGAGTTGACTCGTGGATTCCCACAGATTTGGCAAAGACTGTCTTGTAGCGTCGTATTTCCTCAAGACATCCAATTTTTCAGTCAAAGAAGGTGCTTTTCTTTTTACTTTAAGTTGCTCATCCATTATTTACTCCTATTACTATTCAGCGGATAAACAAAAGACTAGATTTACGCAACGACCTTTCGACAGCTTTACTGGTACAGAGGTTTCGAAGGCACAGTGTTCTCAAATAGATTTTACCTTTTTCCCTAGACTACGGAATAAAAATTCCCTAGAGTCTAAAGTCACGTGGCAAGGAAGAAATTCTGCATTTTGATTGGCTGTGACGACTTGGCTGAATCACATACGAGATTCATGAGCACCGGTTTGTGTTATAGAAAAACAACCTCCCCCCCCCCCCACCCTCTGTTAGCGAAAGAATTGCTTGAAGACAATTTCTCCCCACTGCCCATGCCTTTACTTCCTCTTCCATCTATCACGTTCATTGCCAGAAAAACACAGAAGTCTAAAAAAAATCCTTTTTTTTCCATTAGATTTCGAGAAAATATTTCTAGTCTTCTAAAAATTCCCTAGAAATAAGAAGGAATTCCCTAAATAAGATTGAGTTTCCCTAGATCTAGGGATTTTCCCCTAGATCGGAAAACGCTGCGAAGGCACGGTATGGAGTTGCGTCACATCACGTGATTATGACGTAAAGAAGAACTTTCCCGAACCTTCCATAGGGACTTCGAACTTAAGAGGGGAAGAAGAAAGGGGTAGAGGGGGGGGTAAAACCGTCTAGAGAAATACTCGAGCACAATTCAGTTGCTCTTTTTAGCTATTCTGTCCTAAAGACACGTGATAAACGGATTATATAAGCACCATTTCGTATATTAAGCGGGTTTTTTACGTCAAGGGACAAATTTTCTTCGTATATTAAGCGGGATCGTATCTTATGCGTACGTATATTAAGCGGGTAATTTTACACAGGTTTAATAGGCATTTTTCAAGGGACCGAAGATAATTCGTATCTTAAGCGGGATCGTATCTTAAGCGGGCGTATCTTAAACGAGTTTCACTGTATTAATACGTGAATAATAAAGTAAAACATATGTAAAAACTAGGATTGTGTTATGTTGTGTGTATGATTTTCGTTTGAAAATATTTTAAAGCAGAAACATTTACAAATCAGAAACATACGTTTATTTAGCAAATTTTAGTGTATTTCAATTATATCAATTTGATTCTATTTTTCCATATGAAACGTCCATAGCACCATCGTAGCTTTTATATATGTTAATAAGGTAAACTATGTAAAAACTACAACGGTGTTACAAATGCCTCATATCGAAAAAAAATCGAATTGATGTAATTCAAACAGTACATAAAAATTTACTAGATAAACCTATGTTTCTATATGTTTTTGATCTTGTGTTGAACAATCTTCAAATAAAAATCAATCAGAGACGTGGTAAATACTTTCTTACCTAAATTTGTCTATATTATAAGGCAAAAACATGTTCGTGAGTAATGCTGAAGTTACATTCACGGTGGTAACACCTGACGAATAAATTTCTTTTTTACTGTAATATTTTTAACTTCTAAACATCGCAAAATTTCAATTTTTCCACCGTCGAATAGGAAAAGAAATATTTATTAAGCAATATAAATATATCAGAAAAATTTGAAATCGGTCTTTTCATGTACAAATTTCACTTTAACATCAAAGTGTTGTAGTATTTTATTGTTAATATGATCTTATGGTTAATCTTCTTTAATCGGGTCCATAGTCAAGTGGCGTGTTTGAGCAAATGTGATTTGGTGTAGAAAGAGTGTTTAAAAAAAATCTTTAGTGGTATCCTCATTCACTTTAAAGAACATTATAGCCATGATAGCAATGCTTGGAATTGGACCCAATAACGGAAGATTAATGGAAAAAAAAACCCAGAAGTAAATGATTTTTAGGGTATAAGCCAGTTGCATTGACTTTCAGAGAAAAAGAGTCAGTTACCCTGGAAGTTCGTAGGGAGAATTTGCCCAGTTGCTCAGGTGGATTTCCTGTATGAATGGTATCTCGGAGTAAGACGTCAAAACAAGCTTCTTTTATTACTAGAAGTTTAAAATTAGTGATAGTTTATGTTATAGTGATCGTGGAATTACAGAATTTCATGTGCCTTTTGAGATTTTTATAAAAAGAGGTTGCTGCATCCAGTAATTAATTTTCTTACATCAGTGCGAAGCTCACATTCATGCGCTTTATTGATCGCGGCATTAACGAATTTGATATACTTTTCAGATTCATATACAACGAGGTTGCTGCAACCAGTGATGTTTTAATTTTTGCTTTTGTTTTCATGAGCGCGAAGCGCATATACATGCATTTTAGTAATTGAGGTATTACCGAATTTTATGTACATGCGAGATTCCTATATAACGACGTTCCTGCATCGATTGATGTTTTGTTTTCATGAGCGCAAAGCGCGCATACATGTTTTAGTGACCATGACATTGCCGAATTTGATACCGATTCCTATACAGGGATGACCACCTCAGGAAACCCGGCCTAAGCCTTAGAGTTTGTGTGCAATCCTGAGGGGCTGACACGCCTCTATCAGCAGCGAGACCACAGTTACAAAATTACATACAGTGATGTTTGTCTTGTTTCGCTTTGCTTTCATGATAGCGAAGATCAAATACATGCGTTTTAGTGACCGCGGCATTACCTAATTTCACTTAATTTTGAGATTCTTATACAACGAAGTTGCTGCATTTAGTGATGTTTATTTGTTTTGTTTACATGGGCGCAAAGCGTGCATACATACGTTTTACTGACCGTGGCGTTACCGAATTCCATGTACTTTTGAGATTCCTACACAATGAAGATACAGCATCTAGCATAAATTCCACTAGTTTAAGTTCAATTTTACTGGTATCCATGACCACTTTGTCCATGATAGGCAAACGAGCCTTTTCTATTTTCTTAACTAAAAACATAACTTCGTTTCCATGGTAATTTTTATAGTGTTGCTACTTACTTTAATTTATGAAAATCGCATAGTACCGATACGTATAAACCAAATACAAAACATCCTATATTTTACCGGCGACAGAAAACATCCCCACGACAATACTACTTTCATCATTTTGCTGAACTGTTACTGTTATAACATATTCACGTTAAATAATTTAAAAATTTAAAAATTTCGAGAAAACTAAATATTAAAAATTAAATTACTGGAATGCAAAAATTAATAAAAATCACAAAAAGAGGGCGTAGTTTTACAAAAATTTAAATCTTCCCAAATTCTCACTAAAGGAACAGACTTGTGAATAAATTGACTATTGTACATTTAGGAATATACCATGCATATGAGATATATAAATAAATAAATAAATATAATGTTTTTGTTTTTTTTTTGGCTTTAAAGTTTATTTATTTATTTATTTATTTTTGTACTTTCATTTATTTTTTTACCATATTTCCATAATACTGGGTTTTTTAGATATACTTTAAAGTGCTTAATATTGTCATTTATAGGCCTTACTATTCGATGAAATAAAATATCTTCACTATGAATACATACATATATATACTATGTATAATATTTCTTTAATATGTGTGTGTGCATATATATATATATATATATATATATATATACATATATTTGGGTATAATTTGAATTATTTAAAGCAGCCTTTTAAAACACGCAACACTATTGCCATTTACAAAAAAAGGAAAGCTATAATCTCTCACAACAAAATATTCAACTTTTGCAACAATTTGTGCATTTTTATAAAATAAAGAGTACGCATGGGTTTATAAAGAAAGTAACAACCAAACCATCATTATATCAAAAAATAAAAATACACTCAAAAGAGTTCGTTAACAAAAAAACTTCGCTCTTTTGCCAACATTACGAATGTATGTACCAGAATACAAAATACAATAGTACAAACAATATTCAAAATATCCTATTTTTTAAAAGTGACTGAAAAGGTTGGACGATGCACTTTATACCCAGAAAAAAGTTTTGTTGAATCAACAAAAATTTGGTTGACCCAACAAAACTTTTTGTTTAAATATAGGTCAATGAAAATTTTGTTTAAATCAACAAAAAAAAATTTTTTTTTTGCAATTCCAAAAAAAAAAATTTGTATCATCAGCAAAAAATGTTTTGCTGATTCAAGTAAAATGGTTCAATTTTACTTGAATTTTGCTAAAACAACCAAAATGTACTCAACAAAACATGTTTTGTAGTTTCAATCAATTCCTTTTTCTGGGTGTACAACAATATCCTTTACGTCAATTTTACTATTTGTTTATGATCTAACATATTTGCGTTGCATAATTAAATAAATGCTAGAAAACATATAATATTGAAGATGATATAATATTTAAAGACAAATTTGTACATCATCGAAATTAATCTTTACTTTATATCAATTGGGAAAATTTAATCGTAATATTACAAAATCTGAAATATCATCCCACATTCTTATTAAAAAGGGAGACTTTCGAATAAATTTACTAAGAAACAGTCGGGTTTCTGGCGAAAGGGGAATATCCTAATCTTAATATTGTCTCAACCAAAAGAATGTCTGAGTATACTGTAATTTGCGGGGAATGTGTATAGAACTCTAATGGAAAGGAATGTTTGATGTCCGGTCGATAGACTGGACACGTTGGACCCAGCATTGATTCGCAACTGGGGTCAATAAAATGCTTTGTATGATGAGTAATTCAAAGAATTTAATCTTAAGAAATGCTTTTCTGATTTCATTCCCCACTTGTTTCTAAAAATAACTTTAAATTTGTGAAATATGTTTGACAGTAAAGGAACCGAAAAAGAAGGTTTATGTTTATTTCTGTTTTTCTAAATTGTTCATATAGAACTGTTCCGTTGTGAACATTCGATTTATGTAATGCCTTTTCATCATGTTTGATTAAACTGGCTTTCTAAGAAAATTTTAGTACATTGCAGGGTATGTTATTTTCAACATCATATAAAGCAACATTAGGTTTCTTAAAAAATATATTTGTGATACATCCAAACACGATGCATTATTATTTTTTTTTTACTTTATTTTATTTAAATAAATTTCAATTTATTTATATTACATTACATTACATTAAATTATATTATATTACATTATATTATATTATATTTATTACTGTTATATATATATATATGTATTCTTCAAGCATCTTAAAAGGGCAAGACTGGTTTCCTTAAAAATATTTGTTTTCAAACACTCAAAGCAGGTACATTATTTTTATTTTATGTTATTTATTTTGTATTTATTTTTGAAACACATTAAAATGTTAAATCTAACACAGATTTTGGAGATTAAGACAAGAAGTTTATATTTAGAAAAGTAAGAGATGTCAGGTATGAAAAAGTATTAATTTGATAATTTGAGAGTATTAAGAAAGCTCTACACAGAAAATTAAATGTATTAAGTGCATATATTTATTAATTTCTCTTTAACCACTTTCGTTTCTAAACACCCTCTAATTTTAATAGAAAATTAAATCAAAATAATTAAAAATTCATTCCACATCATTTATGAGAAATCTCAAATCACATGGATGAAATATGCTTTTACATTTAGAAAATTAGAATGAATACACAGAGTATGCAAAATGTTTCTTTACACTTTTAAAAGCTGATTTTAGAAAAAAAAATAAAGATACGCACTTATGACTTCTTTGTATTCAATGCAGAAAGTACCATCTTTTTAATGGAGCTAATGCACACCTTTGGATTTTTCTTTATGCTGAAATATGAAAAATAACATTGTTTAATAAACACCAATTCTTGACAATGATGAAAGAAATAATCGAATTACAGAGGCCATTAAGACTGTCGATTCTTCAATGCTTCACAGAATTTGGTTAGAAATTCTTTATTGAATCAATGCGTTTTGCATGCGTAATGAATATTTTAAAATGTTCGCATACATTGAAAAGTTCCAAATTTTCCAAATTTATAAAAAATAAATAAATAAATAAATACAGTTATATTACACTCTTTATTAAATGCAAGAATAGTAATTGCATTTCTTTGTTAGTTTTTTTTTTTACGATTTCCTTTTCCAAGCACCCTGTAATTTTAATAGTTCAGTACACAGTTATTGTAACAAGAAAAATGTAATAAGCAGTAAATTTCTATACAGTAAAAATTTTTATTACTTTGTTTCTACACCAGAACAAAAAAATTCGAGCATTCTCTATGCATCGCAAAAATTTAAAAGAAAAACTGATATTTTATTTATTTATTTTACGTTTTTTTTTTTTTGGTTTTTTTTTTTACAAATAGTGTGACATAACCTTTTAGTAACCGAGAAAAACAATTTTAAGTACGAAAATTAAAGACGTAACCGAATTTCAAATTTTCATCGTTTTGATAGAAAACAAATACATATTAAGATGACTTTCATAAAAAATATATTATTATGCAAGGAGTAAAGTAATATTTTTTTAAATTCTTTTAACAAAGGCAAGAGCATGAGAAGCTGTTTTTTATTTATTCTTTTGTGAAAAAAAATTCTGATCTTATTCATATTAAAATGCATTATTACTCTTTAATAAAGATTTAGATATTAAAAATTCCGTTAGTTTATAATTGTCTTTATTTACAGGATTTTTAAAATAAACTGACAGCTCAGCAAGAATTTCCTGTCATCCAAAAATACTTATATATTTATATACTCATATATTATCGTTTAAGGTTAAGCTATGAAGATTATTCTATGATCCTTACATTCAAGCCTTTTGTATTTGCCTCAGACTTTTTGTATTGAAACATTTTCTATTCGATAATTTATCTTAATACTTTTCAAATGGAATTAAATTGAACTGTTGATTATTAATTTGGTGTTTAAAAAAAAAATTGCATTTTAAAATTAGACTGGGTTATACTTGACACGGTAAAGTTTTTCCCCTTTTCGGAAGCTATAGCTAGTTTAATATTGCAGGGCTCCTAAATGGTCAGTTTTCTGAATACCAGTTTTTTCTAGAAAAAATTTTCGTGGTAGATTTTTGCAACTATTGCAATAGAAATATTCTCCGGGGTAGGTTTCTCTACAAGAAAAATCTGAAGAAAAAGGATTTTTCTTAGAAGTTGCTTGTTTTCTAAAAGTGGGCTATTTGGGAGTCCTGATATTGCACTACAGCTATATTTTACCCATTAAAATTAATAAATATTGAAATATATAATTGTAGCAGCACTTGTATATTTCAAACTTTTTTAGAATACCATATAATAATTTAATAAAAAGAACTTTATAAACTTGTATTTAAATTAATACTTAAAACGAATTCTTTTTCATATAAGAGACATATCCTTTAATAACAGATTTAACTATTTCTGCAATGGGTGTTTTAATATAAATCAATAAATCTGAATAATGCATTGATGTTTTAAATATATTGATTAGTCAGTTCATTTTTTTGCAATATACTTACTTCACAGCATTTAAGGCTGAGATATGACAAACATTTTATGTTCCTTGATCTCAAACCAAAATGATTCCTTGTAATAAAAACTTTTCCCTTGAATAATTATCTTAATATTTCTCGAATAGAATTATTTCTAATTTTTTATTGCTCATTTAAAGTTTAAAAGGTTTTTTATTTGCACTTAAAAAATAGTCTACATTATTTGGCATAGAGTCGTAATCCATTTTGCAAAAGGAATAACTAGTTTTAAATCTCATTACCGCTAAAATTACACTACAAAAAAAGAAAAGTGTTTCTTATTCTAAGAAAATATAGTGTAACCACGAACGAAAATATACAGTAACCTCTACCGAGTTACCCATGATGATTCCGAAAAGCGTTCTTAATTTTTAGAAACCTGAGAAACCAATATATTTTCGAGATTTAAAGTAACATTTGCAACTACAAAGTTTCTTTTGCTGCCACTGATTTTCGGAAACGTTTCCGAGAAATTTTTATAGTGTATTAATTAGTTTTCTCAAACCAGAATATCGGTTTTTAGGATGAACGAAAAGGTTTTTTTTTTTTTTTTTTTTTTTTTATGGTAGGCATTTACAAAACGGTTTTCAGTGTTTATCGAGTCGGTTTACAATTCCCAATTGCGGCATTGTTTGTTAATTTTATAAATTTTAATTCAACAATATGTAATTTTATTAATTTTTATAAATAACTAAATATGTCTGGGGAAAGGAGACACTTTTTTTATGCATCATTATAAATTATCAATAGTCCCGTTCCATAGCAATAAATTGTGGTAAAATATAATGGCATAATCAAACAAATACGATGGCATACGTATTCGTGTTGTATGCCGTCCCGGGAAATATTTCTGGCACACATATTTGTGTGCCATTTTAGTCAATTTGTTAAATCTCGAAAATATATTTCTTTGCGATGTCTCTGAAGATAAAGAACACTTTTCGGAACCGTGGATAACTCGGAAGAGGTCATTGTAAGTTTTCGTTCATGGTTATATTATATTTCCCAAGATTAAGAAATATATATATATATATATATATATATATATATTCTTTTTTTTTTTTTACAGTGCACTACTGAAAGGAATAACTAATTAAATATCTAAATCTACTTTTTTTTATATATAGAATACAACATAAAAATTAATTAAAATAAAAGAAATTTACAAACTTATATGTAAATTCATATTTAAAACGAATTCTATTTCATACAAGTTTCCTTTAATAACAGATTTAAGTATTTCTGCAGAAGGTGCTTTAATGTAACTCAGTAAACTTGCAGCAATGCATAGGGCGTAAAATTCCTGAAATTGTTTTAAACGGAAACTCTCACCCGTCTCTTGCCCCCCTTAACCTTTCCTCAGGTGAGAAGTAATTTAGCAGCCGGGCAATTCAGTGTCCACTCTATCAACTGGGCAGCGCCCTTTCCAATTTAGCCTCTGTCCGCAGCTTCCACAATTACTGCTTCTATCTGAATCAATCCGGCTCGGGTTTAATTAAAACTTTAGGACCTTATTATTTGCGGTTCTTGTCATGCGGTCTTCGATATTATATTTATTTTGACGATAAGGGAAAGCTTTATGAGTGTCAAATCGTATTCTAATTCTAATTAGTCATGGCTATTCCATAAAAGTATAACAAATACTGACAATTATATCCTAAAGTTTATTAAAAGTATTAACTGTGAATCAAAATTTTAACAAGTTTATTATTCAGTTGTATACGTGTTACTTATATAAAGTTCATACAGTTCAATATTTTATATAGCTTAAAGGGGTTAAATGTTCTTTAATTGGTTTCATAGTTCATCATCCATATAAGAACCATTTGCTGAAAAACATGAAATTATGATTTTTAATGCAAATAGATATTTAATTAATGTTTATGTTCTTATAAGATATAAATTATAATCTATGAATTACATCATCTTATCAAAGACCTATTTGCTAAGACATAAGAAATTGTGGGTTTTTTTATTGTGAATAAAATATTAAGAAATATTTATATACTTATTAAATATAATTTATGTATATATCATCTTTGGTAGAACATATTTTTTCCCCTTGTTTCAGAAAAACTCGGATTCTTCAACTCAAACCCATGTATCATATCGTTGCATTTCAGAGTTTATTGAGAGAATTTCATCTGTTATCAAAGCCTGATTATCCAAAAGGCACATAAAGCACGAGCTTCCTTTCTAAAAGTTAAGAGGGGACCCAAAATGACTTCAAAATCGGACTATAAGTTCCCCTTATATATTTACACTGTATTTTTAATTTTCTTGGGGGTAAAATTTGCCTAATGCCAGAGAAAATCCACACTACTTTGGAAAAGTTTTCTAACCTAGTAGTTTGAATGTGATCAGTAGGATGTTAATCAATCATGTCATCAATCCCAGAGGTGTTGGCTAGGTGTTGGCTGAGTGACACAACAGACAACTATATAAACAGCAAATGTACTCATTGGGGAACGTAAAGAAAAGCTGTTTGATGAAATATCTCAACTCACAGAAATAATATTTGTTACACTGATGAGTTTCCATGAATGTAGAATTTAGAAAACTTTTCCCCTGTAAAAGGAGGCCCCAAAATGATACTGTGTTTCCACTAGATTCAGAGGTTAATATGGCCCTGTCTGTTATCATGCCAAAATTGATAACAGATGGCGCTGCTTGTTAAGAATAGGAAAGAAAATGGGGAAAACTTCAACAACAGTAACTAGCGTGGAAGAAACGGAACAGCATTAACTGATCAAGCCCTCTAGACAGAAGGTGAAAATATTTTAAAAACTTTTATACATCTGAACTATCTTTTAGTGTGTTTGAGAGTATTTTTTAAAACTTTTAGACATATTCACTATTTTTAAGTGTATTTTAAAAATATGTAATGCCTGAATAAATGGTTAGAACAAGTAATTATAGTGATTGATATATGACATTATGAATGATTACATATAAAAAACTGAACTTTGACACTTGTCACACTCTTGCTTTTATGCGATATAACTACCGTATTGCTACCAGCGTGCTGCAATTCATTTACGCTATTACAAACTACAACCTAGGGATCTGCAAATGGCATCAACAACACCTATTTTCATATGAGTGTAATATGCTACATGACATTTGAAGCTTCATAACTCTTACATGGTGTCGCAGCAATTCGTCGTGCACGATTAATCTCGGAGCAATTCGTAGCGCACACTTCATCGCGGCGCAATTTATAGCTCGCAATTCATCGTCAATTCATCGCAGCATCAATTCATCTCGGCGTCGATTTTTCGCGGCGTCAATTCGTCGTGGCGTCAAACTCACCACAGCGAAAATGAAAAAGTAAAGATAATTTATTAAAATTATTTAGTGATAAATTATTTTTTTTTAGATATAGCGAATTATGAGAACTAACATTTTACAGGCCAATTTTAGATTCAGGTATATTTTAAGTTGATTTTATATATTATTTCGTTTTCTACTAATTTAGTCTAAAATTATCAATAATTAAAATCGATAGAAATTACTTCTATCATCCCTTTTTAAAATGCTGCTCCTCTAAATTTTAAGAATTATATTATAATACGACCTCCTCGGTCTGGTAAAATTTAGAGTCTGAAAAAACAGAGTTGTTACTGTAAGTGTTTTTACTGCATAAGTTCTTTCGATTTTGGGGGGGGGGGGGGGGAGTCATTCATTAGAAATTATACGTCATAAGGATGATGCAAAGATCATTTGCACTTGCATTTTCTGAGTTCTAGGACTTGGTATTACAATTCTGGGTTATTCACGATCATTAACTTTTGATTAGCTTATTTTCCGAGCGTTCTTTTTCTCTTAATTGGGTGATTACAGTGTGGTTTTCCAATAAATATGCATATTAAAATTTTCAATTTTGCTATATTAATATTTATGTTGTTTATATTTTGGTGGCGTATCCTCTTTTCCTATTAATGTTTTTAAAAAAAAATCAAAAATTTGTATTGAGAAATTTAGCATATATATATATATATATATATATATATATATACAGGGCTTTACAAATTTGAAAAAAATCTGGTAGCCAGGTATAAATACTTGTCGCCAGTAAAAAAAAATTAACAACCCCCTCCCACCCACCGTTATTGATTTTCAAAAAAACACAAAGATTTGTTCATGAATTAAGTAAGCAAAAAATAATAACAAACATGGTTTAGAATTATTAGTTACATTCGTAGTTTAGAATAGAACATAATTTAAAAAGATAAAACTAAGTTTTCTAAGGAAACTTAATCAAAGTTATATATTTGTAAAAAAAAATAATAAAGGAAATATTGTAAACTCTGAATTAACCAACATGTTCGGGAAATGCTGATTGCCGTATTCTTCAAATGTTCAAATAGTTGAGTGCTACAAAATCTATATCTGATGAGAGGCCATCTATAAAATAGTGTAGCCGGAAAATGATTTTTTGCCTACTTAGCCAATCGAATTTAAAAAGTCAAATAATTCTGATTTAATTATTTCAAAATTTGCATTTAATAACTTCTCTTAGTTTTGCCAAATTAAAAATAAAAGTTTATTTTTTTGTTGTTGTTGTTTGAATATAATTTCAAATTTATTTCTTAATATTTTGTAACTTTGCAGTATGAGACATCTTACAAAAAATTTAATTCAACATTTTAATGTTCGAAAAACAACTCCAGAGTTATTGCGTAATATTATTTGCTAAAACGAAAAGAAAACAAAAACATTTTCCCGCGCTGGATTAAATCGAAATCAACATCCGGCTGAGTTTTATTTTGATCCAACAATCTGCGATAAAAATTTAAGAAAAAAAAAAAAACAAAAAAAAAACCTTTACCTTTTTGAAGTGCAATCAATGATTTTGTATTTCCATTTACTGCAGATAATAATCCAAACAATGTAATTATAAAATATTATTGAGAAACAACCCAGAACCAGACACTTGTCTCCAAGACAGAGTGACGCCGAACTAATGTCTAATGTGTGTGGTGTACACATACGCAAGGCGCCAAGCATTTTAAGCAAGGAAGAAATATTTAAAAAATACATATTTTTATTAAAATGAATTATTCTTGAAATTTTAATAAAGTTTTATAGATTTACTTTGAATGAATTACTTATAACCACTTATCTGGTATTATTCTTTAAAAAGAATGTGATAGATTAATCAGTTTTAATTCTGAACACAAAAATCTGATTTGAAACATACAAAAAAGTGAAAGCCTTTTTTATCATTGCATCAAATTTTTAGATACCACATAAATTGGATTGACAATATTTCTTATTGAAATCCCCCCCCCCTCACTCCACATTCTAATCGCGCGATATGCTAGCTGACTAGTGCGGAATAGAATGGCGTTTTATGTGCAATAAAATGGAAAATATCGTTTGTGCTCATTTTTTAGTTCAATTTTTGTAAAAAAATATAAAAATAAAAAATAAATTAAGTAAATGAAACAAAAAAGGTCAGATTAAAAAACTTAGTCACCAGATAAAAAAAGTTGGTCGCCAGTGGTGACCTGGCGACCGCATTTGTCAAGCCACTACAGAATTTTTTCCACTACAGAATTTTTGAGGTTGATACAACTACAAAATTACTGCAGAATTTTTGAGGTTGATACAACTACAAAATTACTGCAGAATTTATGAGGTTGATACAACTACAAAATTACTGCAGAATTTTTGAGGTTGATAAAACTACAAAATTACTGCAGAATTTTTGAAGTCTATTCAACTGCAAAATTACTGCAGTGATTTAGCAGTTGTATCTACTTCAAAAAAACTGTAGTCGAATCGGCCAAATCACCGCAGTTTCTCAACTGCATTTTTTTTGCAGATTTTCTGCAGTTCATTTTTAGCTGGGTGTATATATAGAGATAGCGGTAGATATAGAAATATTGTACTGAGTTATATCTTGGCAACCTGTACGTAATAAACTTATGGCGTTTCAATTAAACTTTTAAAACATTAGTTAAAATTTAATATATAGACGTCTCCTTATCACAAAATAAACCACATAAAATTACAGAGGATTGTCTACGAAACAAAAATACACTTTTCTTTTAGATTGATTTCTTTAGACATCTACCTATTGCAATCAGTTTATTTCTATATTAGTAATGCAAAATTTGACATCACGATAACGTCCGAAATACTGAACCAATTCGAACCTAACTAGAAAATGTTCACTTTGTGCGAGTTCACAGAGACATGAGCCAAAGATTTCCAAAGTTAAAACACACAAATCCAACTACCACAACATTAAACTGGATCAGGGGTATCCTTGAAATGGCCGTACACTGTAAAAAATGACCAATGTTTCTTATTTTATGAAAATATGCTATAACTACGAACGAAAATATAATATAATCTTCTGAGTTATCCGAAATTTCAAATAGCATGGTACATTGTCTTTTGAATCCCCAGAAACGAATACATTTTCAAAATTTAAAGAATAATTTATAAAAACAAATTATTTTTAGCTGCCCGAATTTTTCAGAAACGTTTCCGAAGGGTTTTTATAGTGTATTAATGAGTGTCCTCAGCCTGGAATACCTGTTTTTCGAATGCTATCAATTCTGAAGTAAACATTTTCATGCTCAAAAAAAAATTTTAACAGACAAACATGCAAAATTAACAGCGTTAACAATAACATTAAAATTAAGATTATTTATTTACTCTTTCATGTATAAATTAACTTATGCGGCTGAAAACGTGTACTTGAGAATGAATAACATTCGAAAAACAGGTATTCCAGCCTGAGGACACAAATTAATACACTATAAAAACCCTTCGGAAACGTTTCTGAAAAATTCGGGCAGCTGAAAATAATTTGTTTTTATAAATTATTCTTTAAATTTTGAAAATGTATTCGTTTCTGGGGACTCAAAAGACAATGTAACATGTTATTTGAAATTTCGGATAACTCAGAAGATTATATTATATTTTCGTTCGTGGTTATAGCATATTTTCATAAAATAAGAAACATTGGTCATTTTTTACAGTGTATGTAGCTTAATGTTGTGAAAGTCGAATTTGTGTGTTATAACGTTGTAAACCTTTGGTTCATGTCAATTCGAACCTAATGGGAACACAGTATCTTGCATGAGTCATTAATCAAGTATGCAGCTGTTACAATTCGTTTACACGTACACACAAAATAACTCCGTTACGTTATGGTCTATGCAGAAAAATCCTTTGCGGTATATTGTAACGATGTTACATTATACAAATCTTCCCGACGAAAAATGGGTTTTTTTTCCTTTAATCAAGAAGATTTGGCAATTCTTTCGAAAATAACGATCCTTTGAAAATTCAAATACTATTGTGGTGAACGGGGCTAAATTATCAGTTTGTTATTAATAAAAAAATAAATTTTTTAGAAATTATTTTCTTTGTTAGGGAAGACATATTAAAATTTTTTGTTGCCATTCATTGAATGGTAAAAGAAAACCTCCTTTAAGCGTCAGAAATTATAGAGAGTGTCCCAAAAAACCCGTACAACTTCAAAATTGTATTTAAAAAAAGAAAAGGCCTACAGCAAAACTAGTTACAACAATAGATAGAATAACGCCCTTTTTTTCTAATGCCTTCGTAAACTTCAACATGAGATCTTTTCGTAGCACAAAGAATATCAAGACGATATTCCAATTCAATCCACGATCGTTTTAGCATGGTAACATCAACAGCAGCAACAGCTGTTTGGACCTTTTGTTTAAATTCCATGAAGACTATTAACTTTTGTTCGGTACATAGTATCTTTTACATAACCCCAAAAGAAAAAGTCTAGTGGAGTAATGTCAGGAGACCGGCACGGCCATGCTATGGAGCCATTCCTGCCAATACAACGCTGTGGTAATAAACAACATAATGTAGAAAAAACTTTTTGGATCATTCTACCTATTTTTGTAACTAGTTTTGATGTAGGCCTATTCTTTATATATATATAAAAATTTTAAGTTGTACGGATCTTTCTGGGACACCTTCCCTTTCTGGGAATCTTTCTATCACCCTGTATTATACTTCACGGGATATTTTGAAACTATGATTTCTACATTTTTCAACATTTTTTCAGTTTTGACTCAATTTAAGCAACCCACTAGCTGAAAATGGTTGAAATAGTAGAGATAAGAAAAAGAAGCGACAATTACAGTGTCTCCATACTGACATTTGTATACACTGCTCAAAACAATTAAAGGATATTTGAAGTTTTATATAAAATAAAGATATAAACGAAATTTTTTTTGCCGAAAATAGAAGAAGAGAATCACAAATGCAAAATTTTTCTGGTTTTCAAACTGTGGAGTATGCAAATTTTGAGTTCGACGTCAAAAACCTCGCTTCAGCGGCAGCGAATGAAATTTGACTTTCAACTGGATAAAAGAGAATGAAGACAAGGATGATCGGCATTCAGTGATTGCTTTGTTTCGATGGGTACGATGTCTCAGCGAAGTCATTTAACAGATTCAGAAGCTTGGAGAATTGTTGGTAGGTTAGAAGGGGGCCAAACTCAAGCCGAAGTAGCCATTGGAGTGTCACAAAGTGTCATTTCTAGGATCTGGAACCGTTTTTTGGAGAGTGGATGTGCAGGCCGAAGACCAGGGCAAGGTCGTAGACGGGCAACAACGTCCAATAAAGATCGGTATTTAGCGTTAACAGCTCGGAGACACCGAAACATGAACGCTACTCTTCTCCAACAACACCTTCGCTCGGCTACAGGCACCACGATTTCAACTCAGACTGTCCGAAACCGGCTCCATGCTGTAGGTCTGTATGCTCGCCGACCGATGGTATGTGTTAGATTAACATCAAGGCATCGTCGCGACCGCAGGGAGTGGGCAACCGAGCATGTCAACTGGAGGAGAAATGAATGGAGCAATATTCTGTTTTCTGACGAGTCCCGTTTTTCTGTGCATCCGGATAATAGGCGTATTTTCATCTGGAGGGACCGTGGCAGTAGGAATAATCCTGCGTTCGTGCACGAAAGTGTCAGATTTGGCGGTGGAGGAGTGTTGGTGTATGGTGGCATCTCCATTGACGGGCGCACTGACCTCTACATCATTCGAGATGGAGCTCTGACTGGTCGCCGATATAGGGATGAGATCCTCAGACCTATTGTATTCCCTTACGCTGCAGCAATCGGAGATAACTTCATTTTAATGGACGATAACTGCAGGCCACATCGTGCAAACCTGGTGGAGGATTTCCTTTTCGAGGAAGGAATCGTTCGAATGGAATGGCCAGCGTGTTCTCCAGACATGAATCCAATCAAGCACGTTTGGGACGCTCTAGGAAGACGAGTTTCTGGCCGCCAACAACCCCCACAAACTCTCCAAGAACTGGAAAGAGCTCTTCTGGAAGAGTGGGGCAGAATACCCCAACTCGTCATTAATAGCCTCATTGAGTCCATGCCTCAAAGGTGTTCAACGTTGCTGGCCGCCCGTGCAAACCATACCCCCTACTGAAAATGATTTTCTTTAAAGAAAACACCTTTTCTTATTCTTTTTTTCTCATATGCACAAATTGTGTTTTTTTCCTTTTGTACACAAATGCGCAATAAAATGCATTTTTTTCTGCCAAACATGCGTAATTTATTCTCATATAACCTACTATGTCTGTCGACCATGTATCAATCAGCTAAAAAGTTTCCCAGATACAAAATCCATACCTAAAACTGCAATATCCTTTAATTGTTTTGCGCAGTGTAGTTTCTATGTTGGAAAGTTTATTTAGCCTTTGTTATTTTTCTTAGTGTTTGGTAGTTTCCAAAATTCATGAATATGAACACATTTAAAGTTAATGAAACCTTTTTGTAATTTTGCATGTATTATATTTATAGGTGCATTTTTACGGCATGTTTTCCCGATCCTCATTCTCTTGGGATAAGACTGAATATCCTACGTGGTATAAAACAAGATATCAGAAAATAATGTTTGTAGAATCAGCAAACAATGTTTGAAGAAAAGGCAATCAAAACTACACGTACCAGCATCATTATGTTTTTTTCTAAAGATGATAAAAATAGGAATTTATTTTCTGCAATTCCTCAACTTGTAATGAAGATAATTATACTTTCAGCTTTAACTAAAACATCATTAAACTTTTAACTGAAATGTTGTTAATTAAATTTCTCAGTTCAAGTTGCAAAAAAAGAAAAAAAAATTGTTTCTTTTTAAAAGATAGTCTACATTTTTTCAATTTCTGTAAGATTAACATATTTATGCTGTTTTACCTCGCTGGCGGGATAAAACCTCATGATTTAACTTTTTTTGGAATAGCATTTATTAATATAAATGTGATAAACAAGTTATATATTTAGAATGATATCATAGTAAAAGGGTAATTACACAGGATTTACGTACACTGTTAAAAATTTGCGGCAAACTGTCCAGTCATTCAACCGTTTTTAAAAATAACGGTTACTTGACCATATTATGAAGCGCATCTGATCATAATTCTGTCTATATTATGGTCAGAATAAAGTTAAATTAAAGTTGTGTAACCGTTTTTAATAAAAACGGTCGAATGACTGAACAGTTTGCTGCAGATTTTTAACAGCGTAAAGTTTCATTGAATTCTGTTGGGAATTCTGGTGAGAAAAAGCAACTCGTAATAGGTATGCGATTTTATCCTACACTAAGAAAAATGACACTTTCAAATCTGAGTAAATCGATGTTTTCATTTTGTTATGAAACTTTTTGTTTCAAATATGACGACCCAATGCTTTCAATTCTCAAATACCAGAAATACTCAGAATATTGAAACATGGGCATACTCAAAAATGAGCTCATAGAGGTCAGTTCATACTCATTTTTGAAACATGGACGTACTCAAATATGAGCACATGATGTTTTATTCCTGTGTGTGTGCATGTTTTCAGAAATGGGTATATACGTGTTTCAAACTTGAGTAATTTTGATTCGGAGCACTTTTGACTATGCGACTTACTCAGATTTGAATATCTTTTGCTCAGTTTTGAAAATGTCTTTTTTAGAGTGTACTGTCCACTATTGATTTTCAATAAAATTTAAGCTAATGTTACTTTATTTGAGAAACGAAACCATTTTACATAAATTTAATCGAAGGACAAAATTATGTTTAGATATATTTGATTCAGTTATGCGTTATTTTATAAGTTAAAAGCTTTTTACAGTCTCCAAAACATAGCCTTATGGATAAATGCACAATATTTTTGTACGCCATACTTTAAATTTTACAAATTGAAAACCAACTCCTAATGACATATGGCGCCAAAGAACGACTTTCGTTTCCTTCAGTGCAATTTCTCTTTTGCTTTATAATTTAATCTATTGAGTGTACTTTGTCAATACAGGTATTTTGTGTCCATTTTTATCATTTATATTGCTAAAGAATGATCGCATATTGCAACACATTTATGTAATTTATTTTTAAGGCATCATTCAGTTCATCATTTTTTTATCCATTCAGTGATAAGTAGCGAATGTTCAATTAGATAATATAACTGTTCCATTAGTTTATTTAAGGATTAAAGTACAATTTTATTATATATTTTTTAATTATTGTAATTTGTAATTACTAACCATAAGTAAAACATGAAAAATGAGGTAAATATATACGTAAGTTTTTTTTCTTTTTGCTTATTACTTAATTACCCATTACTTAACTGCCCATTATTTAATTAATCAAAGCGTATTTATCTATTTTAAATAAAATGTATATTTCCTTGATTTGAAAAAAAATGGAATCCTTTTAACATTGTTTTTAATAGAAATACGAAATTATTACAATAAATAGTTTATTTCAGTTTTATTCTATAAATTGAAAATTCTATACTATCTACAAACTATATATTATAAACAATAATTTTATACTATTTTATTTTAAATTTTATACAGTTAAAACCAATTCCGAATGACATTTGGCGCCAAGAAAATTACTTTCGTTTTATTCTGCTTTTATTTCAACGCAATTATTCCTTTCCTAGAATAATTTTATCTATTGCTTCCTTCAATATTAATATTTATTGAATTAATCTAAGCATATTTATTCACTTTTAATAAAATTTGTATTGATGTTTACTTGATTTGAGACATGAACTTTTATTACATTTAAAAAAATCGAAATACGAAATTAAAGCTGCAAATATTTATTTCAGTTGTAAATCATTCTATAAAAAAGTTTTATACTCGCTACAAAACATAACCTTATGATTTATGCGATATACTATAAACTTTACACAGATGAAACCAATTCATAATGGCATTTGTCATCAAGAAAATAACTGCCCTTTCCTAGTCTCTGCTTCTGTTCGTGTTTCAGTGCAATATCTATTCTTTCTATAATTTTATCTATTGCACAATATCTATTACGCCATTTTAAAGATGAACCCGGCCGGTTTAAGATTTATTGCGCCTGTATAAGATAGCTGCATCATGCAGCAACTTTAACCTGGCAACTTTAAAAGGACATAATAGGTCTGGTATTACACCAAGTCTTGTTATGACGCGACAGGTTAAATTTATATTGATATTTACTTGATTTGAGAAACGAAAATTTTTAACATAATGTTTAACCGAAATACGAAACTGCAACTACAAATATTTATTTCAATTATATATCATTCTATGAATTGAATGTTTTATATTCTCTACAAAACATAACTTTATAGTTTACAAGATATGCCTTCAATTTTAAACATCTAAAACAAATTCAAGATGACATTTGGCGACAAGAACATCACTTTTTCCGAACCCTATTTCTTCTGTTTGAGTGCAATTATTCATTTGCATGTGAAATTTAGAATCTTTCAATATTAATATCTATCTAATTAATAAAAGCATATTTATTAATTTTGAATAAAATTTATGTCGTTGGTTTCTTGAATTTGAAAAATGAATAGTTTTTTTTCACAACCGATATACGAATTTTAACTATAGATATATATTTGAGTTGCATATTATTCAATAAATTGAAATATTTGTATTATCAACAAAACATAACCTTATGGATAAATGCGAAAAAGTTTTATGCGACATACTTTAAATTTTACACATCTAAAACAAATTCAAGATGACATTTGGCGACAAAAACATCACTTTTTCCGAACCCTATTGCTTCTGTTTGAGTGCAATTATTCATTTGCATGCGAAATTTAGAATCTTTCAATATTAATATCTATCTAATTAATAAAAGAATATTTATTAATTTTTAATAAAATTTATGCTGTTGGTTTCTTGAATTTGAAAAGTGAAACTTTTTTTTTTTTTTTTCACAACCGATATATGAATTTTAACTATAAATATATATTTTAATTGCGTATTATTCAATAAATTGATAGATTTATACTATCAAGAAAACGTAACCTTATGGATAAATGCGCAAAAGTTTTATGCGACATACTTTAAATTTTATAGAATTAAAACCAATTCCTGATGACATTTGGCGCCAGGAGAATGGCTTCCCTTTCCTCACCTCTGCTTCTGTTTTCAGTGCAATTACTCTTTTGGCTGTATAATTTAATCTATTGCACCCTTCAGTCAGACCTTTCAGCTAGCTGGACTTTACTTAAAGATATAATCATTGCACTTTCCCCTAATTCCTTTCCTTTGAGTGAAATAGGTGGACCGCAAAATACCGTATCCGCAAGTCTTAATTACAGACGAACCGGAATGATTTAGAGTGGGACTGTAATTGCGGAGGATGTGGACAGGGTCCGAATTTCTCAGCTGATGAAGTGGACAGCAAACCCACAAACTGTAAATTGCATTTCACTGGGAAAAGAGTTTATCACGATGTCCAGTTTCAAAGTTATTGGCTTACTGTCGCGTAATTAAGGCAATTATGAAATGTCAAACTTTGAAATGGACTCTTAAGGAATTATTAGATGAACGCGTTAGCCTTCGAATAATAACTTTATTGAACGCGTAGATAAGAATATTCGTAAGTTAAAGGTGGATTGTTTCTATAACTGAAACTGAAATAAATTGATATGAAACTCAACAATTAAAAAAACAATGTAATTGATATAAACTGAAACAGGAATAAAAGTGATGCTAAAGGTTAAATAAAAAAAAAAAACAATAATGGAGCTAACGTGTAATCAAGAAATAATGATACTGTATTTTATTAAAAGAATAAATATAAATCAAGCGTCAAGCATAGATTATGAAACATTTTTTTAACATTGAGAGAATATTGTTACGAAATCTACTCTTTTTAAAACGGTTAAAAGAAATCTGCAAATGAAGAAATTCATTCAGAAAGTATTTGGCAGTCAAAATTTCCATTAGTATGACAAAATTTTTTAAATGATCGTGACACAAGAAGCAAAGCAAAGAATTACAATGACTCAAAGCTTTGTCTCTAAAGTTGCAAATAATTTTGTACAATAAATCTAAGAAGTCTGCAAGGTGTATTTTTAATTACGAAAAATATTATTGCAAAATTGATGTATTTATCACCAAAAGTTAATTTTGTAGTTGCATGTCGCTGTTTAAACCTTCGTATGAAGGTTAGCCATTTGCTAGCAATGCTAAACTCTAAGTCTACGAGGTTTATTTTTAATAACGAATAATGTTATGACAAAATTGATGAATTTATCCCCAACAATGAGTTTTGAAGATGCATGTCGCTAATTAAACCTTCATATGAAGGTCAGAAATTTATTTTTAATAACGCAGAATGTTATTGCAAAATTTATGCCCTATATCACCAACAGTCTGTTTTGTGGCTGCATGTGGCTATTTAAAACTTCATATAAGAGGCAATTTCAACAAAATGCCTCTTAGAAATTGTGTAGAATGTCGAGACATGTCTCATGTTCAGTATTTCTTTCTTTTAAATTGATTCTACTCCTTAATTTTCACTAGTAAGTTTCATATGCATATATCTTTTCTTTTATCATCTATAAGAAACAAGAAAATGTAAGATAATGAATACGCTCAAAACTAGATCCAAACTGGAAAAAACTAAGAACTAGTTTACAGAAAAAAAATTCATTGCGCAAAACAAAATTTAAAAATTAGCTGAATAGCAAAATAAACCTATACAGTCTGTCTCAAAAGTTTAGGAACAATAAAAAATGTCATTTATTAAATGACAATACAAAATTAAACAAAAATCTATCATTTACACTTTCGATTCTGTAAAATTATTGTAAAATTATTCAAGTAAATCTTATCAAAATGAATAACCTTGCATATTACCATAACTTTGATTTAAAAAAAAATCATAAAAGTCTCTAACTATACGGTGTCTCAAAAGTTTAGGCACAATGAAAAAAGAAAAAAAATCATCATTTAACACTTATTCTTGCTGTTATTTATTAATAGTATTTGCCTGGCCTCGGATAACTTCAAATAATCGTGTTTCCAATGAATGATAATAGTTTTTGAAATATTAATTGTGGCAGATATTACCATGCTTTTTCAATGAACACTCTTAGTTCTTTAGTAGAATCATATTGATTTCCATTCTTCTATACTTCACGGGTTAAGGTACCCTAAATGTTCTCAATTGTGCTTAATTCCGGACTTAAAGCTGACCAATCTAAAACATTAACATTTCGGAAGAAGCCGAATATTTCGTACTACATGAGTTGTGTATTGAAGCGTTGTCGTGCTGAGATCTCCACTCATAATCCCTTAAGATGTCACCAAATGGAAGTACATGTTACTGTAATGTCTATTGATACTTTGTTGAATTTTGTTTCAAATTTTTGGTACGAAACATAAACATTTGAGCTAGCCACTGAATGATTCTCAATATCTTAATATCCCACATTCAAAATTTTGCAAATTAATGAATGTTATCATAACCAATATATATATATATATCATTTTAAAGCTATCTTTTTTAAAACCATAACTGGTGATTGGATGTGGTAGCTTAAGAAGATCCTCGGAGCAAATTAACGAATACTTTTAACTAACACAATATCTTTAACACAAGCTGTGATATTATGAATATTATGCAAAAAATATTTCAGATCTATGTAGGTAGCTGTATTCTGAGTATTTTTTTCCTGATTGTAATGTATTTTTGTTTGAGTTTATGCTTCATATCATAGCTATTAATAGGCCATTAATAGGTAATTTTGAATTCTGTTTCAATTAAAATATTACATTACAGTCCTTATTTTAAAAATATTTATATTAATTATGCTAGTAATTGCTGAAATATGTTAAGTATTGTTATTATTATTGATAACGTAAAACTGAATTATTAAAATATGTTCAATTACAATAAAATAGGAGATTTTACCCAGGTCAAACATCCCATATGCAATGTATCAAACAGCCTGCAACTGCCGTTTTCAAAAAGTTTAAAAACACATAGCAATACATATACCAAGTTCTAATTAACTATCTTATATTTTAGATCATTAAATAAAATACATTATTATGCAAAAAAGACTTATTTTTAACATTCTTTACAACAAGCATACGAGCTTTCTACTGGTTAATGAAAAAGTTACTGCTTTTTTCTGAGGGGGAAGAGGTAATTACAAAATTATACTTTATTTTTTTTACTATCACCAAAAATGGCTGAGAAACAACTTTAAATAGTAGAAAAGGTTTATAATATGCTTCTGTCTTCCAAGACAGCACATTTTTATGGGTCCATGTGGGCAAAAGTGGGGCCCATAGTTCTGTGTTATCTGAGTTGTGCTTATCAGCAAAAAATATATTAAGAGGTAGAAAAAAGATAATAAAAGCAGTGGATCAAACCTTCCGTATGGTCAAACATCCCCATTTTCCCCTATAACGTTTGCAAAAAATCGAATTTTTTAAAGATTTAACAGTCGTATACCCCCTTAAGGGAATATAGTATCAGTAATTATTGACTATACATTAGTTCTATTAATGTTTGCTTGATTTTTATTTTACATTTTAGTATGAGTTATAAATTACGAAAGAAATATAAACCTTTAGCATTACAACTATCACTAAACAAGCAACAACAAACCCTCCAACCCCTCCTCCTCATCCAAAAAAAAAAAAGGAAGTAGAAGGAGAAGAAGGAGAAGAAAAAGTGAAAAAAATGGAGAACTGAATACGCCTCAAAACGTGCTGTATATGATTTTTCTTATTTTACGATTTATATCTTTACCCTATTAAAAGTTGGATTCATGTTTTTACTCAGATTAAAAATTAAAAACGTGTATTTATACTTTTATAAGTTTCTCATCATTAATTTCATCCATTCCATCTAGGAGATTAATCACATTATTGATCTCATTTTTGAAAGTCTGGAATACTAAATATAATAATCACGGAGATTTTATTAAAAAGTGGTAGCTAAAAGTGGTAGCTAAAAGTGGTTTAAAACTATTATACTATGAATCTAGGAGACTTTAATCTAGAAATTTAATAAATTTACTAGTGTTTCTTTCAGAAATTTTTATATTTCGCTTTACGTTTTTATATGTTATAATAATCCACGTATACCGCATTTTCGATTCCGGGAAATAAAGTGAAAAATACTAATCTTAAATTATTACCATAAAATTTTTCGCTTTAATAAATTTTACTTTTTCTTTCAATAAAAATCTAAAGATTTTGTGTGTGTGTGTGTGTGAGTGAGTGTCATACTATTCCGCAATATAAAGAAACTTATCTGCTAACTATCCTTTCGAAAATGACCATAAAAGGGCTATCTATCACTTCATAGGCTAATGATTTTAAAACTATTTTGTTGGAGTACTGCAGATTGCAAATAGGAAAAACTCAGGAAGTGATTAAAGTACTATCGATCTTTTTCTTATATAGCATGCAACTTTTTCCTCTCAAACGTTACTCTAAGAATCGGGGTACGCGTGATACGTGAGTATTCTGTAATCAGCTGATCTTTGTATGTATGACCACTGGACACTGCACAAAAAAGTTGAGTGGTAATTTTGTATTTAAATTTACGAAATAGTTAAACAAAATGTGTAATTTTAGGCACTAACTTTTATATCTTAATAGAATACAATCTGTTTGAAATATTTTTATCTGAATTTTTATTCCATTTTTTTTTTCAAATTACGTATTAAAAATCAAGGTGTCGCATATACGACAAAATAAGTTAATTATGATACAGAAATAATAATTTTCGTTAGAACCATTTAGCTTGGATAATTTCAATGTTATCCATAATGTCATAAAATTATTTTATTTGTTGATTTAAATTAAAATGTTAATTAACTTAAACATTCAACATTCATTCCTCAAGACTTGAAACATCCCTTTGACAATGAAAACTTTGCTTAAGATTCAGAAGATTAAACAAGAACGAAAAAAAAAAATCATTATTAGCAGATTTATACTTTTTCTCTGGAGTCGTTGAGAGTTTAAAAAAATACTTATTAATTTTTAAATTACCTTTATTTTAAATATTCTTCAAAATCCTTCCTTTGTACGAAATCTACATATCTTCCAAATTTCTTGATTATAAGACTAGAGGTTAAGGCTTTAAATCTCCGTCGGGCACAATAGATTTGTCAGGTACACCATTTAAATATTCGTTCCTACCCCGGACGGGAAAAAAAAAGACCCGTGACACTTCTTTCGTCTAACTCAGCGGTTCTTAAACTCATAGTTCCAGTGTTTAAATTGCGCCGGGGCTCACCTCCCGTACTTCTTTGTTTTAGGTGAGTATTTGAATATTAGTCGTAGCCTTAGCTTATAAATATTGCGCATCGAAGTCCAGCGGAGCAGCACTGTATGTTGTATTTTGCTGGTTGATGAATATGTATATAGATAGATAGATAGATTAAAGATATACTTAAATTTTCATTTGCTGAAGAAAAAATTACTTTAAATTTTGCATATAAAATACAAATATGCTGGTGGAGGGGACAAGGGGGATACACTACCATTGTTAGTAGCACAAAATATTAGGGCTTCGGTGGTACTTGGTTAGAAATTAAGCCATGGTTATCACGGATACTTTCGTATTTTCTATGTTTCTGCGGACCCCCAGGATTTTAGATTGAATTTTTTTTAGATTACTGAGTACATGACATACATACAAATAAGAATATACAGTAAATCTGTGAAAATGAAAACTGTCTCTAACGGAATCCCATCTTAAATGGGAGAAATACATGGTCCCGACAAAGAAATACCATAAAATTATACCTGGTAAGATGGAAATCTGTCTAATACAGAATTAATTTTTTACATGTTTCTAGCGATTCCAATTTCACACATTTTACTGTATAAACCAATGATTAGCAATCTTCCTAGTTTTTCTTTGATTTTACTCGCAAGATTTTTTTCAATTTTTAGATAAGTAAAAAAATATTACTTCGCGGATCACAGTTTAAAAACCGCTGAAGCTTATTTATTTCTCATATCCTTGAGATCAGCAACGAGCATTTCATAACTGGATTTCTTTGACGTCATATATAAAGAAACTTTCTGGAAGATTTATTGCGTCCGATTATACGCAAATTTTAGAAAAGGAAGTTTTTTCTTTTTCTATTTTTACAATTTTTTTAAAGTTTATATAAATAAATAATACTATTATATTTCAGTATTCATAAATATATAAACTAATTAATATTTTCTTAAAATTGTGTGCCTGCAAATTTTTTGACTGAAAGTGAATTTTTAAATGTGTAATGCGTTTCATACCTGAACTAAATATTTCATACTATGAAGTACATATATAGAAATCTATAGATCATATACATGGCTGCACAAAAAAAGTCGGATATTTTTCAGATTATAGATGGGAATTGCTGAAATTGAATTTTCAAATGTATTATACATTTTCCAAATGTCATCTTTCACCTTATTAAATGGTGAAGTTTTGTTACACAATTCTGAATGTGTTGGAAAGTGTTTCATAATCTATGCTTTACGCAGGATTTTGTTTTTCTTATTTAGATACAATTATGGTAAAATGGTCTTTAAATTTAATTGTAATATCAATTTTATCCTTTATATGGAAAAATAAGTATATATACTCATTTATATTCAGATGTGTGGGTTTTTTTTACTTGAAAAAATATTCTGAAATTATCGAGGAAAATCGAGTTAACCCGAACCAAACTCGCCAAAGCTGAAATCCAACCAGAAACCGAAACAATTAGAGTCAACGAATAAACTCTATGCCAACCCGATCCAATGCAGGACTTTAGTTGGAACTGACTACTGAGTTCTAACTTCACATTCCACCAATCCAAAACTTGTCTTCATCACTGTCGATATGCCTTCTATTGATGATCACAGCTTCTCTCAGAAATCTTTCAAAATAAAATATTTGATAAATAGCCGATCAGGGAGAAACGTAATTTAATACAAAGGGAATAGCTTTATTCTTGTGCTGCCATCTTACGGTAAACATAGAGAAACGTTAAAGTATGCGATTTCAAGAGGTTTGAAGAAAACTTTTTTCTCCTCAATAATTATGAATAAAACTAGCGTTAAGCTGTTTTTTCAGCATGAGAACCAGCAAATGAAGAGAGTAGGAGAGGGCCATTGCCCCCTGGATTTTTAAATTTAATAAAACTAAATTTTCGTTTTCTCTAATGATTTAAAAAATAATAATAAAATTTATTTTTCCCTAGTGATTTAAAAGAATTGAACACTCACAGAAAAAAGTATTTTCCATCGGGGGGGGGGGGGGGGGCATACAGCCCCACTCAGCTCCCAGGGAAAAAATAATTTATTTTTAGTTTCCCTTTACATTCATGTGTTTAAAAATTATTTTAATTCAGGGGGGGGGGGGGCATTAGAGAAAATAATATAGAATTTTTCTCTTTCAAATGGAGAATTGAAAAAGCTGTTAGAAACTTTCTTTTGCATGTTTATTGTTTCTTATCTGTTACATTTATGTAGTGATTTTTACGTTGATATGTTTAAAAACTGTCTTGAACGGGGTTTGAGAAAAATATTCTCTCTTTAGCTTATTTCTTATATAATGTTATTCATTAAAAAATAAATAAACAAAAATAAAATGCGGCCTAGGCTGTTAATTACATTAATGCTTGCCATTGCCCACTGGATTTTGAAATGTAATAAAACTAAATTTTCGTTTTCTCTAATGTTTTTGAAAAAAAAAAAAAAAAAAAAAAAAAACTTTTTTTTTCTTGTGACATAAAATAATTAAACACTAGACTTACAGAAAAAGTACTTTCCATCACGCGGAGGGGGAGGGGCTTAAAGCCCCACTCCGCTCCCCGTGGAAAAATAATTTATTTTTAGATTCCCTTTACATACATGTGTTTAAAAATTATTTTAAACGGGCAGTAGAGGGGGGAGGGGGTTGTGCATTAGGAAAATATAGAAATTTTCTCTTTCAAATAGAGAATTGAAAAAGCTGCTAGAAACTTTCTTTTGCATGTTTATTGTTTCTTTTCTGTTAAATTTATGTAGGGACTTTTACGTTGATATGTTTAAAAACTGTCTTGAACGAGGTTTGAGAAAAATATTCTCTCTTTAGCTTATTTCTTATATAATGTTATTCATTTAAAAAACAAATAAATAAAAATAAAACGCGTCCTAGGCTGCTAATTACATTTATGCTTATCTGTTCGAAAATCTTGCCCCACATGGATTTCATTCTGTTCGTGCTAATGCTTTTTACCACTCAAATATCCTCTCAAATATTTCAAATAAATTAGTTGTAACAGACTATATGGAACAGTTTAATGTGTCTAAAATTTAACCTACAAAGAACTACCCATTATTGAAAAAAAAGGGGTATTAGAGATAAATTTCAGAAAATTTTCTATACTGTTTATCAAATGAAGTAGCCAGAATAATGCCATTCCTGTCATTTAATTGTTAACAAGGTTTGAATTAATTTACGACGAAAATGTGTGAATAATGAAATATATTTATTTTATAAACTACAAATAGTAAAAAAGAAAAAAACTATGAGTTCAATTGTTAGAATTTGCGGAAATTTTAAAAAATATATATTAAATTAAATTTATTAAATAAAAAGTCTTTGAAATAATCAAATGGTGTTTATAATTACTATTATATTAAAAAGCTATTCCAATTAAGTATATATTTTGATTATCTTTACACATAATGTTGGACCAGTGGTTGGAACTAGAGCGCTAAAAGCAACGAAATTTCAGAAGTCGCTACTTTTCAGTAGTCTGTAATGTAGCGCGCTACATTTTGAAAAAATGCATTGTAGGGAATAGAGAGATACAAAAACCCGTAGTTTATAGCGCGCACTGACGCTACTTTTAATGCTACTTCAAGCGGAGGGGGGTGGGGGGAGAAAATGTACAATTCTACAAATCACTTGTTCGTAATATTCTTCTTTTACGCAAAATGTGTTCTGCTCAACAATTTGCAGATCTCAGATGAAGTGTTTAGCAACGCATCACATGGAGTCACAGTAAAGTGAAAAAACAGTAAAATAAGCAGTAATACGCTACCGCGCATGCGCGGCAGCGTATTACTGCTTATTTTACAGTTTATTATTGTTAAGTTTACGGTATAATACTGACAGCTGGGATGCAAGTATTATACTGTAAAATCAACACTTTTTTTACAGTGTGTCAAGGTCTAATGTAATATGAAGTTTGATGAAATCCCGTGCATTAGCTCTTCAGATATGACTATCGCTAACATTATGTAAATCCGGAAGAATACAGCATAGCAGCGCCGTAGGGTGATTTACACAAAAACCTAATCAGCGACAACTTATATCCACGTCTAATTGAATCTGAAATTTGGTGAAAATTCGTCATTAGCTCTTGAGTTAGAACTATTGCGGAAATCGAGTAAAATGCAGCATAGCAGCGGCACATGGTGGGCGATTTATACCAAAAACTAATAAGCACTAATTTATATCAAAATCTAACTGAATATAATATTTTATTAAATTGTGTGCATTAGTTCTTGAGATAGAGCACCCACAAATTTTTGTCATATACAGACACACAGATAGACATTTTCTAAAAACAGTTAAATCGTGTTCAGGACCTTCTAAAACGAATAAGTCCGTCGGAAACCGGAAGTCAAAATTTTTCACGAATCCCATACTTTCTTCTTTTAAAGACATAAAAAAGTAAAAGTATGCGAAAAAGGTTTTATACTGCATCTATTTTCTGTAAATGCTTCCGAGTTGCAATCTTTAAATTAACGAGCAGGGAAGACCGAGCTATGCTCAGTCTTCCCTGACCGAGACAGGGAAGACCCCTTGTCTCGGTCAAGGGCAGGGGGCTCAAAATTAGCTTTGAGTTTAAATTAGCTTTGAGTACAAATATCATGACCTATGACTAAAATGACCCACTAATCACATTTTCTCGAACATGTGACAAAGCCTAATTGTCTTCTCGTGCCCGAAACCCGTAGGATATAAAATTTAGTCAAAATAGTCTGAGCCGTTTTTTAGATAAAATTAGCTTGACTCACAGTGATCCTAAAATGACCCACTAATTGAATTTCCTCGGACATGTGACCTAACCCAATGATTTTCTCGTGCCCAAAAACCGTAGGATACAAAATTTCTTTCAAATCGTCTGAGCCGTTTTTAAGCTAAAAATAGCTTGACCTATAATGACCAATGACAAAAATGACCCACTAATCGAATTTTCTTGAACATGTGACCTAGCCCAACAGTCTTCTTGTGCCGGAAAACAATAGTATGCAAAATTTAGTCTAAATAGTCTGAGCCGTTTTTTAGATAAAATTAGCTTGACCCACAGTGACCCAAAAATGACCAACTAATTGAATTTTCTCGGACATGTGACCTAGCCCAATGATTTCCTCGTGTCCAAAAACCGTAGGTTACAAAATTTAGTCTAAATAGTGTGAGCCGTTTTTTAGATAAAATTAGTTTGACCCACAGTGACCCAAAAATGACTCCTATTCGAATTTTCTCGGCCATGTGACATAGCCCAATGATTTTCTCGTGCCCGAAACTCGCATGATACAAAATTTAATCAAAATCGTTAGAGCCCCTTTTTAGATAAAATTAACTTGACCCGCGTTGACCCAAAAATGACCCACTAATCGAAAGTTCTTGAACATGTGACACAGGACACAGCCCAATTGTTTTCTCGTGCCCGAAAATGGTAGGATACAAAATTCACTCAAAATCGTTTGAACCGTTTTTTAGATACAATTAGCTTGACCCTGTCCCACGGTGAGCCAAAATAACCCACTAATCAAATTTTCTCGAACATGTGACCTATCCCAATGGTTTTCTGGCACCCCAAAACGGTAGGATACAAAATTTTGTCAAAATCGTTACAGCCGTTTTTAAGATAAAATTTGCATATATAGCCACACACACACAAGATTGGCTCTTATTATAATATATGATTTTTCTCATTTTGTGTATCTTCATTATATCAGGATAATAAAATGCTAAAACTTCAACATATATTTCTCAATTGACTCTGTCTTTTAACGGTAATCTTTATTGCGCATTTCACAAAATTAAAAATCGGATTTGCAGTAATATAAGCTATTTATTTTTTAAAAATAAAGATGTTAAGTAACGAGTCATTTTTAACTGTATTTTTACATGTGTCATGACATTTAATTTTTATTTTCATCAAACTAATTAACATTTTGGAAATCTGTCCCTAACAGTTATATAAGACACTTGAAAGAAAAACAAAAAAAGAAATGTATCAAAATTATCAAATAAGTGTGGTTTTAAAATTTTCTTATTTTTTTAATTATTATTTTTTATTTAAATTATAACCATTTTTCCTTGATAAAATCATTTTTTTTTCATAGCATCGTTTAATAATAGCTATAACCGCTTAATAATACACTGCAAATTTTTTTTTTTGATTTTACAGTATAATACTGGCATCCCAGCTGCCAGTATTATTCCGTAAAATTAACAGTAATAAACAGTAAATAAGCAGTTATACACTACCGCGCATGCGCGGTAACCGTTTAATAATAGCTATAAAGTAACTAATTAATGAAAGTTATTATAAAATGGTCAAAAAAAGAAAATAGTTCAAAGTGTAACGAGTCCCGTTAATGCTCGTTATCAGTCAGATCTGAATGTACCTTCTCCATGAAATGCATCTGTATTTTTCAAATTCCTCATTAAAAATTTTTAAAAAATATTTTTGGGTTTTTTATACACTTCTTAAATTAGGTTTCTTAGCGGTCTCATTGAAATATATATATATATATATATATATATATAATTATAATATCTATGAATTTCAAAAACATATCAAGTTCTAATATCATTCTACTAAAATCTACTAAGAGATAATTAATGATATTGTGTAATCAGAATACCACATAGCTAATAATTAACTTGTGCAATCATAAAATTACCATAGCATGTGCTTCAATGGTAATTAGCCAAATTTACTCATACCTGAAGAACATTTAAAAAGAAAGAGAGAGTAAGGGGAAAAAAATTATAAATTGGAGTTGCTATTATGTAAACACAAATGGATTAATAAATTAATTATGAACATTATTCAGTGGAAAAACTGGACCACAAGAGAACCAATCAAGAATTGGATATGAAAAATCATATGTGGATGTACTCGTCAGTTTGGCTGCACCCACATGTGTTTTAAAAATAATTCAGTATTTCATAATTCTACTGGCATGATGCTAAGTACAGTAGAATCAGCCAAGTATACTGAATTATTACCAGACAACAATTGGAAAAATTTAAAATTGGAAATATGTAAAATGTAAATAAAAAACCATTAAGAAATATATAATATATCACTTACAACGGTTATCCTAAAATCTTTATAAATCACCACACTATATAACCACCAGATATAATTTTTGAAATAATATTGGAATTTTGAACCCTTAAATTGTAGAAAAAATGTTTTACTCACAAGAATGATACAGTATCCTCAAAATATAGCAACTTCTTCATAATGATCAATTCCACATGGCACGTATCAAACATGTTGACATTCGAGTCGAGTTGAGAGAAATGATTTGAAAGACAAGTTGAGAGCTCATTTTTTTAAAAACACAACTCGATCAATGACACCCCAACACAATATAATTCAAAAACACACAAAACTATTCTGTTGATAATACTCTTATAACAAAATTATAACCCTGAATATATAATTACTCCATCTAATTTTAATTCCTGAAAGTAAAATTAATATACAAGCAATAGCTCCCTCTATAGTTAAATTCAAAATAATATCTATAATATCATCAACTAACTAAAACGTAAAGTGTCGCCATCTATTGGTATTATAATTATTCATAATTAATATTTAGTTACATATCCATATTATTATTAACATAATCACTTCATTAAATTTAATCAATATATAAATTTTAATAAACAATACTTCCTTGTAGTTTTAATATTAAATTCGAATAAAATCCTACAATATGAATAAATATACACAGAATTTATTCATCCTGCACAGCATTTCAGATATTCTTAACAAAAGTATATTTTGTAAAAGAGATATTATTTTAAAACAAAGTGCTTTGCTGCCAGCTGTGTTAAACCACTGATATATATTATAAACTTATAATTAAATTATTAATTTTTTATTGTTACTTCTACTTAAATATATTTTAGACTTGTTATTAAATAATTAATGTATTGTTTATACTTATTAGCCACACACAGGGTGGCTTATTCTTTCAATCTCTATCATTTTTCATGTTTATGAAAAGTCACAGCAATCCATCGTTGCCACAGATTAATCTCGGAAAATGAAACATTTGAAGTTACTTAAAAAATTAATAACTCGAAAAGTATTTGTCACAAAATTGTTTTGCAAACTGCGTTAGAATGGTAAAAAATTGTATTTTTCTTGATATAAATTTCAAATCTAATTATTATGTCATTTTTCAAAAATTACAAAACTTCACAATGGAGTACCGTAGCGAAACTTTTACGCGTAAAAAGATAATGATAAAGGCATTGTGGCTCGACGTGCATCGTGTATACTGGCCATAGCATGAGTAACGAATTATAGTAAACTTATTATTCTGTTAAAATATAAAAGTGAATTATGTATATACATTTTTAAAAAATAAGGAAAAACATTTTATCACAAACATCAACAAAAATTTTTCTTCTATTTATTCCCTTATTCCAAAGATATCGTTTTATCGTCTGCTGCCATAGCAACATGAATTAAATTTCATTAAAAAAAATTGCTCAGTGGTAGAAAAATATTTTTCTAAATCGAATCAACACTTTAACAGGGGAATTTTTATTTGTTATTTAGATATTTTAAAATTGTTTGTTGTCATTGCGTTTTTATTCTGAGTTACAGCTAGTTTATTTATTTTTTAAATAAAAGCCGTGTGTGGCAATCTATATTCGGCCTTATAGCAGAATTTTCCCCTCTTGTACTTAATTATATTTTAGATTTCAGAGATTAATTTAATATCAAATTAAATAATTATTATTATCACTACTGTGCTTCAATCAAATTTATGCTATGCAGTAATTAAAATTACTTATTAAATTTAATTTCATAGATAAAAATAAAAAACTATATACAGTGTCTCACATAAGTGATGGGACACTTGTGCTTTACAAAAGGAAACTAATCAAATAAATTAAAAAAACATGTACACATTTTTTTGTGGGTGTGTTTCATACTTAAATTTAGTAAAGATTATTACATAACATACATTTTGTCAAAATATTAAAATATTAATTTAATAAAAATACAAATGTTTAGAACGGAGCAAAAAATAGCTCACATAAGTGATGGGACACCATTATATATGCAACAAAAATCGTCTGAAATAAGCAATAAAAATATTTTTTGGGGTTTTATTTTTACTTAAAAGCAATTGGCAATAATTTATAAAATCGTCTGCAGTATTTCTCTCCAGTTTGTTTTGGAATTTTTGTGTTTTTTAGCTCTGTGTAGCCATGAATGCTAAACGAAAAGAAACTTCGCCTGAAATTCGAAAATTAGTTATTAATTTGCATATTGAACGTGGAAAATCTATTAGAAAAACTGCTGAAACAGTTAACTTGAGTCGTTCAACAGTTTTCAATATCATTAAACGATATAAAAAGAATCATATGATTCAGGATAAAAGAAGACCTGGCCGACCATCAAAGCTATCCAATGGAATAAAGCGAATTATCGTTCGAAATATTAAAAAAAATCCAAGAATTAGTGCTTTAAAAGTTGCTGCTGATTTACAAGCATTATATGGAATAATTGTTAATCCTGAGACTATTAGAAGGGTAATTCGATCTGCTGGATATCACGGTAGAGTAGCCAGGAAAAAATTCTTCGTAAGTGAAAAGAATAGAAAACTCAGACTAGCTTTCGCAAAATCCAACATAAATAAGAATTCTGATTACTGGAATAAAGTTATATTTGCTGATGAGAGTAAATTTAATATATTTGGTTCTGACGGTAGAATCTTGGTGTGGAGAAAACCCAGGGAAGAATTTCGCAAACAGAACTTGGTACCAACAGTAAAACATGGTGGAGGAGGAGTTATGGTATGGGGGTGTATGTCGTCCGCTGGAGTAGGTAATCTTGTTTTTATTGACAGTATAATGGATCAGTACAAGTATATTGATATTTTAAAGCAAAATTTGAAATCTTCAGCACGAAAATTGAACCTTCATAAGGATTTTAAATTCTACCAGGACAATGACCCCAAGCACACTGCTCTGAACGTTAGACTCTGGCTGCTATATAACTGTCCTGAAATAATAAAAACACCACCACAATCTCCAGACTTAAATCCCATAGAGAATATTTGGCAAGAATTGGAATCAAGAATTCGCAAACACACCATTTCTTCAAAACAACAACTAAAATCGGTACTTCAAGAAGAATGGGGTAAAATCACTCCAGAAATCACAAAAAAATTAGTCGAATCCATCCCAAAAAGATTAAATCATGTTTTAAAAGTAAAAGGAAATCCAACAAAATATTAAAACCTTTTAAAAAGTAAAATTTTTGGATAAATATTTGATGGAAAAGTAAGTGTCCCATCACTTATGTGAGCCATTTTTTGCTCCGTTCTGAACAATTGTATTTTTACTAAATTAATATTTTAATATTTTGACAAAATGTATGTTATGTAATAATTGTTACTAACTTTAAATATGAAACACACCCAAAAAATTTTTGCACATGTTTGTTTATTTATTTTATTGCAGTTTCTTTTTATAAAGCACAAGTGTCCCATCACTTTTGTGAGACACTGTATATATTTATACACTTTGCAAATAGATATGATTGTGAGTTATAATAACCAATGTTATCCATGTATAATTTTAAATGTATGAAAACTGCTCATCAATGACACCCTAAACATATGTGATCGGCAACGCACAATCACATACTATACAGAGTGTATATAATGTTCAATCAAATTTTAAATTTCCTAATATGTTATAATTGTATTAATGTATGTTATAATTGTAATATTATATTTAGTGTTATATGTTATCGCACATTCAAACAAAAATTTATTACATACAGTGTTAATAATTTAATGATATAATAAATGTTATTTAAAAGAGTTGATAATTGAATTTATCATAAAAATTGGATAACCATATATTTTTGCTTGATCTCGAATAAATCTAATATTTTTGTTTTTATTTATATCTGAGCATAAGTATTTTATACGATGTAGATAATTGATAATTATATTTTTATATACAGATTTATGTAAACATGAAGCATAATTGGTAAAAATATTTACTTTAAATGGAAAATCAAATCTCTTATCATAAATATCAAAAATTAATTTATAATTATTATTAATATTGATTTTTAAGTCAAGAAAGTTAATATTATTATTAATTAAATCATTTTCGCTTAATTTAAGTTGAGTAGGATAAAAATTGAGTGGTGATGTGCAATTTTTTTCATTGAAGTAAAATATGATAATGTCATCAATATATCGATAAAATACATAATCATTGTTCGTACTAATATTTCTTTCATAATAATATAAGTAAAGGTCAGAGAGAATACTAGATGCTGTTCCGCCCAGCGGAATTCCCTGGCATTGTTTATAAATAATATTGTCATATATGATGCAATTATTATGCAATGTAAAATTTAGTAAAGTTTTAAAAAAATTTACTGAAATATGTTCTTTTAATTTTAATTGAGATTTAAATTCTTTAAATAATATACACATTGTTTTATGTAAGTCTTTTATATCAATGTTATTAAATAAATCATTAAAATCCAATGTTTTTATGAATTTTACCGGATTGATATTATGTATTTTATTAATGAGTTGAAAACTGTTTTTTAGGCAATGTTGGTTATTATGTTTTAACGTTATATCATATATCTGCTTTAAAATATTAAGTAGTAAATTACTTGCATTATTATTATATGTGTTACACCCGATGGTAACAGTGCGAAATTTTATAGGATTTTTATGAAATTTTGGAATTATAACAAGATAAGGATAATTTAAATTATTACATTTGATTTTTAGTAATTTGTGATAATTTAATAATTTTCTATTATTTATTTCAATATTTAATTTAGTTTTATTAAAAATATTACTTGTGTTGATTGCATTGTGAATTAACACTTTATAGTATTCTTTACAAATGATAGCATAATTATTTGGAGATTTATCTACATAAGTAATTATAAATTTTTTTTGTATATATATATATATATATATATATATATATATAATTGCATATTTTAAGTGTTAACATTTTAACAAAGCTGATGAGTTGTGAATAAGATTTTAAAATAAAAAGTAAGTCATATTTTGGAATATTTTTGTCAAACAGACAACAAATAAACATAATTTAAAAAGAGTATTTATCTATTCTAAAAGAAAAATAACTAACGCTGCTGCTGCCGTAATTGAATTTATTGTGACCGGTGATCTTTGGTGGCTTCTATGTAATATATATATATATATATATATATATATATATATATATATATATATATATATATATATATATATATATATATATATATATATATATATATATATATATATATATATATATATATAAACTGTCAGTTTTATAGAGAAATGTGTGATAAACACGCTGAAACAGACTGTTCATCTATCGAAGAATTATTTTAATTGCTATTTAATGTGGAAATCGTTCAAGATAGTTCAGTTAAAAAGGTTTTTTAGGATAAAAAAATTATGCATAGCAATTTAACAATCTTTTGCAACACATACTGGACTAGATTGTGGTACGCAATGTCCCATCGTTTTTTTTTTTTGTTTTGTTTTTTTTGTTTTTTTTTTCAATTTTTTTATTTAAAATTTCGTTTTTATTTCATATTTCGAAAAAGTTATTTTTTACTGATTTTTGCTAGACTTTAAAAAAGCGCAGATAATAATATTTCCAAACATTTAACAATTGAAAAATACATTTACACGTGAATATTAAAATAGAAAGGAAACTTTAAAATAATTAAATTAAAGCAATTTAACAGTGAAAACTACGTCATATTTAACAAGCCGAAATAATAGAATTTCCAAATACTTTTCAATTGAAAAAAAATATTTACGCTCGAATATTGAAAGAGAAAGAAAACTTTAAAATTATATAAATTATTATGTGCAAAGGCATTGAATATGAAAAATTACGTCATATTTAAAACAATATATTTAAAACGATTTTCTTTTAGCATCTTCTAAACGTTATTTGAAATATCCAGGAGGCAGTAACATTTTTTACTTAACCAGATTGTACAAGTTCATTTTTAAATGTGGGATAGATCTTACTTAATCAATCACGGAAATAGCCATCAGCTGTCGTGACAGCGTTGTATACGGTCTTGAGAACTGAAAAATCTCCCAGTCACAGCTAAATGAATGGCAACCCGATTACAAAATATCGCCACTAGTCGTGATAATATCATTCAATCTTCCGTAATCGAGTAATCTTTTTATACCAGAGCAAATTAACGTGTTTTTAAAGCCTGCGGTGTCTGGATGAGGGGTTGGTGAGCCACAGAAAAAAACCGAAAAATAATACTATCTGGTGAGAAATTTAAAAATACGAATTCATTCGACGGTCATAAGTTTAACATCCCGAGAGGCGAATTTGTGGTCTGACTTTTTAAAATGTTTAGAAAACATTTTTCAAAAAGAAATTTCCCAATAATGTGTAAGGTTCTTCAAAAATTTACGGTAAGTGAGTGATAGTAAAAAGAATTATTCTATTGATTAGTCTAAAATAAAGATATTTTCTTCCTAATTTACGTTTACTTGTGTTTTATTTTTGAAGTAGTGTTTTCTTTGGTATATGTATTAGTGTATTAGATTTGACACTTCAGAGTGTATCAGGCATCACAGGTCAGACAATATAAAATCGAAATTTCACAAAAGATAAAATACCGTGTTAGATTTTATTATAACAGAAACAGTATGAAAGAAACACTTTAAGCACGGAAATTGATAATTATCAATAATATTTTCTGAAGCCTTTGGTCCCTTTTAAAGAAAACTTTGCCCACATCCCCTAAAAAGTTTTGAAACGGCGCCCCTGACGCCCTCTAAGGATACCATGGTGAATTGTATTTGTCTATGTGAGCTGTATCTCCTCTAAAACATTTGCACTAAAATTTTAATATATCTTGCATGTATATAAGTCCCCTTTTTTTTTTCATAAAAGAATATTTCAATGATATACAATTGAATGTAGTGTCCAAATGATGGTATTTAATTTTGTTTTCATATAATTTATTTTTGTAGCTGGACAAAAAAGCAACAAATATTAGGAGTTGTAGTGACCATTCATTTCAGAATAAGAAACTATTTTAATACAAATGTTTCAGCATGCGTTTTGTACATGGTAATATACACTATATGGCCAAAAGTTGCCGGGCATTCTCGATTTTAGATGTTTCGTAGAATATTTAGAAAAAATACTTCACAAATTCTTCTTCAATTTCGGGGATGCAAAGAACATGTTTGACCTCTTATTTTTCAACGAAGGTTTAAGTCACAGGGGAATATAGCAGACCACCAGCAAGTTGAATAAAAAGATAATACTTGCGATCATCCTGTAAAACAAAATGTTCAAAATTATCTCTAGCTGTAGTAGACGACTATGTGAATGCTGTACAAATTTGTGTTTATTTGTGTTAAAATAGCGCGTGTAGCGGTTTAACCTTAACCGCAACCTACTGTGACTGTGTCAACGTTACTATTATTCAGAACTTATAAACTGAAACTTTAACTGTAACTTTCCAAAACTTGGATTGTCACAACAACTCAACTCTATGTTTTTCAAACGCATATATATCTGTAACCGTACCCTTCTTGAGCAATTCGATCTCGGCTGCAATGCGTGTTGCATGCAATGCACGCCTCTTGTATTTTTAATGTTAATATAATGTTTTGTTACTAAAAGGTAGTCGAAATATTTTATTAATTACCTTCACTGAGACATGCTCTACCTTGCTCACAAATTAAATTAATATCGTTTGTGGTTGGCTAAAAAGCATTAGCCACTATACATGTATATTCCTAGAAATATAAAAGTTTCTTTTAAAAAAAGCATGTTTTTTTTTTTTTTTTTTTTGTTAAAAGTATGCAGGGTTTTCAAACCAAATTCAGAATAGCTTTCTGGAAACTTAAAACAAAATATACTGCAATTAGAATATAAACAAGTTAAATGTTTGATGCCTTTGAGTAAAATAATTTTTTACTGCGTATGCGAAAGCAATTTTTTTTTTAAATAATTTAGTAGTCAACTATTCGGGGCGACTCACATAAAAAGGCCAATTGAATATCATCAAAATTCAGTAAGATATCGGCGATATTGAACCAGATTTTAGTTTCTTTCTAAAAATAGCCGAATGAAAAGGGATTTTCATAAAATGTCATTTTTTATTAACTGAATTCCAACAAAGAAGTATGCATTTAACGTATGTTCAAGCGTAGCTTTTGAACGGATTTTTGGATTTTGATTATTTATTTTTCGTTGGAATTGGCTCGTACTGACGGTTCTTCCAAGAAGAACAAAACATCGATAAACTGGTATGCTGTGGCCATCAAAAAACTTTCTTTTGTACCAATGTAACATTTTTTTTTTCATAGCATCAACAATTATGAGCATAAATCAAATTGTATTTCTTCAAATTTAACATGCAGTTACAGTGATCAGTTTATTAAAAAAATAACAGAACAACAGCGCCACTCCTTAGGCATTAAAATTTAAAATTACATCATCATATACATTTGTAATCATTAAACTCAAATATAAAATTTAGTGCATTACTACACAATATAAAATAAGATTAATCTATAATGTTCATCGCAAAAAAGCATAGGGATAACATTCCGTAATCGGGTCCACAGCCAAACCTTTGCGTGGAAAATGAAAGATTTCGGCAACAATGTAGTTAAATGTGTATGAGAGGTCTACAAGAATTTAATCAATAATATTGCACACCACGTTCGCTAAATTGCATCAATTGATTGTGGTCCCGATTAAGAACCTTTCCCCAAGCAAAGGACAGCAGCATTCCCTGTTAGGAGATCAAAGTCAAAATTGAATTAGCATCTATTTATGCCAAAGTGTAACAGAATTTGCAGTTTTATAAAATTCCGTGAAATAGGTGGTCTTGAGATATAGCAATCATGAAAATCGTGAAAAAATCAGCACAGCTGCACAAATTTAATCAACGTTTATTTGTATCAAGGTCTAACATAATTTAATGTTTGATGAAATTCCGTGAATTAGTTATTAAGATATTGCTATCAGAAAAATCGCGAAAAATACTGGATATAGCAGCGGTACTTGTTTGGGCAAATTACACCCAAACGTTTTCCAAATCAATTTATATCAAGGTCTAACAGAATATGTAGTTTGATAATATTCCGTGCTTCACAGTTCTTGAGATATAGCTCTCGCTGAAATAGTGAAAAACACGGGATATCAGCGCCACCAGTTGGGCCTTATACAACCAAAAGTAATCAGCATCTATTAATATCAAGGTCTAACAAAAATTACGCTTGATGAAAATCCGCGAATTAGTTCTTCAGATATAACTATCGCGGTAATCATGAAAAATGCAGCACAGTAGTACCACCTTTTCAGTTAATGCACTGAAACCTAATCACCACCAATTTTTATCAAGGTCTAATTGAATCTAAAGCTTGGTTTAATTACATGCATTAATTCTTGAAATAGAGCGGCCACAAAATTTCTGTCACACACAGGTTAATAAATAGACAGACAGAAAGTCCTTTTCCGAGTCATGTACAAGGCATCCCAAAACATGTAAATCTCTCAAAATATGAAAGTCGAAAATTTTCACGATTCCAATACTTTCATCTTTTGTATACAGAAGAAAGCAAAAATGGCAATAAAAATAAATGAATAAAACATGACACTTTCTAGAAAATCCCGTCCCATCTATAGCTACTTTTAAAAAGCAAACTGAAATTCAGCTCACTTATGTCGCCGATATCTTTCTGAATTTTCACGATAATTGACTGGCCTTCCTATATGAGTAACCCTATATAGTTATCTATTAAATAATAAAACAAAGTTTTGCTATCATTCGCGCATGCGCAGTAAAAAATTATTTCATACAAATTTACATATTTCATCAAATATTTAAAATACTCATATTATAATTTCAGTATATTATTTCTAGTGCACTTTGTCAAGTTTTCAGAAAGTGGCAATAAATTTCGTGAAAAATCCTGCATGATATAATCCAAAAACTTGCGTATTTTTTAAAAAAATTCTAAAGAAACTTTATATTTCCATCAATTTACGTGCTATTCTTACACAAATGAACTCAAATGTTTTACATTCGTGAGAAATAAATTGAACACCCCCTACTAACTTTACAACAATTTATTGTAGAAAAAAGTTTCTGCTACCAAACGATTGAAAGTAAAGTGTACTTTTAAATGACGTATGTAAAATGTAAAATGACGTATGTATTTCCTTAGAGGGCCATCTACATATCAAAACAAACCCAAACTTTATTTTTATCAATGTCAAGAACCAATTTTGACAAGATATTTTAAATCTCCAGTTCAAACTATGCCTAGATACTAAATTTCACGAAGTTCCTACGATTAGTTTCAGGCAAATTAATTATTTAAAATGAGCATATTTTAAGGGCTATATCAAAATTGAAGTTCGGTACTCAATTTTTGAAATCGTACAGAATGATTAAGTCACTTCTATTAATGTATTATTTCTTGCCAATATGACCATTTTACTCACTTAATATGTTTCGGCTTTTGTTATATAATGTAAAATCTTTTTCAATATTAATTTTATAATGTTCACAAGAGCTGAATTATCCGATTAAAAATATATATAACGTTAAGTGATCAACATAGTTTTCGAATATGTGAATGTGATTGGAATTTTATAGGTGTTTTTATAATACTTTTTCTCTGATTTTAAATTAATTTTACTTCCTCTTTTCTAAATTTATATGTGAAGAATATCGACTAATACAAAATTTAGAATAGAAAATAGTATGAAGCAGTATACAGAAGCGATGTAGAAAAAACCAAAACAAATTGCGTCGAATATAAATCTTAACTCCATTGCTAATGGCATATTTTTAAAACTTTTCAGCTAATAAACAACACATATGCATTTATAAGAAATTTTACTTCAAACATACATACCGCAGAAAAAATAAAATAGGTTTTTTAGACTGGAGAAGAAGCTAAAAATTCAATAAAAGATAACAAAAATAATCAGTAAGAATTTTTTTTCTAAGTTAGGACTGTTCATTAAAAAAAAAAATGACCTTTGTTAATTTAAAAATAAAAGCGAAACTAATTTACATAACTAACGTAAAATTGTACACTCAGAAAAAAGAATTGATTAAAACAACAAAACATGTTTTGTTGAGTACATTTTGGTTGTTTTATCAAAATTTTTAGTTGAAGTAAAAAAATTGATTTTGTTGCTTGGACAAAAAAAATATTGTTAATAATCTTACAAAATGTTAACAAAATTTCATCAATTTTACTTGAATTGACAAAACCTGTTTTTTTAATTTTACAATAATTTTGTAATTCCAGCAAAATTTTGTTGTTTTTGCAAAATTTAAATTCTTGTGTAGTAGCTATAACTCTCTCACGTAACTCGATTCATTTGACATATAATGCTATATAATTAAAAGATTAACATAATTTTTGGATAATTAAAACTTTTTTTTATTGGGATGGACCAAGGTAGTTTTAAAAATCCCCTTGTCCCATTTATTACTTTCTTCTATCTTTACAAGAAGAAAGTATTGGAATCATGAAAATTTCCGACTTCTGGTTTCCGACGGATTTTAGAGGGTCCTGAACACGATTTGACTGTTTTTTAGAAAATGACTGTCAATGACTCTGCCTGTCTGTATATGACAACAATTTTGTGGGCGCTCTGTCTCAAGAACTAATTTACAGAATATAATAAAACTTTATATTCAGTTACTTCCTGATATAAATTGTGGTTGATTAGCTTTTGGTGTAAATCGCGCAACAGGTGGCGCTGCTATGTTGCATTTTTCGGGATTTTTGCAATAGCTGTATCTCATTTTCAGCAGTGAATTACGCCTGTAATCTTTGAACGTAACTCGATTTATTTTACTTATATGGCTATATAATTAAAGGATTAACATAATTTTTGGATAATTAAAACTTTTTTTCATTGGGACGGACTAAGATAGTTTTAAAAATCCCCCTGTCCCATTTATTACTTTCTTCTATCTTTACAAGAAGAAAGTACTCTGGTACCGGAAGAAAGTACACTGGTAAAATATAACAGTGAATTTTTATCCTGCTTTTTGCAGGCGTAATTTACTGCTGGAAATGAATTAAAAATTAACTATGTATTGCCGTATGCTGGGCTTTGTATTGTCGTCTCATGTTTGCCGCAGAAATTTGCGTTCTCCTGATGACATTTCCATCTTGTGCTGCGATTGGAGCCGTTCCAACATAGATAAGAGTGAGAAATGCCGATCTCAGATATCGTTCCTTGTAGCTCAGTGGTAGAGCCTCAGAGCGCTGTCTCGGTTTTCCTTGAAAAAAAGCGGGATAAAAATTAAATTGGTATTATTCAAGGTTTGCAGGCGTAACTTACTGCTGAAAGTGAGTTAAAATTGCATACTTAGGTTGGGTCATTAACCAAAACAAGTTCGTAATATAACATATTTTATTATTTAAACAAACAAAATATATTTTGTTGAAAAAAGAAAATAGATTGTTAATAACACATAGCATATATCTATGTAACAAAAAGAATTTTGTTAATTCAAGTAAAATTGAACCATTTTACTTGAATTAACAAAACATTTTTTTTTTGCTGACGATACAAAAAATTTTTTTGGAATTGCAAAAAAAATCAACAATATTTTTTTTGTTGATTCAAACAAAATTTCCATTGACCCATATTTAAACGAAAAGTTTTGTTGGGTCAACCAAATTTTTGTTGATTCAACAAAACTTTTTTCTGGGTGTATTTCATATGGAAATACGATTTACGTAATTTTAATAAAAATTTTAAAAGCAGAAACAGAAAAAATAAAAATAAATAAAAATCTTAATCTAATCAACAATAAAAAGAGTAATATATATATATATATATATATATATATTTTTCAAATTAGGCTTTTCTGCACATCACCCCTTAAACCAGCATCTTGCCGTTTTTTAAGCATAACTTTAAAACTACTTGAAAGAAAAAAAAAAATTGTAGGTTGCAATTCATAATTTTTTCGAATATTAATTTCATAATGCATAATTCATGTTATAAAATGATAAAAAAAAAATTGCAAATTCAACGTATTCATGTTTGGATTTTTAGTATTTATAACCTAACAAAACTTTAGCACATTAGGATTATAATTTCAAGAAATATTAATAAAAATATGAAAATGGGATTTAACATTAGGAGTTCCAAATTTTGAATGTTTATAATTAAAAAACTTATCAACCCAATGACTTGAAATTTTGTATCAAGACAGTTTGAACCGAAGATTGAAAATATCGTGTCAAAATTGGGTGTTGCTGGAAAATTGGGCTGATTCTGATTTGTGGATGCCCCCCTAAGCAAATTGTAAATACAGCATTTAAAAGTAGACTTTATTTTCAATCGTTTAGTTCCCATAACTTTCTTCTACGATAATTTGTTGCAGAGGTAGTTCGAGGTGTTCACTTTTTTTTCCACGACGTTACATGATGCACATAGTCATCTGCCAGAGCTACAGATCAATTGGAGCATTTCCTTTTACAGGGTGATTGTAAATATTATTTTTTTAATTCAATTAGTTATTGGCCTCCTAATTGCATATGTGGATAAATTTTCTCTGGGAAATATGAAGCAAAAAATGTTCTTTACATCCCTGAAGTTCCAAAAGATTCGTCAATTATTTTTCTAAATATTCCACAAATCATCTAAAATCGAAAGCCTCTATTGACATTTGGCCATATAGTATATGTCAATTCCTCTACTTTATATAAAAACTAGTTTTTGGGGGCCACCGTAATACTAACCCATCATGGATATGCATAATATAAAATATGAAAATAAAACATGTGCAAACTATTTATAAAATGCATTGCAATTCGAATAAAATCATGGCTTGATGACGTTATAAACTTTAAATGCTCTATTATTGAATTTCGTAAAAGAAACACCCTTATAACTCAAAAAATGATAATCCTATTAACTAAGAGTTTACTGTGCGTCGGATTAAGCGTCTCATTTCCAGTTAAAATATATCTTTGAGTTGAAATTTGAATGAAAATAGTGTCATGAAAAATCGAAGAGTGTGGAAATTGGATTACAAATATCTCGGCAACTAATTATCCGATCAACTTCATTCTTTATACAAAATTTATGTTTTTTTATTGTCTATTATATTCACTCCTTAAAATAAATAATTTCGAAAATTTTTATATACCTTTTACCAGAACGAATATTTCAAGAGTCCGAAAAAAATAGTTCCGGATAATCGAGGTTACTGAAATTCAATAGGCTTCTTCTCATTATTACCTACTACGTACATACCAAATTTCAAGTCTCTATCTCAATTTGTTCGGGAGATAGAGCGTTTACAGATACACAGATACACACACAGACAGACGGGCGGCAATTTTTTTTTCTAAAAATATTTCGGAATCTCTAGGGTTTTTTTTTTTTTTCGATTTTTAAAACGATTACAGGATTTACCCTATACTACGTATAGTGGATAAGTAATATCACTTTTCAGCACTTTTTCATGAACTTTTTTTTCTAAAAATTGCTAAATTAGAGACATGCAGCACCATCATCATCATCATCACAGAAAAAGGACAAATTTTTTCACCTTTATTTTATGCATTTCCTTTTTCAAAATATTTTCTAACTATTCTTCAGCTCCCACTCCTCACTACAAGACTCAAGTTTGCAAATCCACTCCTGGTCCATTTATACATTAACTGATTCAAGAAATACGCGAAAAGTCGTGTCTATCTCGAAATAAAAGACAGATTTATACATAAAGGAAGAAAATGCACTGTAATTCGTTTAGTAAAACCGTACGTACTCTCGGGAATATTCCGAATTATGAAGCGTTTAACTGAATATTGTTCGTTCGCAGATAATTGCCCTTTATGGCACTCTTTATGATGATATGACATTCTACAGAAGGCAAAGTAAGCCCGTTGAAAATATCATCACAATATCTTCTTTATTGTTAAATTTATTCTTGAAAATTCGCGTCCGGCATGGCATCTTGTATTATTTTATGGGATAAATGTGTTTCTCTGTGCTTCTCTGCTTCTCTGTGTGAATAAATGTGTTTCTCTGTGAATAAATGTGCTACTCTGTTTTTTTTTTTTTTTTTTGGACATGAAAATTGTTTGTTTTAACATGTATTATCACACTTTAAAATTATCACCATCTTTCCTGTTGCACCTTGTATATACTATAAATCATTGCATATACTCTCAAAAAATTTTGTCAAAAATGTAACAATTACTGGCACCAAGTTGATGGAACATACCTGTGATTGGAAAATATTTTTTCGAATATTTGAAGAAATTTCTCTCTTGACTGGAATTTCTCTGGAAATTATGAACTTAGCTTTGCGATTTTTTTATGTTTTGAGAGAAGAAACATACGTAAAAATTCCGTTTCTAATACGAAAAAGGAAAAAGTAGCACAGCTGCCAGGAAGCCCCTATGATTGGGTAATTTTTACGTTAGATTGATGAATTTTCTGTATTTTGGGAGAAAATAGGCAAATCAAAGCGAAAATTTTCGTGTTTTAACGAAAGGCAAATGGCAACGGAAAAAACCCATTATTATTTTTTTAGAGTATATATATATATATATATATATATATATATACTGCAAAAAAAATTGTTGATTTTACATTATAATAAACAATTTTTTTTTCAGTGTATATATATAGTTTAAAAAATAAATATTTCAGTGAAATACGTTTGAATGTACACTGTTAAAAATTTGCAGCAAACTGTCCAGTCATTTGACCGTTTTTGTAGAAAATGGTTACATAACCGCTATTTAGCTCTATTCTGACCATAAAATGAGCAATAATACAGTCAGAGTATAGTTAAATTACGGTTATGTAACCGTTTTCTACAAAAACGGTCAAATGACTGGACAGTTTGCTGCAAATTTTTAACAGTGTAGTATTGAGAAAAAAATTGTAACAATATTTTGTTTTTGTAAACTTTACTATTACATTTGAACAATAAAATAACAACAGCAACAGCAAAAACTACGAGTTGTACTGAGCATTCATTTGAAAATAAGAAGCAATTTTTATACAAATATTTCTGCATCATTTTTGTCATAGAGTAATATATCTCAGTTCCTCTACTTTACATAAAAATATTACTTTTCAGTACTTTTTTTCCATAAAGATAGTTTTCAAAAAAAATGCTAATTTAGAGACATACAGCGTCATCATCATCATAAAAAAAGGGACAAATGATTTCAGCATTATTTTATGCCTTTCCTCTTTCAAAATCCTTTCTAACTCTACTTCACCTCCCGCCCCTCAGCACAAGCCTCACATTTGCAACTCTACTCCTGATCCATTTCTTCATTAGCCGATCTAGAGAAGCCCAAGAAATACATGATAAAGCCGTGTTGCATCTCGGAATAAAAGTCAGATTCATACATACGCATTTAAATTTAAGACTGAATAAAGTCGAAAAAAGTATTGTCAATGCGAAAATTACAAAAACTGTAACTCTGAGTCAATGACAAAGAATCTAAAAGCGACGAAACTAATATTATGCATTAAAAAGCAGGGGAAAAAATCATATTCTTCTTACGAATAAAGAAATTATTTTAATGCGCCATGAAGGAATAAAATGAATAAGAATTGCCTAAAAAGTTATTTGTTGTTTTGTAACAAGGGACTGTAAAACTACACCGTGTTCTTTATTTAATCGAGATTGCGTTTTTCTCCTCAAAAATTAACAGAAGATGTGTCAAAATTAAGGTGAATGTAAATGTATACCGGTGCCAGGAGAGCTATAGAAATTATGTAAAATTTACTCGCAGGAAATTAGTTTTTTATGGCCTGTAATTTTCTTTCGTGAAGATCAAAGAAGATGAGTTGCTGTAGAAAGTGTTAATATAAAACTTAAAATTTCACCAATAACAGAAAAAACTTTTCCGGAATTCTTCAACAACAGATTTTTTTTTCAGTATTTTATGTAAATAATTTTAAACAAAAATGAAGCAATATTATTATTTAAAAAAAAAAAAATACTGCTTGACGTTTTTATTAAGTAATTAAGAATTGCTTTGTTTCTTTTTCAAAAGCATATCTGCTATGAAGCATACAAGATAATTTACTTACACGCTTACTTACTTACTTACGCTGAACTCAGAAATAATAATAATAAAAAATCAAAGGAACCAAAGGAAAGGCAGATAAAGTATAACATTAAAGAATATATAACTAAACAATAGTAATAAGTGTTACCATTATGTATAAAGGTAAATATGTACTATTTTTATTATTATTATTATTAATGCAATAAGATTTATAAAATTGAATTTTAAAAATTCCCATAACTAGATGGAATTTAAAAAAATTCAATCTAGTAATTGAAGATCCTTGTTTTGTTATTTAATACTTTTCAATATATTCGAAAATGTGTTTATGACATCTGTTCTTCTAACTATCTGTCCGTTTGTCCGTTTGTCTGCGCTCTAACTCTCATAAATAGACTCGGATTGGTTTAAAAAAGAAAAATTAGTTGTTTGTTACAAGCGAATTCAAAACGGTAACTTTTTTAAAATTTAATCTGAATTACGTTTTTCTCATCAAAAACTAACACAAGATGTGTTAAAATTAAAACTATAGGATACAATCGGTGGAGAAGTAATTTAGTATTTCGCTAAACAATACAAAATGAATGTATATAAAGTGATATCGTTATTCTTAAATTAGTTTGATTAGTATTTCTATTTTATTTTTATATTAAGCATTCATGCATTATTTAGCATTTATCAAACTCCTTTTTGTTCTAATTCCGGACAGGTTTGTTTTTCCCTCTTTAAAGACAAACTTTTCTCTAAATGTTTGCTAGAGAGATTTTATAATTACTTAAAAGTTGCTAATTTTATAAATACGCAAAAAAAATCATTATTTAAGTTTGTGCAACAGTGATTAAAATACATATGTTGTTTTATTTTTGCGTTAAATGAATTATCGATATAGAATAGTTTTATAGCTGCAAAGTAATTAATTTTATAGTAAACTTAAGAATTTTAATGATGAGGAATTATAAAGTATATGTTAAACAATTACGTATGATTTATCGGATATAAATTACGATATAAGCTGCAATCTTCTATCTAAATTTCTATGCACCAATTAACAAAAATAAGAATTACATTATATTTCTCCGCTATTTATTAATTTTATCCATTAAAATAGGAAGAATATGGCAATAAAAGAGGTTGAAATTCTCTGTCTCAGGATTGCATGGCGGAAGGAACTAAGTTTTTTTTCCATGCATGCTTAGAATGATTGTTGTCGGATTCGAATCGTCTACTTATACCATAATATTTTATTTAAAAATTACCTATATTGTACGTAATTTAAAAATCACGATATAAAAATCATCAGTAGAACCTCAGTTATCGAACTATCAAGTTGTTGAACAATTCGATTTTTGAGCATGAAACTCGAATGAAACTTAACTTGGTTTTCGAACCGAAATTCGGTTTGTGAACAGTGAGAATGTTGTCACCAAGCCACAAAAGTGAAAAAAAAAAAAAAAAAAAAACGTAGCAAAACCGACAGATTTATTTATTTTACTTATTTTATTTATTTATTTATTTATTTTGTAAAGCGCACTTACATGGAATATAGAGATCGCAGCATTAACGAAATGTATGCATTTTCAAATGCCTGCACAGCGAGATTGCTGAATGAACTGATGTTTATGTTTATTTTCATTATTTTTATTTATTTATTTTGTTTTCTTGCAATCAAATCACATAAACAATCGATAAAGTGATCACGATGCTAAAAAAATTCATGCGTTTTGAGATTTAAAACAAACCAGATAATTTAGTTATCCTAATGATCAGAATGAGTAATAAAGAAAACCTTCTCCTTTAGCTCAGTCTTAAGTCATCCGAAGTTTCACCAATATACGGTTTTTCCTAAACATTTATTAAAATGTTATACGTATTGTAATGCGTTTTTATATTTTATTGTATTGTACTATACAGTGTATTTATTGTTTGAAATAGGTAAGTGGGAACCAAATAATCGCATTTTTACTATTTCTTTTGGTAAAATTTGATTCGGTTCTGAACAATCGTTCGGAACGAATTGTGTTCAAGAACCGGTGTGCAACTGTAATTATTACAAAATTAACTGTAATTATACAAAGTCAATTTTAAGTACAAAAAAAAAATTTTTTTTCGAATATAATTGCGTGTTACTCTTGCAACAAAATGCTAAATTTGTACAATAATCACACGTACTAGATTTATTTTTATTATTATTTGAGCGGTTTCGAAATCAAAATTTAGTCTGATACTGAAAATTTCAAAATATGTAACAATTGAATAATCAATGTACTCAGTTGTCATTACGTTAATATTTATCATCTAATATAAAATGTATAAACGTCGAAAATATAAATGTAAGGTCAATGGGATAAATGATGATAATAGTCACAAACAACGTTTTCTGAGTCCTTTTCCTTTACATGCATAGACATCTGCAGTGCATATTGACCTATATTCAACTGTATTTTTCAAAGGACTGCCTTTTTTTACTCCTGATTTAAGAATATCAAGCGACTGTACACCTCTCAAACTGTTGGATGGCACTATGACCTCGAATTTTACAAACATGGACTATCATAGTTTTTCCACTTGAACCTTCAAATGGAAAAAACAATCCGTGGTATTTATAATCATACAATGCCAAAAACCAAGCAATTGTCCCTGATTGCTACTGTTATATTCATCTGGTTCTGTTGTGTTATTACGCTAAAGAGAAATTTCGTGAAAGATGTTTCATACCTATTCTCTCATAAATGGATCCATCTCTAATTGGAAAAAAAATATATTATTATTAATTTTAAGTAATTATTAAGGGATCACAACTATTTTAATATACTTTCGACTTCCATAAAGTATTCAGTTTTAAGGCGGCTCTGATTCAACTTATCTTTTGGTATTATATTGTGTAACATGTATTTAAAATTTTGAATTTTCATTATAAATTTTAAAACTTCTAAATATATAATTGTACTTGTTAAATGCATAATTGTACCGTATATAATTGTCTCTACCTGCTACTTATGTAAACATTCGATTCTATTATGTCGTTCCACTAAATATTTAAAGCCAAGGTTTATAAAATTGCCTCCTTTATATTTTCTCTTATAAATACAACAATGATTGAAAAATAAAACACATGAACATATGAACTGAAACATATTTAGCTTTGAATTAATTATTTGGGCGTCACAAATGTTTCAACGTATTTATGATGCAAAGAAAAAATAAATATGACACTATAAGGCGGCTCCGATTCAATTAATCTTTTGCTAATATACTGTATAAAATGGATTTAAAATTCTGAATTTATAATAAAAAACTTAAAATTTGTGAAATTTAGTAAAAAAAAAATAGTTAAAATTAAAAGTGTGTTTCAATTACTATACTCAACTACCCCTTTTCAAACAAAATGAAACATGAAAAGTAATATCTTTTTTCATACATTATAAATGTGGTTTTAAATACTTAATAGCTAATTATACATAAGAATTTATTGTTTCGCAAAAGATATTAATCACTTCCAGAAAAATGAAGAAAAATTTTAACTAAAAAAAAAAAAAAAGCATAAAGTTCCGCAAACTTTCAAGTTCTTTTTTCCCTTAACGCTCTGTTAAGTAATTAAAACACCTAAGCACGTGGCAGAAAATTCCTTTTAAATCCGCTGCAGTGAAATGAGAAAAACTAACATTTCTTTCCTGAAAACTGTTATTTTGGTAACCTGATGAAAAAGCAGTATTTTTTATGGGCAGCAATCAAGACGGATTTCCTCTAATTCTATTTCTTCCAACAGTAAAAATTCTTTTTCTTTATCGCGCATGTAATTAAACTTGCATCATCATCTTCTTATAGCAAATGAATTTGTTCATTAACAATAATTAAGAATTTATTTTTTCAAGAAAGCAACTACGAGTTGTTTTTGTTCATATTAAGCTTCCAGTAATAACCCGAGCTTTCCGACTACTTTTCTTTTAATCCTTTGTACTTTTACTAGGGCTTGCAGATTCTATCATGAAACAGGGGGCACGTTTTTATTTTTCTTGTGCTCATTTTAATATTTAATGCAAAAAGACCTATCATCGAAAGTTCCATTAATAATTAATATCACCTGCATTATTTTGTAAATCCTTTGTTGAAATCCTTTCATGATTTGTTGATGTTTCTTATGGCCCTTTTGACTTTTCTTTTAATTTTCTTTGAAAAGGATGTAAACATTTTTTTTCCTTTTGTTTTTTAACGAAAAGTCGCTCTTTCTTATTTCAAGCGCAAAATATTTTTCTGTAACTTTTTTGCAGTTGTTTTAATTTTTATTATTAATCAGCAGAATTCTCGTTTGAAAAAAAAATGTTTATTGGCAGTATGCAACAGTCTCTCTCAAATCCTTGTTTTAAATTACTAAAATTAATATTAAAGTATAAATCTCACTTTTTTTCGCATAATTTATCAATTGATTATTCTGTTTTGCGTATTTCAATTTAGTCTCTAACGTAAAACATTTGAAACGTGGACATTCATAATGTGCGAATTCTTCAAATAAGTGTACAGAATTTGAATACGGGGGGGGAAAGTCCGATTCAACTACATGTTGTTTACAAAAACTATACCTAACACAATATATTAAAAAAAAATCGTAAAGGAATTTAATTAATATATTTAAACGCAACAAGATCAATACCCAATATATTGACCTACCCTAGGCTAATCAACGAAAGTTTCATACAAAAGATAATGGATATATACTTGAAATTCACCCAGGAATAAACTAAATCGTTTTTGCTTATTTCATGCGCAAAATGTTTTTCTGTAACCTAAGATAGTTGTTAGAGTTTCATTAATCTCACGAAACCCTATTACTCCCACTTCGTTGTCTGTCCTTCACAGAGCCCGTTCCTAGAAACTATAGAACTTGCAGGCATGAAAATTTGTGTACTTATAGCTGAATACCTGCTATGAAGATCAAAATCATAAAATTTGAAAAAATCGTATTATTTTAATATATAGAGATAAAAAATCAAAAATCTAACAGCCTTTTCCTATTAAATTTGAACATTTTTTCGTTATAGCAGTTGCTAACAATTAAAAATCCACAATAAAATTCTTTCTAAACTAATTAGTTTTCTATTGAAACAATTCCACGTGAAAAATGAAAATGAAATAAAAAGTTACACCAATTGAAAAAAAGATTAATATGACGTCATATTGGTAATAAAACGGAAATTTTCAAACATTTCTCAATATTACAAGGAGTATGAGTATGTGTAAATACAGAAAACAGCTTCATATGACGTCATTAGATAATTAAAAAGAAAATTAATCTGACGTCATATTGGAAGTTTAACGAATTTCTCAAATGTTTAAGAATAATACAAAGAGAGTATCAATATGAGTAATAGAGATTGGTAAATATATGAGTTTGAGGAACGTATTAAATCATGATAAAAACCCGATTATGGAAATGTTGGCATATTTTAACATTTTGAAGGTCTCTATACAACATGTTTAATTTTGAAATTGATTTTTTTTTAATATCACATTAGAGCGGGCCTATTCAGATATTCGAAAAAACGAGAAAAATAGACCGGTAAATTTTTACTTTATAAAAACCATGACCTTTTTTTTTTTTCTTTGCTAAATCAAATTTATTTGGATTTATTAAAGAAAGGATAAAGTGTTTTGAAAAGAATATTAAACGAAACCCTTTGTGCGATCTTCGATCACACTTACCCACTTGTTTTTATTTTTATTATTAATCACCTGAAGTATAATTCTGATTTGGGGAAAAACGATGTTTATTGGCGAGATGCCACAGTTTCCCACAAATCTTTAATTTAAAGTTGTTACATTAATATTAAAATTATAAATTTGTAAATAACTTATCAGTTGTTTATTTTACTTTGCGTATTACATCGACAATCGAAGGAAGTTGTACCGTTCATAGTATTTGCGTGCCTTTCTAAGGCCTGTAAGGTTCTAAAGATTTCAAACGTTGCCGTTTCATAATATAAGTAACTTTCAAACTAAGCACACAGAATATTAATACAACAAAACAGCCTACTTTTGTAGCTGTTTTAATTTTTAATATTAATCATTCAGAAATGCAATTCTCATCTGGAAAAGAAGATGTTTATTGCCAGGGTGCAACAGTTTCTCTTAAATTCTTATTTTAAAGATCAAAATTAAAATTAAACTTAATATTAAAATTATAAATTTGTTACATAATTTATCAGGTTATCATTCTGCTTTACGTGTTAAATTGACGGTCTAATAAAATTGTACCGTCCATAAGATAAGATTTGCATACCTTTTTAATGTATGTAATTTTCTCAAGATTTAAAACACATTGACGTTTCGTAATATAGTAACTTTCAAATAAGCGTCCAGAATATTAATACAAGTAAACAGTCTACTTTTGTATTTGTTTTAATTTTCATTATTAATCCCTCAGGAATACAACCCTCATTTGTAAAAAAATATATTTATTGGCGGGATACAACAATTCCTTTTAAATTCTTAATTTAAAGACTAAAATTGATACTAATGTTATAAATTTGTACATAATTTATCAGTTTGTTATTCTGCTTTGCGTATTAAATTGGCAGTCGAATAAAATTGCATCGTTCATAAGATTTGCATACGTTTTTAATGCATTTAATGTTTCGGAGAATTCTTTTCTTTCAAAAAAAAGTTGTTAAAAAATCGCCGCAAACCTTTAAAATTCGTATTAAAAAACTCAAAAATCGCAGAGAACAAAATTTATTATACTGTGCTAAAAACTTGAATGCGAATTCCTTTTACGAATGTCAAAAATTTTCTACAAAACGCTAGAAATCACATAAAAATTTATCTAAAACTTAAAAAATTTCAGAGGGCAATATTACTATATCGGGTTAAGATTGCAACCAGATTATTTTTACGACTGTCAAAAAATCGCCGCGGAAAGCGCAAAAAATGCTAGAAATTGCATCAAAATCTCTAAAAATTAAAAAATAACAGAAAATAAAATTTACTCTACTGCAGTAAAAGATTCAAAGCTGATTCCTTTTACTAATATCACAATATTGCTTTCGTAAGCGAAAAAAACATAAAAATCTCAAAAAAATTCCAAAATCGCTGTACGAATTCAGAATAAACTTTACTGAAAAGAGGACAAAATTCTCTATATTGGGCTAAAAGATTGAAATGAAATTCCATTCAAATCTCCACATAACGGAAAAATAATAATAATAATAATAACCACTAAAAATCGTTAATAAATTAAATCTTAAAAATCTAATAGAAAAAAAAATTGTCTTCGAAATGCATAATTTGAGACAAGTGGGTACCAACATGTGGGTGTCAACTCTTGTATCTCTGTGCGCAGCGGTCTCTTCAGAAGATAACACACACAAAAACATCTTTATTATATATTTATTTGTTTATTGCAGAATGTTATTTCCACAGTACTTTTAAAATTTTCTGAAAGAGGCCTTAATTTTGGTTGAAAGCACTGCATGCTATGAGCTAAAAACATGCGGATTTCTCTCTATATTTTTTACTGAGACTTGTATGTTGCCATGAATATACGTGCTTTTCTTACACAAATAAACAAAAATGTTGCGCAGGACCCTCATAGTCATCTGCTGCATATACAGATCATTTCAAGCTTTTTTTTTTTACATGGTGATAACATGTTACAGTTTTTATTCAAATTGTTGTTTGCCCCATAATAGCCCTCGTGACTAAATTTTCACAGAAAAGTATGAAGTCATACATATTCTTTACAATCCCGAAGTTCCAAAAAAATTTGCCAAGTAGTTCTCTAGCTATTCGAAATTCGTCAACTTTCTTCTATATCATGAATGTTAATACTTCAAAATTCGCTATGACATCGCCAATAAAATCAAAATTTTTCTTCATTCCGTTGTACGACAGCTGCAGTAATCATTGGTTGACTTGGATGCGAGCAGTCGATGTGCAACACAGCTACGAAAAGTTTTTCTGTCCTGTACCGACAGGAAAAGATAGCCTCGATATGCCTCGGTTTTAAGATTTTAGCTAATTTTACTTGAAAACATGAAGCTAAAATGCGTGGAACCCACGCGATTACAGAAGATTCATTCCCAGTTCTCGTCAATATTGAATTAGAAAAAAACATTTCGCCAAATTAGACACCTATAGTCAAGTTGGCTTCATTAATTGCAATCTATTTTTGTCGCGAAATTTAGAGATATGTCGTCAAGTGTCGCCAAGCTTGGCGAGAATTTGACAATGGCGAATATGAATATATAGTGTTAAGCATATAACAGTTGGAAAGATTGTTATAACAATGAAAGAAAATTTGCCAAAAAGCCATGTTCACTAAAACTAATAAATTAAACCCGTCTATGGAGGAATCTTGCTGTCTTGTTTCAAAAATGTCAGTCGTCCTAAAATTTCAAACTGCTATATCTCAGCCATTTTTTTTAAGATAGAGATAAAACAAAAATTGCATTTAACAGAAAAAACTTTTAAGATTTCTAATTTTTTTTTGTACATCTTTTGAATTTGAAATCTTTAAGTGGCTATCACAGCGCCTCTTTCCGGTGGAATGTCCCCAAATGCAACTGGGGCCTGCTAGCTATAGCTAAAAACCTATAAATAAATTTTGGCTCAATTCTATGAATAACTTCATACATTTTTCGGTGATAAAATAATGAAGATGGCACAAAATTCGCTATTACAACGCCCTTTTCCGGCGGAATATCCCTAAATTGACGTGGGTTATAATCTTAAACCTATAAATGAAATTTGGTTGAATTCTATGCATAACTTCATATACTTTTCGGTGATAAAAAGAAGAGACACACACGGACACACGGACAGACAGTCATTTTGTAAAAACATGTTTTTTGAAATCTCTAGTCCCTAAAATGTTTAAATCCGTCGAAAACCGGAAGTCGAAAAAAATGTCAATTACAATACTTTCTTCTATTATAGATTGGAGAAAATAAAAATGCATACTCACATGCTCAAAATCATAAACACTTTTCAGTTGTATTGTAGATTGTTAAAAAGTTAAGAAGCAACCATTTTTAATCATAATACTCCTTTTTACTTTATTAGGTAGCTTTCAGTACAAAAAAGTATAAAGCTACCTATTGCAGCCGTTCGGAGGAAAGTAGTTCCGGAAAATTTCGATATATTTTCACCGATCATGACCCCCAGACCCCAAAACCAACTTCCGTTCAAATGTTGATTTATATATATATATATATATATATATATATATATATATATATATATATATATATCTGACCTATGTCATACGATAACGCCCGTATTTATGAATCGATTTTGATGAAACTAATTGTGTGTATTAAGGTCACTAATGTCTCGACCGAGTTCGTTGGCCAGCTTGGTCCGCCATTTTGTTTCAAGATGGTGGCCATTTAAAAATTTAAAACTAAAATAAATATACAAAAAAAATAATAATTCAAATTTATTTTAGGTAGCTTTCAATACAAAAAAGTATAAAGCTACCTATTGCAGCCGTTCGGAGGAAAGCAGTTCCGGAAAATTTCGATATATTTTCACCGATCATGACCCCCAGACCCCAAAACCACCCTCCGTTCAAATGTTGATTTATATATATATATACATATATATATATATATATATATATATATATATATATATATATATATATATATGACCTATGTCATACGATAACGCTCGTATTTATAAATCAATTTTGATGAAACTAATTGTGTGTATTAAGCTAACCAATGTCTCGACCGAGTTCGTTGGCCAGCTTGGTCCGACATTTTGTTTCAAGATAGCGGCCATTTAAAAATTTAAAACTAAAATAAATTCACAAAAAAATTAAAAATTAAAATTTATTTTTTAATTACGTTTTAGGCCTTGATATAAGGATTCCAGAGCATTTTTTGGTTTACCTCTATCTTAAAAAATGGCTGAGATAGAGCAGTTTGAAATTCTAGGGTGGCTGACATTTTGAAACAAAACAGCACATTAACGCGATTACTCGCAAATTATTTTCTTTCGTTGTTGTAATAATTTTCCCAATCATACGCATAAAACTATATATTCATATCCGTTAGCGTCAAATTCTCGCCAAAATTGGCGACATTTGGCGAAATATGCCAAATTTGGCGAAATATCGCCAAAATTGGCGACCAAAATAAGTCTTCATAAATGAAGCCAATTTGGCTATTGCTCAATAATTTGGCGAATTTCTTATTCAAATTCAGTCTTGAACGAATCTTTTGTAAACGTTTATTTGCATTTTAGCTTGCTGTTTTCGTGTTACCTTAGCTAAAATTTTAAAACGAAGATATAGGAAAGCTACCTTTTCCTCCCGGTACAGGCCGGAAGGACTTTTTTTTTTTTAAATATTCAAAGCTCTCCGCCATATTTATATTTTTCATTAAAGCATCATATTCCGGAAGAGTAAAATAAGCCGCATGAAATTTCTGAAAAGACACGCAGAACTTTCCGAATTTATTGCACAATCAAATGTGACACTTTTTAGCTATGCTCGTGCAAAATGTCATTTTCTGCATTTAAATTTCTTTCTATATATCTTAAGAGTTCGTTAATAAATCTTCAACGACTTTCAGCAGTCACAGATATCACTATATATCTTATATATGTCTTCTTTGGTGTCTTTCTGTTAAAATAACCATTAATGCTACACTTAACATTTTCAATGAGAACATCTTGTAATGCTGTTGTAAACCAGTATAACATATATGGACTTTTTTCTGTTCTAAATAGATCAGTATAATTTAAACGCTCTTCAAATATTTACCAACCATAGTTTATAATATATCTGAATACATTTTGTGTGTCACAAGGAAAGAATTGTAAATGCTATACATACTCTTTTCAATAGCAAATACGGTGTAGTGATCTTAATAACATATTTAAAATTCTGAGCAATGGGAGCATATTTATAGAAGTCAGAGTATGAACACAGACGAACACAGACGAACCAAAGTCATTAACACTTTTCAGCTGTTGTTGGACGTGTTTGAACAAGGTAGAAAACGCTTTTAAAACGCATACCACAACTGAAAGCGAGCTACCAGTAATTATTGTTCATGTAGACAGTCTGTAACCAAATTGTTTTGAGTGTCCCTGTAAATGAAGGATACATTCTATGCATACTATATTCTAGAGTAAGCGCTTTGTAGAGCATCTCAGCGATATGTATCAATTTAAATATGTGTAAAATAGTGAAACCGTATTAAAATACGCTGCAAACAATTTTCCCCCATAGATCGTAATATAATGGAATTCTTTTCAGAGTCCCTGTAAAGAACCATAAATGCTACACACTTCATTTTCAATACCAAACATGTCATAGTAAACCTCAATAACATATATCAATTTCAATGCTATTCGAGTATATTTACTCGAGTTAGAGCACGGACAGACGACAGACAGACAGATAAATATCACCGAATTCATAAACACTTTTCAACTATGTTGGAAAGTGTTATAAAGGAGATAAACCATTTTTAAATCAAAATGTTATTTTATTTAAAGTCCTCTAAATATTCAATATTCTCCTATATATTGCAATTTCTTGTCAAAGTTGAATATTTTAGAAAAAAAAGAAATAAACAGATACGAAATTATTGAAAACACAAAAACACACACACAGAACTTTTCGAATTCATTTCGCCTTCAAATGTGGTATTTTATAGCTAAGCGATAGCTCGTGCAGTTATTTTTCTGCATCTAAATTTCATTTTATATCTCTTAAGAGTTCGTTAATAAATCTTCAAAGCCTTTATCTTGCTCTCCAATTTACTTCACCTGACTCGGAGAAAGCTTTTGACATGTTCGAATTTGTAGAAACCAAGTGTATATTCTTAAAAAGGCGAACAGATAAGTAAAGAAAATATCCGTAAACAAAAAAAGAAATGAAAAAGTCATGACGAAAAGGCACGTCAAATGTCAAGGCTGCCGTGTTCTTTTCCCTTATTTTCAAGGGAGGGGGTTATTGGCTTGATTAGGAAAAGCAGAAGCGTAACATTTTCATACAGACTTCCATGTTTTTGAAAAAATAAATAAAAAGTGATATCTGCTCAACATCAAAGGATTTAGGTTTGATTGGTATCCTCATTGGCATAGAGGTATATGAAACGTGCATTTTTTATTTTTATTTTGAATGTTTGCGTAAGTTTATTTCTTAGAAATATTTGAAATTCCTCATTTCTTGTATCAGAGCAATATTGGCACCGATACTTTTGAAAAGGGGTTAGGTTGTTTTTATTTTTTTATTTTTGAAGTATCAGCAAAGAGAAATATCTATGTCATCATACGAGTTCAATATGGTATTCATTATTTTATGAGAATTTTTAAATTTAATAGAGATTTTATGTTTGTAAAAATTTTTAAATACTCAGCAAAGTCACAAAATGCGTTATTTATCTTATGTGCTTTTATATTTGTAGAAAGAATTATCTATAAAAATCAATTATTTTTCTCCTTACGTTTATTTCAATATATTGTTTTTGTTCATTTTATTATTTATTTAATTAAATAATTCTCTTTACCTTTTTTTATTTTATAGTATTTGGAATATTAAAAGAAGATAAGAAGAAAACTTAAATGAAATTTAATGAAATGCGTTATACTGGAGAACTTTCGAAAATTTCACAAAATGAAAGTTTTTATGGAAGTACTAGAAGCACTCCTCAGTTATACGTTTCAGAAAAACGAAGATACATAATAAGTTTAACGATTAATCCCAAACATATTATTGTTGTTATTTAAATTTTGAAAGATTTCACGTTTTTAAAAATTGCAAATCTTCTTTTATCACATTAACTGATGTCATAGCACACAAATGCCAGAAATATTTCCCGGAGCGCCCTACACTGTTAAAAATTTACACCAAACTGCCCAGTCATCCGGCCGTTTTTATAGAAAACAGTTACATAACCATAACTCTATTCTGACATTAATAAGGTCAATAATATGGTCAGAATAGAGTTAATATAACTGTTTTATAACTGTTTTCTATAATTACTGTCAAATGACTGGAGACGATACGTGATGCAGGAATACGTGTGCCATTAATATTTTCGTTGAAGACAACTTATTGCTATGAAACGGGACTGTTGGTAATTTATTACCTTGTAATTAAAAAAATAATAAAAAAGAAGAAGAAGCCCGTGCTACACGAATACGTGTGCCATTAATATTTTTATTGAAGACAACTTATTGCTATGAAACGGGACTGTTGGTAATTTATTTATTACCTTGTAATTAAAAAAAAGAAGAAGAAGAAGCCCGTGCCTCCCCCCTCTACCCAAGCATGTTTAGTAATTTTAGTTTGGCGTTCACCTTGTAAAAATAACTAAAATTTTGATATTTTAAAATTTAGAATGTATAAAGTTAACACTTTGTGTAAAATTGCTGTGACTGAGAATTGTGAATCGACTCGATAAACACTGAAAACCGTTTTGTGAATGTCTGCCAAAAAAGCCCTTTCGGCGCAATGTGTGGCAGTCAATGTGTTAAATCACTAGATATTACTATTACTAGTACTACGACTACGACTACTACTACTACTACTAATAATAATAATAATAATTATTATTATTATTATTATAATTATTATTATAATTATAATAATTATAATAATTATAATGATAATTATAATGATAATTATAATAATTATAATTATAATGATTATTATTATAATTATAATAATTATAATAATTATAATAATAATGAGGTTTAAAATATTTTTGAAACTATCTTCATTTAAATAAATAGGTGTTTCTGACAAACTGAATCAAAACTTTTATTAATATTATATTATTATTAATTACAGCTTTGGTTACCGTTACTTATACTTGGCACAATAGAATTAAATTAATCTAAAACTTTGAATAGAATTTTTTATATGCATAAAATCCATTAAGAGATACATCCGTATTAGATTTTTTCATCATTATACATTTTCCGATGATATTTTCAAGGAATATTTTTTTAGTAAATAGGGCTTTATTTTCTTTAAAAAATAAAGAGTTTTCTTTCAACAAATTTTAAATAGGACATCGCAAATATCAAACACAGATTATAAATATTATATTAGCTGGATAAAATTTATTTCGTTATAATTTCATTTTTTTTCCTCATGAATGTCAAGTTATCCCTCAATCTAATAAGTGACATGGCTCACCTTTAACTCACTGAAAAATAATCATAAAAAAATAGCCCTAAAAACAATATTTAAAAAAAAAGAAACCTCCTAAAAAATGCATCCTACTCCAGAAACTATCATTAACTTATTGAAATATTGACATATTTTTGGCCCTCAGCGCGAAATTTTTTTGGTATTTTCTAATCCCCACCCCAGGGTGCCTCAAAATGATATATGTATTAACACCCACGGATCCATAAGAGATGAGTTATTTACCTGTTTTTATTCTCTGTATTATTATTTTCGTCATTGCCATTTCTTCTCTTAAAAATTCTAACTTGGTATTACAGAGCTCTGAATCTGCGTTTGCAATTATTCAAATCTGACAGCAAGGGTCATGGAGATTTTTTTTTCCCCAGTGTATCCTCTCTTCCCCACATCCTCTGTCTCCAATTGAGTATTTTTTTATTATTATTTACGATACAAAACGCTGCCGACCGAGTTATTTGTTATTATGTATGCATTTTCAATTTTACGCCAAGCGTTTCCTTTCTTCTTTTTTTTTCTCTTTCTAATTCTGTTTTTTAACAGATTTCTGAACGTTTTTTATGTCATCCCTCGCCGTGTGCTCCAAACGGAAATCGATATGCTAGTGCTGAGCGACGCTTTAACACTGGTATTTTTTTTTTCTGGTGTGATACCATTAATAATCCGTCTGGATTATTGTAATTTTTTTCTCCCTCATTCTCAGTCAGTGAGTCTGTTTTTGGCTTTAATCGATGCCTCGAGAGTGGGGCGATAATTTAAATATTGATGCTAACTTGTTTAAGAACATGAGCTCATAAGTCGCAAAACAAGGGTGATAATGAAAATATACTGAACTCATCTTTTTAAAATTACAAAATATGTTTCGGTAAAGGTTTGCGCTCTTCTTTAAAAAGTATAAGAGTTATTTTGTTGATTGATTCAATCTTTCGTCTTCCTTTCTTTTCTTTTTCTTTTGTTTATTTGTTTAATTAATTGCTTACTTTTACTACTTTTTCTTCTTATGAATAACTTAACTTTCTGTAAAATGTCATGACATAAAGAGAAGTACTGTAATTGCACTGTAATTCAACCAGTGACAACGTATGCATCTGTCTGCCATTTCTTCGTTTCAGAAATGGCTTTCGTCTTTATTGCTTTGAATTTCGAAACATCTATCTCAGTGTTGTTTGGACTTAAATGGTGGTCATATATAGAAATCAGTCTGGATTATTGTAATTTTTTTCTTCACTATTCTCAGTCACTGAACCTGTTTTTTGTTCTCATCCGATACCTCGAGAATAGAGAGATAATTTAAATACTGGTGCTAAGCCAACTTGTTTAAGATAATGAACTGATAAGTTGCTAAACAAGAATGAAAATGAAAAATATACAGAACTCATCTTTTAAATTACAAGAATCGTTATTTGAGGAAATGCAGTTTTCTTTAATAAAGATAAGAATTATTGTGTGATTGATTCAAGATTTTATTTATCATTATTTATATGGTTAATTACTGAGTATTCCAAATTTTTCCTAATATATCACTCATAATAGATCATTTTCATTTTCATAAAGATATGAATTAAGTCAAAAAATATATTAAGAACCTACACTAGTCACGCGAAGAAACGCTCAAGCTAATGTTAGGTCTATGGGAAGGTTCTTGGCAGATTTCCCGCTCGCATTTTAATATTTTCAAATGATATTTATTTATTTATTTATTTATTTATTATTTATTTATTTATTTTTGTATAGGATAGTTGAGGTTGATCTCTAACGTTGTTAGTTTTCACTTTTTTGATTTTGGTTGCAGTTTTTTTATAAGCGGACATTTTTAATTTTGGAACCGGTATGAACCGGTTCTGAAAGTGAAAGTGTCCCCTCATATAAAAAAAACTGGAACCAAAATCGAAAAAGTAAAAACTAACAACGTTAGAGATCGGCCTTAGCTATCCTATGCAAAAAATATCATTTAAAAATATTAAAATGCGAGCGAGAAATCTGCCAAAAACCTTCCCATAGACTTAACAGAGTTTTGAGCGTTTTTTCGCATGACTGATGTAGGCTCTAAGAAGCATTAATGAGAATTACATACCCTGAATAAATTATTTAGATTTTATATTCACGAAAATTGTGAAAAATACTATGCATTAGTATGCATCCTTGTATTCATTCCATAAATAATGAAATAAAGTTTCGACAATGATGTCATTAAGGTCTTTTGAAATTTCAAATTTATAAATATGCCTTAATATTTTGCTAATTTTATTTCACTATTCTTTTCCTTTGTTTAAGAAGAAAAATTCCTTGGTTTGTTATTCAAACTTTCTACCTGCTATCTTTTTCCTGATTTGGCAGATCAAAACTAGTATGATAACGAGAAATACAATAGCAACCCTAAATAATAATAATAAAAATTTAAAAAAAAGCCAGGAACGTTCTTGGAAAACAATGGGCATCCCACATATTTTCACGGAACGTTTCTTGGAAATATGAGAAACTTATAGTAAGCTCAACAGACATACTATTGTCTTCTATTTTGATGTTTGATGCGCGATGGTTCAAAATAAGGAACTGGTATTTTACAAATAAATGTTATTGTTTTTTTGTTTTTTTTTTTTTTTTTTTTTTTTTTGGGGGGGGAGGGGGGGGGACTACCTGGCCCATTATTTATGTCCCAGAGTTTTTTTTAGGGTGTAGCTGGTAAAACTCAAACGTATGTAGTACGTATTATGTTTCTATTCACTTCATGAAATTTTATACGTATGATTAATCTAAATTCTGAAAGGAATATGTGTCTTCCTATGTCATAAATTCAGTTCTTACAACTGCATGATGCATCAAAAATTAAAATACATTGATTCCGTACTTTTGAAGCATAAACCTTAGTGAAATTCGTGTATTTGCTGAATTATTGAAACTCGTATTACTATTTACGTATTATTGAAACTTGTGTACTACATTTCTTACATAAAAGAATATTTTAAAATCTGTAAAATATAATATCCTGTAACAAGAAAAAATAATATAGAAAGCTTTAATACAGACACACTAATAAGAATCTTTTTTCAGTTTTTAATTTTTTTTTCTATTTAATAGTTGCTTGTCGTAGTTACGCTAATATATCAGATGAAAAAAATCAGTAGAACTGCGATTCAGAAATTTAGATGATCTGTTTCTTCATATCTACACAATATATAATCGAACTCTTTTATAGTGAGCTCAGATAAAGTGAGAATTCAGTTTTAACGAGTAAAGAGAGCCGAAAATGTTGATGTAATACAAAAATGCATAGCAAGAAACTTGGTTTTAACAAGGGAAATTTTTAAATAACGAGCAAAAATTTATATGTTTTCCGTAACAAAATACTGTGTTAAATCTTCTGTATTCTAAAAATGTATTAAAATGTCAGGATAGTATCACGAAGATATTATCCTTTCTGAATCACGCGTCTTAATTCATGTAGTTTTCTTTCTACAAAAATAATTAGTAGTATAGTTGTTTCTTTTTCTAATTCACTGAATTAAATAAAAGAAAAATTTGTTAAATGCATGTCGCGTTGGAAATGATTAAAGAAAAATAACTTTTAAAACCCATTTTAGTTAATACTGGTGCTGAAGTATATTTTCCATTTTTATAAACCTAGAAATGCAAATTTGTGAAAATAAATGTCAATAATTTAATTTATTAGCTGAAAAATAATTTTATTCTGCTTATTTAGAAACGTAAAATTGCTTTTATAAAAGTAATCATTCAATAATTTTTAATAATTTCGCTGAACACAAATACATTGATTTAATATAAAAGAATATTGTAAAATATAATACGTTGCAAAAAGAAAAAATAACACAGAATACCTTAATACAGACGCACTAGTAAGAGATCTTTTTCAGTTTTCAAATTATTTTCTATTTAATAGTTAATTGTCGTTAGTTCCTCTAATATGCCAGTTGAAAAATATCAGTAGATCTGCGATGCAAGAATTTAGATGATGTGTCTACACAATATATAGTCGAACATTTTTATAGAGTGTACATTTTTTATTATTCCTTATCTTATGTTAATTATAAAAAATCTCAAATTTGATCATTGCGAAAACTTTGCTATAATGATTAAATGGTCGCTTCGTTGTCGTATTAACTTTGTTGGACGATGGAATATAGTCTCGCTTTGCTGGACCTAAGTGGGAATTTCCATTTTGAGATAACCCCCTTGCAATAGCACTTCACTGCATATCAGGCCCACAGGTATCCCTTTTGAACTAGTAAGTGGTAACCCTGTGTGTGTACGTGCTAGCCAGCAAATCCTGCCAATATAAGGGCAGTCGAAGCCTTTCAGGCATTCACACAACTATTTTCTAGCTATTATTCTAACTCGCAGCGTTGCTCGTTGCTTGTCTATCTCACATTTGTTTTCTGCATTCACCCAAGATGTTTTCAAGAGGTAACTTGTTAAGCATATTCTCAGTCACTTATCATAAAAAAAAAAGGAACTCGTTGTAATAATATTTTTATTATTGAAGAACGCATGTCAAATACACTTCAGTTTGACAAGAAAAGAATCGTGGCTAATTTACTAAACAAGAATACACTGTTTGTTTCAAAACTTTTAATGGTAGCGTACTTCTATTATATTTTACCGAACTATTGTATTTTGCATTTCTAATATTTCAATTTTAGGACAGTTTTATTCTTTAATAGTACTACACTGTACAAAAAAGACAAATGTTTCTTAATTTACGAAAGTATAATGTAAACAGGAATGAAAATATACAATAACCATTTCCGAAATAAACATGATTTCGAAAAAGCGTCCTTTATCTTTAGAAACTCTGAAACCAATATATTTTTGAGATTTAAAAAACCATTTATATATATTTAAAAAAAAAAAAAAAGATTATTCTGCTGCCATTGATTTTTAGAAATTTTTTGGAATAGTTTTTATTGTGTATTAATCAGTTTTCTCAACCCGGGATATAGGTTTTAAGGATGCTATCGATTCTCGAGTAAACATTTTCAGTTGCATGACTAAATTTATACATGCAAGAGTAACAAAATAATATTAACTTTAATTTTAATGTTAATTATGTTAATTTATCATGTTTGTCTGTTAAAACATGTTTGTTTATCGTGAAAATGTTTACTTGAGAATGGATAGCATCCAAAAAACCTATATTCCAGGTTAAGAAAACTGATTAATGCACTATAAAACTACTCAGAAATGTTTCCGAAAATCAGTGGCAGCAAAAGAAATTTTGTTTTAATAAATGCTTCTTTAAATGTCAAAAAAATATTGTGTTTCTGAGGTTTCTAAAGTTAAAGAACGCTTTTCGAAATCGTTGGTAACTCGGAAGAGGTTATTGTTTGTTTTAGTTCGTGGTTATATTATATTTTCCTAGATTAAGAAACACTTGTATTTTTTTATAGTGTATGGATTCTTTTTTTTTCTTCAAAAAGAATTAACATTGTCGCAAAAACATTATTTTAACCGTGGTAAACTATTATCAAGAACGAAAAAATATGCGTCAAGCATAGATTATGAAACACTTCCCAACACATCCAGAAAACTGTAACGAAACTTTACCCTTAAAAAAGTGAAAGAAGATATGTAAGTAAACAGTTTAGAAAACATATAATGCTTTGAAAAATACAGTTTTTGAATTTACATTTCATTGTCAAAAATTAGTCGAATTATTTTGTGCAACCCTGTATATAATCTATAGATTTGGATATATACTTTAGTTCAGTTAGAAAACTAACATTTACCAATTTTCTCCAATCGATGGAAATGCAGTCAAAATCTTTTGTACAGCCCTGTATATTATCTAAAAACTTTTGTATACACTACTTACTAAGTTAAAAAGTAAAAAAACACATAAGGCAACTTAAAACTCACTTTCAGCAATTACCAACAATAAACGACAATGTATCTTGTTCTTTACTTAGCCCTGTATATGAATTTATTTATATTCCACAAACTTCTGTTAGTCTACTAAATATAGTGCAGCAGAAAAATGTGCAGCACAATTAAATACTACAGTTAAGCAATTCACTCCCATAGTCTGTAATACTTACGAATTCCCTTGTATAGCCCTGTATATGATCAACCAAATTTATACACACCACGTACTATACAAAATTTTAATTAAACTTAAAAACGCAAACCAACGTTAAAACGCACTTATCACACATAGACTGTAATTATCGCACGTATACTGTAACCGATATATTTTGTGTGTCCTTGTAAATGAACGAAAAACGCAATGCACACCATACTTTTAAGCGAGAAATTTATAGTGCACCTCAGTAAAGCATATAATTTTCATTATGTTTGAAATAGCGAAACACCATTAAATTACACTGCAAACGATTTTTCCCCGTTTACCAATTTCTAACAGAATTGTTTTGTTTGACCCTATAAATGAATAATAAATGCTTTGCACCCCCTATTTTACAAAAGCATGTTTTAATGCGCTTCATAATTATATATCAATTTCATCATGTTTCAAACAGCGTAGCATCATCAAAATACAATTGAAACCATTATTTCCTATTTGACTGTAATGTAACGGAATACTTTTGACTGTCCCTATAAAAAAACCTATAGGTGCTACACATTTCATCTTGAATAGGGAACATGCTGTAGTAAACGACAATAACATACAAAAATTTCAGAGCAATCCGAATATATTTACGAGTGTTAGAGTACGGACAGACGGCCAGACGGCAGACAAACCGAAGTCATAAACACTTTTCAACTAGGTTGGAAAGTATTAAAAAAGTGTTGGATATGGATCCTCCAAAGATTTTTACTATTATTGCAAATGCCTACAATGCAATTCGACCAGATGTATTTCCTAGTTATTAAAATATTCTAGAATGCTTTAACTTATTCATTCTTATTTGATGCTCATTTTACTGATGTAGAATTAATGACTAAATCTTTTAAAAATTACGTTCCCGTTTAAAGTAGAAATAATCGTAGATAGTCGATAAAACTGTGATGCTTTCTCTGTGTCCAAAGTTTCTCAGTTTTCAGTAAAACATCGGTACGTAATTTTTCGGGAACAAAATTCGTGAGAAAATGATTAGGAAAGTTGCACGTGAAAACTGAGCGAAATTAGAGGAGTTAGAAGTGTATGTTTTGAGTAACACACTTACGGGCAGTATAAAAAATATTAAATTCATTAGTTTTCTTATTGCACCTGACTATGTGATGTATGTGCTGAAAAAACAAAAGCATTCAATATAAGATAAATATTTTTTTTTCTAGTATTTAAAATAATCGTTAATTTTAGTTTTAATATTTATCTCTCAATCTAATTTAACAGTAGTTTTTTTTTTATGGAAATAATATACACATTTTAAATTCTAGAATAATATGTTTTATGTAGTTTTACTGTAATACCTTTCGCAAATCCTTATACTGTACACAGGGCAGATGGATAAAAAGTGATCAGTGTAAATTATTTGAATATTTTTTGTTTCTTGTAGGTTTTTTTATGTATTTATTTATTTTTCAATTTTTAGCTGTCCAGTTTTTGTTTCAAATCATTTTATAGAAGTGTAGTACAGTAATTCATTATTTTAAATATAATACTAATTATAAATGATTGCAAAATACACAATTTTTTCACTTTGGTCATTCGGACGAGTTTTTAATGCTGATTGCTACTCTTTATATATCAAAGGAAAAGAATCAGTTCAAGTAATTCGCTCTAAAATTAATGCAAGAATTTCAAATAACATTAAAAATGAAAAAAAAAATTTAATTTGCATTACAAATTTAACTTGTCTTGAAAATTTAACTTGTATTGTAAATTTAACTTGTATTGTGAATTTAACCTGAATATTTTCTAAACATTTTCATAATTTATTTCAAATTTTTAATATAGATAATTATTATGCATATTGTATGTACTTAATTCAATATTCTTTCGAAGAAAAAAATCTTCTTCAAATACTTTCTCGTAAAATTTTTGAAGAAAATATTGAAAATTATGTTGTTTAGTTTGATTATATATTTTTAAAAAAATCACAGAAAGTCAATCTCTCATTCTGTGGTTCATTTTCTATTTAGTTAACATCTTACTCGAAAAGAAAAAAAAAATGTTTTCACTTCAGAAAAAAAAATTGTTTGTAATGAAACATTTACTAAACAAACGCGTGAAATCATTGCTGATATTTTTTTTCTTATTAATGTATTAATTGAAAACAAGTAATATAAAAACTTTTTTTTAGTCAATTCCTACTTAGGTCAAATAGAATTTTTTTTTCCAACGATCTACACGCTTCGCCACTGACGGTATTTATTCCTAAATTTATATCCTGCTAAATATCTTACATAAGAGAAATTTTTGAAATGTATTAAAAATTAAATAAAAAATAAATAGGTAAAATACCAAAAATTAATAGCTCGAAAAGTATTTCTCACAAAATTGTTAGACAAACTGCGTTAGAAAGTTGCGTTAGAAATTATATTTTTCTTGATATAAATTCAAAATCTAATGATTATGCCGTTTTTCAAATATTGAATTTAAAAAATTACCAAACTTCACAATAAAGTGCCATAGCGATGTTACAGTTAACGATAATACAGTTTTTTTTCGAATATTAATTAATTAATTAAATTTTATTATTTAATTTTAGTTTTATACTTCATTTCTGTTCAAAAGTATAGACTCACTCCACATTTATAGTCTCCTTCGCCCGCGAGCCGCCTGATCTTCGTCCGTGAACAGCCCCTTTATCTTTTACGTGTGAAGGTGAGACTATAAATATGGAGTGGGTCTACACTTTTGAACAGAAATGAAATATAAAATTAAAATTAATTAATTAAATTTAATTAATGAATTAATATTTGAAAAAAAAACTGTATTAACATCAATTGTCATCCAGTACAAGTTAAAAAAAATTATTTGAACTTGATAGGATGAATAGAAAATATTTTATTAACGATTGAAAATTATATAAGATATATAAATATATAGAGAGTGTGAGCTAATAGTAGGAATTGAAAGATACGTATTTGTGTAACTTGATATGCATTCTTAATGAGTAAAATCATTCTTTAAATTTAAAAATCCCTCAAATACCAATTGTGAAAAAAAAATGAAATTGAAATATATGTACTTAAAAAATTATTTATCTAATGTCCCTATGCATCATTTAATGGCTATCCTCTCTTTTTTTCTTAAATTAATCTAACAAGTGTACCTCCTATTTGCAAATGTCGTGATCTTAACAAAGTATGAATATAAACGCCGGAAATTTCTTATTTATTCGTTTTGACACAAATAACATTATTTATGCCCAAAGTAACTTCTTTCCCCATAACTTTTAAGTATTTCTCTCATTTCCGAACTTTCTCATCAACATTAGCAATGGATTCTTAATTACGCGTTATCCCCTTCTCCTTCTCCAAAACAAACCTCAACGAATTAAAACCTCACCGTTCTTCGGAATACTTTCTCTTCCTCTCTCCTCCCCCCCTTTCCATTTCCTCAACCTCTTCCCATCCCCCCTCTTTTACCCAGTCCCTAAAACAACCCCTTGGATCGCAATCCACTTTTTGATGAATAATTTAGCAAGCAGAGTCAAAACTCGAACTCTTGCCTCGTTAGAAAAGAGAGAGACATACCAGGCATTCTGTCGCATAGCTTTGCATGTTAAAAAGCATCTGTCGCATTAGATTTTAGGGAAGCTATTTTCCTCTCCCTCTCATCAGCATGTTGTCATTTATTCCCTTGCATTTTCATCTTTTCCGGAGCATCCGTCGGGATGCGGTACAGACGCAAGTCTTTTAAATTGACACACGCTGTCTTAACAAGCGAGTGTTGCTCTTTTCCCGATGAGTCTCCTTCTTGTTTGTACAGACGTAGCTCATTTAGACAACCTTCTCTCTTTCTCTTATGATAATACACCCCCCTTTACCCCGTCCTTATCTTTTCCAACTCTCTCGTTCGTATCTCATCATGAACAGATAGGACCCGAAATAATGATTACGTATGCACATTTTAACGTGACCTGGTCCTTTACTTTGCAAGCAATGTCTGGCACCGGAGGCAACTCTTTCCTCTAGTTTCTGGAAAACTTTTCTTTCTCCGTCTTTCCAGTTTTGATGTTCCCGTCTCTTCCTGAAGCTTAAGATACCAATTTGGAAACATATTGCGTGTCCACACGTACGAAAGGGTTAAGCTCGAAAATGATGATACTTGTAGGTATTTGATTGGGTTCCAGGAGAAGTTTAAAGATCTCTCAGAATTACAACTTCCCATATGCGAAAAAGCTAAGTAACACTGAAAGAATAAATTCACGTAACGCAACACGTGCTCTATATAATACTTAAGAAAACTTGTGACTTAAATGTATTATACACACTTGTTTCATTCATGATCTAACTTTTCTAACAGAAGGTTGTTATTAGGGAAGAGACATGCTGAGTCATTGGAATGCTTTTGGGCAATAGTGTGTAATATTATATGACCCAATTTCTTCTTACAATTAGAAAAATAACTATACAGCACTGCATCATACTGCATCGCATTATTGACTCCGATGGCCTCCATATTTTAGACAGGTAAGAACCACAAAAACTCGGTTGGAAAGGGAAAAAAAAATTGTAACGTATTTTTTCTTCTACTTTTTCATTTTTCTTCTTTTTCTTCTTAGTCTTCTTAGCATTATAATTATTATTATTATCTTCACTCTTGATATTCCCATCTCTTCCAGAAGCTTAACGTACCAATTAGAAAACACATTGCGTGTCCACACATACAAAGGAGTTAAGTTCATAATTGATGATACTTGCAGGTATTTGATTGGATTCGGGGAAAACAGTAACGATATCCCAGAATTATAACAGCTCCGTGTGCGTAAAAAGGTAATAGTGAAAAACAAATTCGTGGTAAGCAACACGTAGTGTCAATATAAGTTTTTAAAAACACATATTTTATTCATTCATTATATAACTTTTCTCCCAGAAGATTATTTCTAGGTAAGAACGTGTTTGACTAGATTATTCTGATAGGGAAGATTTTAGGCAATTGTAATATTGAGTTCTTGGTCGTGGTAATGTGGATTTGATACGATGAGTATTTCGATGGCAAAAAACAATATTACCTTCTAATTAATCCGGAAATTCGGAAGAAATAAGAATAGGCACATTTAGACGAACAGGCAGACATGGGTAGATGAAGGTATTTTAATAAATCCCAGGTTCTATAGATATTGCACATAAGTACAGGAAAACGTTGGCTGCCCATGACAGCGCAGGGCACCCGGGCCCGTAACACAATTCGGGAAAATGTTACATGTTAGAAGCAAGATGATTAGTGAGAGAAGTGATTGTTTCTTGTACCATGACATGAAGTCGAATGAAAATTACATTTCGCCAAAAGGTTACAATATGGCGATCGTTTCTCCAAACAGAGCATAAAGACAATTAAAAATTTAGAGAACAGAGCCATTTTTGGCATAAATTATCCTAACGAATATATTGGCGGTAGCCAACATGCATGGGAATGCAAAACCACACAAATGGGGCTCGGAAAAGTTTTCGCATTCTTGAACCCGCGAACCTTAGAGATTGTTATGACTTCGACATGTACGTTGGATATTTTTGGACCAGAGTTATTCAGATGCGCTTGGGAATCATTGTAATTAAAAAGGGTGTGTATGAAGAAATCAGTTAGCAACAGAACTTTGTGACCAAATAAGGAGATGGCAGATGGTAACTCTTATGCTAGCTATTTGAAAGGGTAGATGTAGCGGTTTTCCTTTACATAGGACAGAATAGAAATATTTTTAGTGTAACTGAATTAAAAGGATATTAGAATAAACGGAATGAGATTTGTTACATTGAATTTAACAAAATGGTGGGAAAGGAAAATGAAAAAGTATTTTTGTAGAACAGTGAGCGTTAAAATAATGAAAAAGGGAACAAATTTGGAAAGGGGAATTAATTGAGAGGGGAATAATTACTAAAATTGCAAAAATTGAATAATATATGATGCGACATCATATATTTCTCCTCCTTAAATATATGATGTCGCATCATAGCAATATTTTGTACAGTTCTTCCAAATTCTTCATTTAGAAAAATAAAAATGGAAAAATTAAATGTCTAATTTTTTTTATCATACTGTAATGAAATGGTGACTCAGATTGGCAGCATATTTGTGACTATGAAACATCACAAATCGTTTCTTTTAAAAACATACGATGATTTTTCGTTCTTTTCTTAGGTGCATTCGTAATTATATAAATATACGTAGCACCTATAGTGGTCGTCTGGTTCATCCGTCTGTCCGTCTGTCCGCATATATCAGCGCAAAAACTACCCAACCGAATGGTTTGAAATTTAATATATATAATCGTTGTATAATTTTGCAGAGCCATTTCAAATTTTATGAAAACTGAATCAAAACTTAAAAAGATATTAATAAAAGTTTCTTTCATTCTATTAAATCCTATCATACGTAATTAATTCAATGATATACCATGATAGGTAGTGATTCTAGGTTGCCATGGTGATTACGTCCTAGTTAAGATGGAGTCATATTATTTCCGTATTACTGAATTTAAAAACCGAAATTGTATACTAAAATTGTTTAATTATAAGCAATCATATAATCTACAGGCAGTTTTTTGGATAGATGTTTCCGGAGAAATAGATATTAAACTTAAAAAAGAGCTTAAATATGGATTTCAAGTTCTGAAAATTTCAAAGCTAGGCTTAAGTTTCCCATTGGAATTTTCAGTAAATCTCAACAAAATATAAAATGTTGCTAACTTAAAATGTACTTATTTTATTACGGAAATTAATCATATCATAATAACAGACGATATAACTCCTTTTTTAAGTGATATAATAACTATGATTTTTTTTTTACATTGTCTTGTATTGGATATTTGCGCATAGTATAATTTTAATGTAACAGAATTGTAACTAATTGTTTGTAAAGTGTATTGAACTTAATTTCATAAAATAAAATTACTATCTATAATTTGAAAATCTGCACATAAAATAAATTTTGTATTCATGCATTTTTGCATAAGAGTGCAACAGCTATTGCACCAAGATCTGAATATTTATAAATCTTGTTATAGTACAAACGCACCTCATTTGTGACGTTTGACGTACAATTTCCAACTTGTTTTATTTTCACTTCTTCTTCTATTTATTATTATTTCCTTCGAATATGATGTTCCTGTGTTGTTCATAAGCTCACAAGTACAACTAGTCGTTGGGGGCCACCGTAATACTTACCCATCATGGATATGCATAATGTAAAATATTAAAACAAAAATGTGTCAACTACTTATAAAATGCATAGCAATTCAAATAAAATCGTGGCTGGATGACGTCATAACTTTATAGGCTCGATTACTGAATTGCTTGAAAGAGGTTTTTCCTTATAACTCCAAAAATAATAATTCTATTAACTAGCGGTTTATTGCATCTGATTAAGCGTTAAATTTCCAATTAAAATATATCTTTGAAGTGAAATTTGGATGAAATACAGGGTCATGAAAAATCGAAGAGTGTGGAAAATAGGATTACAAATATCTCAGCAACTAATTATCCGATCGACTTCATGCTTTATGCAAAATTTATGTTTTTTTATTGTCTTTTATATTCATTTCTTAAAATAAACAATTTCGAAAATTTTTATATACCTTTTATCAGAACGAATATTTCGAGAGTCCGAAAAAAATAGATCCGGTTAATCGAGGTTATTGAAATGAAATAGGCTTCTTCCCATTATTGCATACTAAGTACATACCAAATTGCAAGTGTCTATCTCAATTTTTTCGGGAGATAGAGCGTTTACAGACACACAGACACACACACAGACACACAGACACACAGACGGACGGCAAATTTTTTTTTCTAAAAATATGTTTTTTGGAATCTCCAGTGTCTGAAACGTGTAAATCCGTCAAAAAAATTTTTTTCGATTTTCAAAACGATTACAAGACTTACCCTATACTACGTATGATGGGTAAGTAAAAGGGTTAAACTCGAAAATGATAATATTTGTACCTATTTGATTGGATTCCTGGTAAAAATTTAAATTATGTCAGAATTACAATTCCCCCATATATGAAGAAAATTAACAATGAAAGAACAAATTCACTCTATGTAACATGTCCCCCTTCAAATGCTAAGAAAGATTTCTAATTAACGTGTAAGACAGATTTGATTCATTGATGATATAAGTTTTCTGACAGAGAATTGTTATTAGGTAACAGGTCTAATCGACCATATTGCTCCTGTAGGCATGCCTATACCCAAGTAGCACAGTCTGATGGCCCATCGTTGGCAGTTTGTGGAAACTGTTGGGAAATGCTGGGATTAGGAATGGCAGAGTTGGCACATGGTTGAGGAAATGCTGGGATTGGGAATGGCAGAGTTGGCACATGGTTGGGAAATGCTGGGATTATGAATGGCAGAGTTGGCACGTGGTTAGGAAATGGAAGGTGCAGAGATCCCATTAATTTGGAGCGTATGTGAGCAGAATTATGAGCAGCAGACGGTTGGACCATTGTTGAACCTTTGTTGGTAAATGGTTAGTTGGCTATTCGTATGACAAGGTGGACATTTCTTACTGTCGGTCAACGTTGAACGACAATTAGCCAACAATTAGCATACGTTGGCTCAACCATTTTGTGCTACTTGGGTAGGCAGTGGTTTGTAAGATGATGGGATAAAAAATTTTGTTACATTTAAAAAAATAACCATGAAAAAATTAAATGTCTAAATTTTCCGACAGTACTGCGATAAATTAGTGACTCAGATAGTAGCCGTATTTGTGATAAGCAAGCACCATAAACACAAGGTTGTAAAAAATTTATATAGAGGGAAAAGTAAGATAAAACCGGGTACCTAACGGTTTTTTCTTATTGAACGAAAGTCTAGAAAGAAGAAAAAATAAGAACACCACGCAAAAGTGTTTGGGGACATCTGGCTTATTGAAAAACCACACCTGTTGCCACAGAAAAATTCTTCCCTACTTGGAAAAAAGCATTTTCTAGGGCAATATAAAACAGCTCCGAATTTTAGTGGTAGAGTTAAACCGAGTATTAAACAGAAATTAAGTTTTTACATTTCCAATAACAAAAAGATTTATTGTAATAAATATTGAATCAAAACTTTGAAACATGTATAATATTTTTAAAGTCAGTAACTTTTTTTCCGGTTTTCAAGCAATGCTTAATGTTGTCATGTAATGAGACTTTTTCAGATTTTTCTTCTCGTATCCGCTGTACTCCTCATGTGCCTACTCTTTGCAGACTGAACATTGTATCCATCCTTCACCACCTGTTGAGTGAAGGATGGAATTTGTAGAATTCATTGCAAAACCATGGGTACCCGGTTTTGCACCAACAGACGACCAAAAATCAACATGGTCATTCTTCTGGATAGCTGAACGTACACATTTCTATTTGGCATCAAAATATTGTGTGAAAGCTATAAAAAACAGCGATTAACTTACTTAAATCGATCCGTCAGGCTGGATCTATTTCAAGAGCAGAAAAGCCGGTGAAAAACTAAAACTTTTGAGGTGAATTTCTTTCGAATAGCACTGCACGGACACAGAGATTAACACACTTCAAAAGCCGATGGCACACTACTAGGGGAAGCTAAAGGATATAGTAAGAGGGATGCTGTCCACAGGGCAGCAGCCATCAGCGATAAAATAGGGTACCCGGTTTGATCCGTCTACCCAGTTTCACTATACTATCTCCTATATAATGTGTTTGTTCTTTCTTTTTTCCTTATTTTTTATTCGAATTATTTTATTGATATTATTATTATATTACTACTACCATTGCTATTACTATTATTATTATTATTGCTATTACTGTTATCATTGTTTTTTTACCTTCAGTTTTGATTATCTCGTGTTGTCCATCAGCTGAAGATACCAATTTGGAAGCATGTTGCACGTCTAGATGTATAAAACGTTTAAGCTCTAAAATAATTATGCTTATAGGTATTTGATTGAGTTCCAAAAAATCTTTAAAGATATATTAGAATTATAGCTTCTCATATACGAACTAGTATACTGGGCCCGTCCATGATAAAATTATCTGCTATATTATTCTTATAAATTAATTTAAATAGCAGAGTTACACATCAGCAGTTACGAAGTATATTGCATTTCTTTGAATTTAACACGGAGTTACAGTGATCGGAGAGTAAGAGTGAATACCGCAACAGCGTCCTCTCTTGCGTATTAAAATTTAAAATTTTTTTAACATATGTATTTTTAATTATAATCTCAAATATAAAATTTGAAGCATTTCTGCATAACATAACATAAAATAACATATCTAATCAATATTAAAATGCCTAAAATGATGAGAAATATATCATCTGAAACATTATACAATGAAGGAAAATTAGATATATCCCATTATAAACATCTCATAATATTTAAGTATTCGGTAAAATCCAAAATCTAAAATTTTAACGGTTAAATCTCATAAAATTATCGCTTGAATTGAGAGAATATTTCAATCAATCAGTTTTTATGCAAGTTGAAACATATATTTTCTGAATAACATTCACAAACCATTACGTGATCCAGCGATCGGTATTTCCAATAACCCTTTAAATTAAAATTGCTATTATGCATTATTGATACTTCTAATAATATTTAATTTTTCTGTGAAGTATAACATCTTAAAAACGACAAAATAAATGGAAATTAAACGATATTTCACACGTTAAATCTGAAAAGAATGTCACTTAAATTAAAAGAATATTTCACTTAAGTGAAGTGAGACAGAGAAATGAAAACATTTAAACATTTCCGGAAAACCATCCACAAAGCAGTATGTCCTTCTTTTCATTTCATGATGTAACAATCATTATTTCGAATAATCAACTAAATTTTAATTTGTAATTTTACATTATACGTTATTGCCATGTCACATTTTACCTATATCTCATAATATTTAAATATTCAGTGAAGAGTAACATTTGAAAAATTACAAAATAAACGGAAACGAAAATAAATGTTATATGTTAAATCTCAAAAGAATGTTGCATAAATTGAGAGAATATTTCACTCAATATGCATTTAGACAAGTGGAAACAGTTATACATTTCCTGAAAACCATTCACAAGGCAGCATGTCCTTCTTTCCATTTCATGATCCAGTGATCGGTATTTCGAACAACCATTTAAATTATTCCCTAAATCCATCTTTTTTATTCCCCCTCAAGAAAACTTTACTAAATCTTGATAGGAACCGCAGCTCGCAGCACAACCTCAAGACTGGCGTCGGCTGAGGTTCCTATTAAGGTTAATGTTGCGGCAAGGGTCAACCTATGGAAGCGGTTAGCCCTCTTCATCCCTTTTATTGGCCATAAAATTTATGCTGCGACACTCAAGATAGGGTTACCACTCAAGAAGTGTGAGAGCACGATGGCGAGAGAGGGGAGAAAAGGATGCCAAAACAAAGTGGAACAACATCTCGGAGAATTTATCAATTGAAGTTTATCAAATATTCAATAAATATTATCTAGATATAAATTTTTCTTGGAAATTTCGGAGTTTGCATACAAACAAATGGTATAATTTAGTTCTAATTAATCAAAAGTAGGTATTGGATAATACCTGATTTTTCTTTTATTATTATATGCGTGTGGAAGTTCTAAGTAAGAGAAATGCAAATAGTTAGTGGCCCAAAAGTTTAAGTATCGGGCAAACAATGCTCAAAAAGATAACGGAAACATATGGTTTTAACGAAATTGCGTAAATAAATCGACTGATAATCAACGTAAATCAGAGCAAAAATCAGAAAGGTAAAACATCATATTCAATTCAACATTCGTGAAATTGGATACGAAAAACAAATGATGTATTTGCTGATATAGCGGTTTCATAGAAGATTCTTGTTTTCGCTGTCTCATTCGTAAAACGGTACCGTATGAAGTATTTTGAGAAAAGTTAATTTTAAAATGTCACAACAACACGACTTCCCACAATTCGTGACTTGGCAAATACTGGGAGAATAGAAGGCGGACAAACTCAGAAGAGTATAGCGGGTTCTGTATGAATGACAACAAATGTCATTTTCCAATTGATGACTCGATTTTAAGAAACAAAGAATGTTAAACGTTGGAGTAATTAAAGTCACCCGAGCTTCTAACTCAGGAGCTGACGACCAGTATTTGATGTTAACCACTCGTAGAATCAGAACGCACATCGCTTCTCAGCTGCAAAGAGTGTTTCTTTTGGTAACAGAACAAAGGATGCCATGCATAACAGTCCGAAATAGGCTTCATTAAGGTGGCCTCTATATACCCAGACATACAGTGCCTTTGATCTCAACACACTGGACGACCCGAAGAAAATGGGCAGCAACATCGAGATTGGATATAATTTGCGTGAAGTCAAGTGCTTTTAATGACGAGTCCCGATTCAGTTTGAGGTGTGGCAATGGACATGTTCTGCTATGTAGAAGGAACGGAGACACTCGGAATAATCCCGCTTTCATACAGGAAAGATCACATTACAAACCAGGTGGATTGGTGATTTCGGCTAGAATCAGCATTCATGGACGTCCATCGGCAAATTATCCATAACAAAAGTTTGAACTGCACGTCGTATCTTTTGCTGTAGCTGTTGTCAAATATTTTATTTTAAAAACAATAATAACAGAACTTATAACAATCAATTGTGAAGAAAATGCTGGAAACAGGGATAATTTTCTGGACTGATAATATACTTTATTTTATATCAAGAATTTGATTAATTTTGCTGTGAATTTATATAAACTAAAGTTTATATTTTATTTCTTCAACAATCTTTTTACTGAAAATTTTCAAATCATCTCTTATTTTAAAGCATATATTCACACGAAATTTAAATATCATCGCATTAACAAATTTTATATAAAGAGTACGTTTTCACATAGTTACATGAATTTTTGTCTTCATGTTTTTTTATTACCATTTCGCAATCATACTTTCGTTAAACTGCTATGATCTATCGCCAATTTCTATGTTCAATTTTCAGATTGCGGCAAAAAAAGAACTTACTGTTGAGGTACACTAAAGCATTTTAACCTTTTAAAAAATGTTGTCCGTGATAGTTTCTGTTGTAATAATTTACACTGGTACTTAAATTTAGTTTTACCTTTTTACTTGTTTCTTAGCTTATCTAAAGTTACAAACTAAACAAATAATTTCCCGACCTATTCAAATTTAAATTCAACCACATTCAAATTTTCAACTATATTGTTATCTATGAGAATTTTTGTTTCAACGACTTATATAGTGTCAAGGAACTTGTTCATATACAAACTTAAGAAGAGGTAGAGCGCACTACAAAAAAAATAGGATCGCAACCAAGTCCAACTCAGTAATTCTCACTCCTATCCCAACCCCGATTTTTAGGTACGTTCCTAATTATGTAAATACGTAGCACCTATTGTCGTCGCCTGGTCCGTCCGTCTGCCTGTCCGTCCGTCCGCATATAACAACGCAAAAACTACCCAACCGAATTTTTTGAAATTTAAGGTGTATTATCTTTCCAGAATTTTGTTTGAATTTTTGAAGAACATTTCAAATTTTAAGAAAATCGAATCAAAACTTTAGGAGATATTAATAAAAACTAGTCGTTGGGGGCCACCGTAATACTTACCCATCATGGATATGCATAATGTAAAATATTAAAATAAAAATGTGTAAACTACTTATAAAGTGCATTGCAATTCAAATAAAATCGTGGCTTGATGACGTCACAAACTCTAAAGTCTTGATTACTGAATTGCTTGAAAGAAACATCCTTATAACTCCAAAAATAATAATCCTATTAACTAGCGGTTTATTGCATCTGATTAAGCGTCAAATTTCCAATTAAAATATATCTTTGAAGTGAAATTTTGATGAAATACAGGGTCATGAAAAATCGAAGAGTGTGGAAAATAGGATTCCAAATATCTCGGCAACTCATTATCCGATCGACTTCATGCTTTATGCAAAATTTATGTTTTTTATTGTCTTTTATATTCATTTCTTAAAATAAACAATTTCGAAAATTTTTATATACCTTTCATCAGAACGAATATTTCGAGAGTCCGAAAAAAATTGTTCTTGTTAATCGAGGTTATTGAAATGAAATAGGCTTCTTCCCATTATTACATACTAAGTACATACCAAATTGCAAGTCTCTATCTCAATTTTTTCGGGAGATAGAGCGTTTACAGACACACAGACAGACACACAGACGGACGGCAAAATTTTTTTTCTAAAAATATGTTTTTCGGAATCTCCAGTGTCTGAAACGTGTAAATGCGTCAAAAAAAAAAAAAAAAAGAAATCGATTTTCAAAACGATTACAAGACTTACCCTATACTACGTATGATGGGTAAGTAATATTTATTAAGAAATTAAATCGGTGCTTTCTTGCTATAGGAGCTTCCGAGGTTTAATTGTCAAGCGACCGAGATACTTATTCTATTACAGAAATTAAACTGCAGATAATATCATTCATTTCACAGAATTAAAAGTCATCAAGATCTGAATATTTATAGAACTAGCTATAGTACGAACGCACCTCATTTGTCACGTTTTACGTACAATTTCCAACTTGTTCTTCTTAACGTTAACAATAATGCAGGTATTTTAATAACAGGATTTACAAACTTACACTGCATTGTGTGTAATGTTGTCTTTACGCAAAAGGCTATAAAAAAAGAAAAAATTAGTAATTTGAACAGTGATAACGTATGCAATGTGAAGTACATTCTGAGATAAGGAGCATCTAGTTCAGCGACGTTTGATGCAATTGGGAGACACTTCCACTACTTTTCGTGATATCGTTACATTTTACACAACAGAAGGAAATTCTTCTCCATTTTTTTAAAAATATTTTCATTATACTTAAAGTTATGAGCAAAAATCCAGGTTAGTATTATAGTGAGAAGTCCCTGACTAATTAAATGGATTGCGCAATTTCGTATCAGAATATATAGCAATTATACTTATTTTACAGAAATGCAGAAAATAATTCGATTACACTACCAGGAGCAGTATTCACTTAAAATAGATCTTAGTTCCATTATATTATTTGAAACTCTACGGAATTTACATATGTTACTGGGGATTATTGCGGAGTTTTCTCCAATGAAATTATGGGGTGTAACATTTATAGTTATTTTACAGGACAACACAAAAGAATTCAGGTGCAATACACTTTATTGTCAATTACTGTTGGAACAGCTATTTTCTATGATCTTTATTTAACTTATGATGCTTCATGTATCTCTATGTTTAACTATGTTTTTAACTAATTTTATGAACGCATTTTAAAGGCAATTCCCATGAACAATTGTCGCTCCAAGCTTCATAAAAAGCTTCTACCATTGTCAAATTTATGTACTGATAGAAAATTTCCCATTAATGTTTTTTACGCTGGTAGTGTCCGTGGTAGGAAATTGCATAACAAAAATGTTAAATACCTAATATTTTAAATTAATTTTTTTATGTTTTTTCATATTGAAACCATCCTCAAAGTTAAAATTAGATATAGGATAATTTTAATTCAACTTTCTTGAACACCAATAACGCCCCTTAACAAAAGATAGAATAATCGAATTTAAATAAAATTGTTATTTTTATGTTTCAGTGTATGACGGTCGTACTCAAGATAAAAATAGGTAGTATAGGTAAAATATGTTTAAGTTTATAGCGCCTCTTAAAAGAAATAGAGGAACCAAATTTAAATAAAATTGATTTTTTATTGTTTCACTGTATACCAGCTATTTTGAAGTTTAAAATAAAAAGCACATATTCATCATAATTTTCTTTTGCGTTTAAAGCGTCCCTTGGCGAGAAATTAACTAAATTTAAATAAAATTGCTTTTTTATGTTTTTTTTTTTTTTTTTTTTAGATAAAACTTCAAAATAGGCTTCTATTCCGGTGAAATTTATGTTTTGAATTGCGAATTGTAAACCTTGCGAAAGACATTGTTTATCGACCGTTATTACACCGGTTTCTGATGTTTCCGTTTTAAAGGAAAGGATACAATTCACAATCCTCACCGTTACACCGCGAATGTTAAAAAAAACTTGGCGGGAAATCAACTACATGCTCAACATTTTTCGTGCTGTAGCGGAGCTTACGTAGAACTACATGAAAAGTACGGTTAAAAAAAAATGTTAGATTTGTTTATTTTTTTGCAGAAAACTGCATTTCATTTGACCTGTTAGTATTTTTGTATTTTTGTATTTTCCTTAATCATATTTATATAATAAAAAGTTTATGTTCCTCTCAACTTATTAACAAAAATATTAAAAAACTTATCTTTGACGCATTACAACATGGTTTTCCAAAAAAATTCATTTATTCCTTAATATATAGTTAGTTCCTATTTGATCTTTACAACCAAATTAACACATGCGTTTAAAAAATGTATAAAAAAATCATATCTTATAAATATTTACAAAAAAAAAAAAAATATATATATATATATATAATAGGACGGTTGGGTGGGTAGACGTTGGATTGAGGAGGTGTGTGGCGGCGTTGTATGGAAAAATACGCATGGTTAATTTATATAATTAAAAAAAAATGGGGGCATTTTGATTTACACAATTGTTTGATCATACACATTTTATAATGGACTGCGATGTGTTATTCTTATGTATATTAATTTAGTTAGATTTACTTATTCATTATTTAATTATTTTAAATGAATTTATATTCATTAATATTAAGAATGTATTTGATCTAATGATTTGGATTAATACCTTTGGTGGACAATATCATATCTACTTCTAAGATAATGTTTACTTTTATACAGTGTTGATATAATATGTTTTAATTTTATTTAGTGTTTTTATTTAATTTAACTTTGTTTAAAGCCACATTTTTGTGACTAATTCATTTCATTATTTACTCAATATTAATTTTAAATTCTTTGATTCTTAATTCAAATCTTTAGTATTTTAATTTAATTTATTTTAAATGATGTTGCATTTTTAGTAAAGTTATTTAATCGTTGTTGACATTTAATGGTACATTTTTAATGTTGCATTAATTATTAATTTTTCCATATTACTACTTTTTTATAACATAGTATTATTAATTTATACATCCATTACTTAGATATTATTCAACTTTCTATTTATTAATTAATTTCATTTATTTATTATTTAACTAATGGCTATCATTAAGATAGTAATTTGGTTTAATTATTAAAAACTAATTTCCATCCATACTTTATATTTACTTTTACCACTAGAGGGCAGCACTATTTTAAGTTGTTTTTTATTATTAATTTTTCCATCTTAATACTTATTTATAACATAGTATTATACATTAATACATCCTTTAATGTAATTCGATTTTCTATTTATTAATTAATTTCATTTATTTATTATTTAACTAATTGGTATCAATTAAGTTAGTAATTTGGTTGATTTATGAAACATTTATTTCTATCCTATTCCTTCGATTCAGATTATATCCACTTTTTTTTTACTAATAGATGGCAGCACTAATGTTCCTGTTTATTTTATAATCCATTATATTTTAACATTATTTCTGGCATCACTGCAAAGCAATTTATATTTCTAAGCAATTTATATTTCTAAAATTGGCAACATGATATGATTTTTTATGCAATTCATTCCCCAGTCATGTTGGAGTTTTCATGATGGTTCATGAACTGCAAGGTATCTTATTTATATCTCTATTCATCTTTATGGATTTTTTTATAAGTATGGTTTCTTTCCTTTTTTATATTGTATTTTATTTTTTATTTTATCACTGATTTGAATCATTGTATTTGAGATGTAGTCCCAATATCATATTTTTTAGCAATGTTTGGCTAATATGAAGATGAAACATCTCATTTTATTTGTGGTATTTAGGCAATTGGGACTTGATAATTCTGTCTAAATTCCACAAATTTCATTTCATTTAATTCATTTAATTCCATTGATTCAATTTTTATTTAATTTCTTATTCTTTCAATGTTTTTTGATTCCATATTAAGTGTGTTGGGGAATCTTTCATTGTCAACTAATTATTTCATACTTAATTATTTCATGGTTTAAGTTGGTGTTATGATAATGTTTCATTTATGGTTATATATTAGCATTCAAATTATTATGAGGCACATGCGCATATAATTATGAATGTAAGTCATTTGTGATGTCTTATTTATGATATCTTTTCATCTTGAATCTTAACAATTCATTTTGATATTTTTTTCTTATACATTATGGTATTGCATATATATTTTTTAAATATATCGATAATGGTGCTAATTGATATTAGCAATCTTTTAAATATTATACGCTTTGATCTCTGCTGCAATTGCGCATTATCATTGTGTGTTTTATATTTGATTTCTACTTGTAGTTATCTGATACCTCGTTATAGGAATTTCCAATAATTGATTCATTTTGTACATCACATTAAACATTTCCTTTTCTATTGCATATGCATGATATTGTCCTATTAATCACTAGTATTAATTACATATTCTGTTCTTGCACTTATAATATATGTAATGTTATTTTATATTATGTTACATTTTTCAAAAATATTTAAAATTATTGTGTTTTAACGTTAAACATGTTTTGGTAAATTGTTTTGATCTGATCGCAATATTCTGAGAAGTCCATTGGGTTAACAATATGGGAGTCTTTGCTTGGATTTTGTATTTTAATGGATATGTTATAATGACTTGGTCCATTTGACTTTTTTTCTACTAAAAAGTCCTTTGATTTTCTGTTTTGGAGGTTATGCAATGCGAGTTTTCATAATTATGGTTATGATTTTATTGAGTTTTTTTAGCACTACTTATTTAATTTGTACATTTTGTATATACTTTCATTTATTCAAGATTTTTAACCCTATTAATCAAGTTTTCTAAGTTTCATACATTAATTTAATTCATTTATATTTTCTTTTTCATCAAATAGTATTTTTATTGTGTCATATTTTTTAATGGTAGTTCTAAGTAAAATTCTCGTTCCTGGCAAGATACACTTTGCATCTATGCAGCGTAGTGCCCGGTACAGGGGCAATAAATGGGTTGTTCCTGGATCGACATCAAGTGACCATTTTTACTCTCCTCCTCCTCCATTATTTTTTAGATTATGTAATGATGCTCGCTGCAAGACTTGTCCATTTGCTTCTCAGAAACATATTGTATCGGATCCTAATGTATCAACTTTTTGTAAAGCATTTAATGTAATTTATAGCATAAACTGTAACCTATGTGGTTTGAAATATATAGGTGAAACATCAGGTCCATTACATAAACGTATTAATCAACATCGTTCCGACACTAACAAGAACAAAGCAAAAAATTTACAGTCCACAGCAGAAATACAACATTTTCATAAACATAAATTTAAAAATACTACAATTGAAATTATACAAATAATAAAAGCTAAATCAGAACGTTTATTTATGGAGTCTTCATATATGAAATATTATAACACTATTTATCCTTATGGACTTAATAGTGAATTATTTAACAGACCAGTTAAAGTTTTTTCAACAAATAATACTACAGATTATTCTCCTATTTATCTTACTCTAAATCATAATTTAAATCATAAAATAACACGTAACAAGCGAGGAAAATGTACTGCTAAAGTTGTTATTTCCAATAAATTTATTCTTAAACAAATCAACACTCTTCATCAAAACTATATTAAGAACTACAACTGGTTTTTAATACGAAAATATAGTTTTGCTATTAAAAAGAAACTGATAGTACAATATTTAAATGTATTTCTTAGTAAATCTTACTCAAATCATTTCTCTGATATTTTCTATGATCTAATTATGACAAGAGCTAATCTTTTTAACATTAATTTAAATAAAAAACAAAAAATTCATAACACTAATACTCAAATAATTATAACTTTTTCAAATCAAATCTTTAATAAAATTAATATTAATTCTATAATTAATGATAAAAACTGTTATTTTCCTATAAAAAATCTTCAACTTTCAAAGACATTTAAATATCCTACTACAATTCGAAGAAAGATTTTTAACTATAATGCATTTTCAAAAAATACATCTGATGCTAGTACTTTTCAGTGTAATTGCAATGCCCCCACTCTAAAAAAATTCATTAATAATGATCATGGACATATAATCACTGGTAATCTTAATATTGTGAATGATTATAAACTGCATGGGTTATGGTACTAAATATAGACTTCCTTCTAAATTTAATGTAAATTCTATTATAAAACAGTTTATATATGATATAGACATTTCTATTTATAAAATTTCAATTTCATATAGTAAACCTATTGAATATTTTAATCAATGGAAAATACTGGTTATTGAAAAATTAAGTTCGTCTTTAAAACAAAATTTATCCAATATGGTTAAAATTAACACAAAACATTTGTTCCAGCAAATTACTAAATTACAAAAAAACTATGTAATAACATATATTGACAAATCTCCTAATAATTATGCAATCATATGTAAAGCTTATTATCACCAACTACTTACATCCTGTATTTCTACTAACAACTCTTTTAAAAAAACTAATGAAACTGTAATTGTAAATAATCGTAAAATTCACAGTTATTATAAATTATTAAATATTAATTCTACTAACTTTAATTATCCTTATTTAGTTCTTATACCCAAATTTCATAAAAATCCAATTAAATTTAGGACTGTAACTATAGGATGCAATACATATAATAATATAGCCAATAAATATCTATTAAAAATTCTCAATCAAATTTATACACTGACAACATCCACTGATAACACACATTGTATAAAAAATAGCTATCAACTCGTCAATATTTTGAAAAATCTTAAATGTGTTAAAAATATAATGACATATGATTTCAAAGATCTATTTAATAATATAGATTTATTAGATCTACATAATATTATAAATGCATTATTTTATAAGTATCAACATTCACTTAATTTACCAATTCATATAGATACAGCTTATTATAAAACTTTAACAAATTTCATTATATATAATAATTATATAATGCATGATAACACGTTATATTTACAGAAAGTCGGTATACCACAAGGGGGATGTACATCTAGTATACTTTCAGACTTATACTTGTATCATTATGAACGTACAATTATTAATAGTAATATACATTTATATCGTTATATTGATGACATTATTTTAATTGCTACTGATCAAACTAATATTTCTATATTTCCAGTTGATTATCCTACTAATTTAGAATTAACAGAAAACCTCCTTTCTAACAATACTATTAACTTTTTAGATCTTAATATTACACTAAAAGATAACAAAACAATAATAGACCTATTTGATAAACGTAAAGAATTTAAATTTAAAGTTAATTCATTTACTAATTTTAAATCATGTCTTCATAATTCTGTATATCGTAATATACTCCTTAATCATATTTATAGAATAAAAAGTTTATGTTCCTCTCAACTTACTAACAAAAATATTAAAAAACTTATCTTTGACGCATTACAACATGGTTTTCCAAAAAAATTCATTTATTCCTTAATATATAGTTAGTTCCTATTTGATCTTTACAACCAAATTAACACATGCGTTTAAAAAATGTATAAAAAAATCATATCTTATAAATATTTAGAAAAAAAAAAAAATCATAATAGGACGGTTGGGTGGGTAGACGTTGGATTGAGGAGGTGTGTGGCGGCGTTGTATGGAAAAATACGCATGGTTAATTTATATAATTAAAAAAAAATGGGGGCATTTTGATTTACACAATTGTTTGATCATACACATTTTATAATGGACTGCGATGTGTTATTCTTATGTATATTAATTTAGTTAGATTTACTTATTCATTATTTAATTATTTTAAATGAATTTATATTCATTAATATTAAGAATGTATTTGATCTAATGATTTGGATTAATACCTTTGGTGGACAATATCATATCTACTTCTAAGATAATGTTTACTTTTATACAGTGTTGATATAATATGTTTTAATTTTATTTAGTGTTTTTATTTTATTTAACTTTGTTTAAAGCCACATTTTTGTGACTAATTCATTTCAATATTTACTCAATATTAATTTTAAATTCTTTGATTCTTAATTCAAATCTTTAGTATTTTAATTTAATTTATTTTAAATGATGTTGCATTTTTAGTAAAGTTATTTAATCGTTGTTGACATTTAATGGTACATTTTTAATGTTGCATTAATTATTAATTTTTCCATATTACTACTTTTTTATAACATAGTATTATTAATTTATACATCCATTACTTAGATATTATTCAACTTTCTATTTATTAATTAATTTCATTTATTTATTATTTAACTAATGGCTATCATTAAGATAGTAATTTGGTTTAATTATTAAAAACTAATTTCCATCCATACTTTATATTTACTTTTACCACTAGAGGGCAGCACTATTTTAAGTTGTTTTTTATTATTAATTTTATCAGATTATATCCACTTTTTTTTTTACTAATAGATGGCAGCACTAATGCTCCTGTTTATTTTATAATCCATTATATTTTAACATTATTTCTGGCATCACTGCAAAGCAATTTATATTTCTAAGCAATTTATATTTCTAAATTTGGCAACATGATATGAATTTTTATGCAATTCATTCCCCAGTCATGTTGGAGTTTTCATGATGGTTCATGAACTGCAAGGTATCTTATTCATATCTCTATTCATCTTTATGGATTTTTTTATAAGTATGGTTTCTTTCCTTTTTTATATTGTATTTTATTTTTTATTTTATCACTGATTTGAATCATTTTGTTTGAGATGTAGTCCCAATATCATATTTTTTAGCAATGTTTGGCTAATATGAAGATGAAACATCTCATTTTATTTGTGGTATTTAGGCAATTGGGACTTGATAATTCTGTCTAAATTCCACAAATTTCATTTCATTTAATTCATTTAATTCCATTGATTCAATTTTTATTTAATTTCTTATTCTTTCAATGTTTTTTGATTCCATATTAAGTGTGTTGGGGAATCTTTCATTGTCAACTAATTATTTCATACTTAATTATTTCATGGTTTAAGTTGGTGTTATGATAATGTTTCATTTATGGTTATATATTAGCATTCAAATTATTATGAGGCACATGCGCATATAATTATGAATGTAAGTCATTTGTGATGTCTTATTTATGATATCTTTTCATCTTGAATCTTAACAATTCATTTTGATATTTTTTTCTTATACATTATGGTATTGCATATATATTTTTTAAATATATCGATAATGGTGCTAATTGATATTAGCAATCTTTTAAATATTATACGCTTTGATCTCTGCTGCAATTGCGCATTATCATTGTGTGTTTTATATTTGATTTCTACTTGTAGTTATCTGATACCTCGTTATAGGAATTTCCAATAATTGATTCATTTTGTACATCACATTAAACATTTCCTTTTCTATTGCATATGCATGATATTGTCCTATTAATCACTAGTATTAATTACATATTCTGTTCTTGCACTTATAATATATGTAATGTTATTTTATATTATGTTACATTTTTCAAAAATATTTAAAATTATTGTGTTTTAACGTTAAACATGTTTTGGTAAATTGTTTTGATCTGATCGCAATATTCTGAGAAGTCCATTGGGTTAACAATATGGGAGTCTTTGCTTGGATTTTGTATTTTAATGGATATGTTATAATGACTTGGTCCATTTGACTTTTTTTCTACTAAAAAGTCCTTTGATTTTCTGTTTTGGAGGTTATGCAATGCGAGTTTTCATAATTATGGTTATGATTTTATTGAGTTTTTTTAGCACTACTTATTTAATTTGTACATTTTGTATATACTTTCATTTATTCAAGATTTTTAACCCTATTAATCAAGTTTTCTAAGTTTCATACATTAATTTAATTCATTTATATTTTCTTTTTCATCAAATAGTATTTTTATTGTGTCATATTTTTTAATGGTAGTTCTAAGTAAAATTCTCGTTCCTGGCAAGATACACTTTGCATCTATGCAGCGTAGTGCCCGGTACAGGGGCAATAAATGGGTTGTTCCTGGATCGACATCAAGTGACCATTTTTACTCTCCTCCTCCTCCATTATTTTTTAGATTATGTAATGATGCTCGCTGCAAGACTTGTCCATTTGCTTCTCAGAAACATATTGCATCGGATCCTAATGTATCAACTTTTTGTAAAGCATTTAATGTAATTTATAGCATAAACTGTAACCTATGTGGTTTGAAATATATAGGTGAAACATCAGGTCCATTACATAAACGTATTAATCAACATCGTTCCGACACTAACAAGAACAAAGCAAAAAATTTACAGTCCACAGCAGAAATACAACATTTTCATAAACATAAATTTAAAAATACTACAATTGAAATTATACAAATAATAAAAGCTAAATCAGAACGTTTATTTATGGAGTCTTCATATATGAAATATTATAACACTATTTATCCTTATGGACTTAATAGTGAATTATTTAACAGACCAGTTAAAGTTTTTTCAACAAATAATACTACAGATTATTCTCCTATTTATCTTACTCTAAATCATAATTTAAATCATAAAATAACACGTAACAAGCGAGGAAAATGTACTGCTAAAGTTGTTATTTCCAATAAATTTATTCTTAAACAAATCAACACTCTTCATCAAAACTATATTAAGAACTACAACTGGTTTTTAATACGAAAATATAGTTTTGCTATTAAAAAGAAACTGATAGTACAATATTTAAATGTATTTCTTAGTAAATCTTACTCAAATCATTTCTCTGATATTTTCTATGATCTAATTATGACAAGAGCTAATCTTTTTAACATTAATTTAAATAAAAAACAAAAAATTCATAACACTAATACTCAAATAATTATAACTTTTTCAAATCAAATCTTTAATAAAATTAATATTAATTCTATAATTAATGATAAAAACTGTTATTTTCCTATAAAAAATCTTCAACTTTCAAAGACATTTAAATATCCTACTACAATTCGAAGAAAGATTTTTAACTATAATGCATTTTCAAAAAATACATCTGATGCTAGTACTTTTCAGTGTAATTGCAATGCCCCCACTCTAAAAAAATTCATTAATAATGATCATGGACATATAATCACTGGTAATCTTAATATTGTGAATGATTATAAACTGCATGGGTTATGGTACTAAATATAGACTTCCTTCTAAATTTAATGTAAATTCTATTATAAAACAGTTTATATATGATATAGACATTTTTATTTATAAAATTTCAATTTCATATAGTAAACCTATTGAATATTTTAATCAATGGAAAATACTGGTTATTGAAAAATTAAGTTCGTCTTTAAAACAAAATTTATCCAATATGGTTAAAATTAACACAAAACATTTGTTCCAGCAAATTACTAAATTACAAAAAAACTATGTAATAACATATATTGACAAATCTCCTAATAATTATGCAATCATATGTAAAGCTTATTATCACCAACTACTTACATCCTGTATTTCTACTAACAACTCTTTTAAAAAAACTAATGAAACTGTAATTGTAAATAATCGTAAAATTCACAGTTATTATAAATTATTAAATATTAATTCTACTAACTTTAATTATCCTTATTTAGTTCTTATACCCAAATTTCATAAAAATCCAATTAAATTTAGGACTGTAACTATAGGATGCAATACATATAATAATATAGCCAATAAATATCTATTAAAAATTCTCAATCAAATTTATACACTGACAACATCCACTGATAACACACATTGTATAAAAAATAGCTATCAACTCGTCAATATTTTGAAAAATCTTAAATGTGTTAACAATATAATGACATATGATTTCAAAGATCTATTTAATAATATAGATTTATTAGATCTACATAATATTATAAATGCATTATTTTATAAGTATCAACATTCACTTAATTTACCAATTCATATAGATACAGCTTATTATAAAACTTTAACAAATTTCATTATATATAATAATTATATAATGCATGATAACACGTTATATTTACAGAAAGTCGGTATACCACAAGGGGGATGTACATCTAGTATACTTTCAGACTTATACTTGTATCATTATGAACGTACAATTATTAATAGTAATATACATTTATATCGTTATATTGATGACATTATTTTAATTGCTACTGATCAAACTAATATTTCTATATTTCCAGTTGATTATCCTACTAATTTAGAATTAACAGAAAACCTCCTTTCTAACAATACTATTAACTTTTTAGATCTTAATATTACACTAAAAGATAACAAAACAATAATAGACCTATTTGATAAACGTAAAGAATTTAAATTTAAAGTTAATTCATTTACTAATTTTAAATCATGTCTTCATAATTCTGTATATCGTAATATACTCCTTAATCATATTTATAGAATAAAAAGTTTATGTTCCTCTCAACTTACTAACAAAAATATTAAAAAACTTATCTTTGACGCATTACAACATGGTTTTCCAAAAAAATTCATTTATTCCTTAATATATAGTTAGTTCCTATTTGATCTTTACAACCAAATTAACACATGCGTTTAAAAAATGTATAAAAAAATCATATCTTATAAATATTTAGAAAAAAAAAAAAATCATAATAGGACGGTTGGGTGGGTAGACGTTGGATTGAGGAGGTGTGTGGCGGCGTTGTATGGAAAAATACGCATGGTTAATTTATATAATTAAAAAAAAATGGGGGCATTTTGATTTACACAATTGTTTGATCATACACATTTTATAATGGACTGCGATGTGTTATTCTTATGTATATTAATTTAGTTAGATTTACTTATTCATTATTTAATTATTTTAAATGAATTTATATTCATTAATATTAAGAATGTATTTGATCTAATGATTTGGATTAATACCTTTGGTGGACAATATCATATCTACTTCTAAGATAATGTTTACTTTTATACAGTGTTGATATAATATGTTTTAATTTTATTTAGTGTTTTTATTTTATTTAACTTTGTTTAAAGCCACATTTTTGTGACTAATTCATTTCAATATTTACTCAATATTAATTTTAAATTCTTTGATTCTTAATTCAAATCTTTAGTATTTTAATTTAATTTATTTTAAATGATGTTGCATTTTTAGTAAAGTTATTTAATCGTTGTTGACATTTAATGGTACATTTTTAATGTTGCATTAATTATTAATTTTTCCATATTACTACTTTTTTATAACATAGTATTATTAATTTATACATCCATTACTTAGATATTATTCAACTTTCTATTTATTAATTAATTTCATTTATTTATTATTTAACTAATGGCTATCATTAAGATAGTAATTTGGTTTAATTATTAAAAACTAATTTCCATCCATACTTTATATTTACTTTTACCACTAGAGGGCAGCACTATTTTAAGTTGTTTTTTATTATTAATTTTATCAGATTATATCCACTTTTTTTTTTACTAATAGATGGCAGCACTAATGCTCCTGTTTATTTTATAATCCATTATATTTTAACATTATTTCTGGCATCACTGCAAAGCAATTTATATTTCTAAGCAATTTATATTTCTAAATTTGGCAACATGATATGAATTTTTATGCAATTCATTCCCCAGTCATGTTGGAGTTTTCATGATGGTTCATGAACTGCAAGGTATCTTATTCATATCTCTATTCATCTTTATGGATTTTTTTATAAGTATGGTTTCTTTCCTTTTTTATATTGTATTTTATTTTTTATTTTATCACTGATTTGAATCATTTTGTTTGAGATGTAGTCCCAATATCATATTTTTTAGCAATGTTTGGCTAATATGAAGATGAAACATCTCATTTTATTTGTGGTATTTAGGCAATTGGGACTTGATAATTCTGTCTAAATTCCACAAATTTCATTTCATTTAATTCATTTAATTCCATTGATTCAATTTTTATTTAATTTCTTATTCTTTCAATGTTTTTTGATTCCATATTAAGTGTGTTGGGGAATCTTTCATTGTCAACTAATTATTTCATACTTAATTATTTCATGGTTTAAGTTGGTGTTATGATAATGTTTCATTTATGGTTATATATATATATATATATATATATATATATATATATATATATATATATATATATATATATATATATATATATATATATATATATATATATATATACCGGGTGAACCAAAAGTTCGTTAAAACTTTAAAAATTCATAAAAAAGGAAGAAAGAGCAAGAAAGAGCTCACAATGTAGTTGAATTTTTTTTAGCAGTAAAAAAAAAAAATAGTTAAAATGTCACTGGTAGAGGGCGCTAACGACCCGAAACACAAGGAACAAGACAACAGTACCCTCCCTCCATTTATTCTTGCAATAACAATTGTTCAACATAACCTCCAGAACACTGCTGTACGACACAACTAAGGTGACTTATAACGCCCATTACAGCTGAATGCTACATGTCGGAATGAATTGCAGAAACTCTCCGTTCAAATAGAACAACTTCACCAACAACGCTCGAAAGGTAATGATAACATTCTGAAAGCAAATGAGGAATCCTCGTGTATCCCGGTCTTTTATTGCAAGATTAATTTGCATAATTCTGCTGAATCTCTCGCATGTTAGCGCCATCTACAGGTGACTTTTTTAATTAAAATTGTTTTGCTGCTAAAAAAAATAGAAAAAGAAAAAAAAATCCGACTACCTTGTGAGCCCTTTCTTGCAAACCGAACTTCTTTATCATAAATTCTTCCTTTTTTATAATTTTTTTAAGTTTTAACGAACTTTTGGTTCACCCGGTATATACGTATATATGCATGGTAGTCATAAAGCAACTTTGCCAATATAAGAACCCCTAGTAGCTACGCTGTTCAACCAACCGAAATGAAATGTGAGATATAGTTATTTGAAAGTATGCGCTCGAGATTGTGGTGAACAAGTACAATAAAGCTTGTACGGTTACGGTTACAAGGAAAACATTTTTCAATGTTTAGATGACAACACTCCCTTTTTCCAATTCCAAAATGATCAGCGCATTGAGAAATCATAAATGGCGTTGGAACGGTACATGTAGCACGAAAAACGGTAACGTAGGACACACACAAAGAACAGCGTTGTAAATAGCCAATAGCAACAGACAGACGACACAAGTACCAATCATATTACACCATGCGCAAATCATCGTTTGTGGAAAACATTTAAAAAGCAATGTTGAAAACTTGTAATCGCAGTAAATCTTTTCTTTCCTTCTCATCTTTGTTGCTATTGGCTGTTTATAATGTTGTTCCTTGCATGTATCCTGCGTCGTTATTTCTCGTGCTTTATGTACCGTTCTAATGTCATTGATGGTTTATCAATACTCTGATCATTTTCAGATAGAAAAAAGTAGGTGTTGCCATTTGAAAATTTCGAAATTTTTTCACTGTAACTGCAATTGCACAGGCTCTATTGTTCTTCTTCCCCCACAATCTCCAGCGCATACCTTCAAATAACTATATTTCATATCATATTTCGGTTGGTTGTACCGATCTGCTACAGATTCATATATCGGCCAAGTTCTGTTATGACCCCTCTGTATATATATATATATATATATATATATATATATATATATATTTAAAAATGAAAACACATGTGAAGAACGATATATATATATATATATATGTGTGTGTGTGTGTGTGTAATAATTAAAAAAAATTCGCCATTTTTCCTTAATTAATTAATTCCAAATTCTTACAATTCTAATTTTTTTCCCTGTCTTTTAAAATATATCTTAAATCTAAATTATATTTTTATTCCATAGCTTTAATTAAATTATTCTTTTAATTATTATTCTAAAAATCTTAATCTGTTAAAGGCTACAAGTATTTGTAAAAACCTTAATTTATTTCTTCTTTTGAAACGTTCAATTTTTTTTCTTTAGAACGTCTCTTAGTATCATTTTTATTTTTATTAATATTATCATTCAATATCCCATAAATCCTTTCGGCTCGCGCGTCTACCGGTTCACCTCAAAATTATGCCGTATATAGTAATAAGTTCCACGGCTTTGCAACCCTCTTATTGGCTAGTCCTCACCTGCATTAGTGAAAATATTCATACGCTCGCTACCTTTAAAACACCGTTGCACAGGCTTGGAGAGCAGAATTTGTACGTTTTTCTTACTGCCAATAAAAGCCCGTCACCTGGAAGAGAAATTCTGTCAAATTGGTGTAATAGCTCTAAACATTTTAACATCTGAATGCTGTTCTTATGGCTTAATAACCTCAGATATGAACTCTGAAAATTCTCCTTAGTGGAAATAATATTAATTTAGTATCGTGTCAATAAAAGAATTGATACTAACTCCTCATCTTTTTATTTCCACGGGAAAACTCCATGTTTTTCATAAACCATCGTCTTGCCTTTGGAATCATGACTGCTACTGCTCTTATTTTAAGGCATGCTCGAGTGCTAAATTTGATCTCTTTATTATGAAATGCCATATTTAACACACACACACACACACGCACACACACACACACACACACACACATATATATACAGGGTGATTATAATGAAGTTCCACTTTCAAATAGCTGTAAAAAAAGAACCACTGGTCAGAATGACCTGAAATTTAAACTGAATTTACACGAAGAAGGGAGAAATGGTATGGCATAAAAAAGAAAAATTGTTCGAAATTTTAGCAATAGATACCACTTTGCTCGTCATAACGTAAATAGATTCAGTTACCAGTGACATTGGAATCCCAATGCGACAGCTAGTGAGCGTGAGTTGCAAGTTAAACCAACTGTACTGTCAATGAGCATGACTCTATCGGTTTTTAACTGAAAAAATGACTTCTAAGTCATTCAACAGTTGTGGCACTCTTAGTGAAAAGCCCATCCACTACGATAAGGTGCTGCCACATCGTATGGAAAAAATCTGTTTTTAATTGTTCTAAGACCAAAAGTTGATCGTACTATCATATCAGCCAGATGCAACTCCTGAACATGGGTAGTTTTGAATCGATAGCAATGCACAGGGCCCGATTAACCTCTGAATATAGGAAAAGCACTGTATCATTTTTGGGCCCCTTTCATTTGACAAAGGTTTTCTTAATTCTGCATTCATGAAAACTCACCAACAATGCTAATATTATTCCTGGAAGTAGTTTAGCCGAAGTCACATATATTTCATTAAACAGCTTTTTTATGTTCCCTGTATATACTTCAAATATATTTATACATATAGCTGCATTCTCAATTTCCCTGTTGGTTTCTAACAGGCACATCAGGGTTCTATATATTTAATTAACATCCATGTTGCTAACATTCATATTTCCCCATTAAATAAGTTTCGTGAAGTAGAGCGTGGATTTTCTCTTGGATTAAGCAAACTTTCTTTTCCAAAAAAAAATTAAAAATACAATGTAAAAAATTAAAATGGTAATTAGAGAGCCTTTTTCACAGTCATTTTGGGACCTCCTTTTAACTTTTAGAGAGGAATCATGTGCTTCACGTGCCTTTTAGATAATAAGGCCCTGGCAATGCAGGATATTTCGTAAAAATTTATGCACCGTGTTCACAGGCATATATAAAGATTGGAAAATTCCCTGTGCACTGCAGTTTCCCATACCATTGCTCATCTTTTCGTGCAGTGCTCTGGCCACATCTTTCTTATTACCTTCGAAGCAAATGGTTTTCTCCCTCTGCCAGATTTCACTTCAAATGAACATTTCTTAATTATTTTCTCCAGCTCGTTGGCAGACATCAGACCACAGCTTTTCCCATACCCTTTACTGTCCGGAACGTCTGAGATACAGCCGCACAGTCACCGTTCTTATAAAACAGCTTCACACGCAAAGCCCGATCCTTCATTGAGAGAATCATGACGAGCTTCTCAGACACAATATGAGGGAAACGCATTTTTATAACAAATGCAATGTGTGGCGCGCATGCCATATTTTTTATTTTGCATATTATGACGATCAAAACCCCATCTATTGCCAAAATTTCTAACCTTTTTTTTATGCTATATCATTTCCCCTTTCTTCACGTATATTCAGGTCAAATTTCAGGTTATTGTGACCAGCGGTTCTGATATTACAACTTTTTGAAAGTTGAACTTAAATTGTAATCACCCTGTACATATATACATATATGTATGCGCAGGTTTTATATAAAAAGTAATAAGACCAAATTCGGGAAAAATATGTATTGAAGATATCGCTACAAATAATTAAAGATCTCCAAAGTAAGACCCTTGAGCATCGACACACTTCTGCCAAAGAGTTTTCTATGGTTGAAAAGGCTCCCCTGGAAATCCGTTTCCAGAACGTCCTTCAAGCAGCGCGTCGAAACTTCTTTGACATTTCTTACGGTCCTATGGTGGTGTCCTTTGAGGGCTGTCTTCACTAGGGGGACCAGGAAAATGTCCGCCGGTACCAGATCAGGACTGTAGGGGGAGCTGGGGAAGCGTTGCGATGCCGTTCCTGGCCTCTCTCGACCGCCTTTGAAGCATTCGTGCCATATCAAAACAGAAACTTTTGATAGGTTTTCACTCCCGAACACTTTCTGGATGATGGCCAACGTAACGTCTCCATAGGTTATTTTTCGAGCCCCATACAGAATTTAATAGCGCAGCGCTGCTCGTTGCATTTTTAAGCTTCAACCGAGCCTAGGGACAGGACTCCACTAAAACCACGATACGATCCACACGGAAGATCATAGGCGACTGACGCTCGGCACGTGTCGAAGCTGACTTCCGCCTCCATTGAATCCACCTGGAGCATACGCCCTGTGAAGTATTTAAGTTTTACCGTCGCAGCGCGCAAAATGATATGAAAAATTTGCAACTATAAAAACCGATTAATTTACAGGTAGGATAACAATATATTTATTTACATTGTTTTCACATAAATTACGAGATTTCCATAACTGTATTTTTTTGTTAATTAATCTCATTATTCTTGTAAATATTTTACAAAAATAGCTATCCATAAATATCGATTTATTAAATAATTTTTAAGAAAAAACTTATCTTAATTTCGCATTATTATTATATAAAATTCCTAATTTATCTGCAGATATTAAGGAAGATAATTATTGAGGTGGAGCAATTTCTTGTTTCATAACTTGTGGCATAAAGGGGTAAATGATTCAATAAGTTGCAATGTTTAAATTTAATTAACTCAGTTTGTGTTATTTCAACATATCAGTATGATCTAAATGCTAAAATTTCAAAACATATTTTTTAATTGATTTGAATATTTTAATGGGCTCTCCTTATAATGTATTTCATAAAATTAAGTATCGAATTTTAAAAATATATAAGCAGTTTTTTTTTTCATTGTATTTTTACATATGAAGACTTTTGTAATAACATTTTATTTATTTTTTCTTAAACTAATATACCTTTTGGAAATCTGTCCCTTACAGTTATGGAAAGTTATATAAGGAGAGATGGAAAAGAAAACATTCTTGTACCAACAAGTTCGAAATTGTAGAAGAAGTATAGTTTTACAATTTTCATTAATATATTTTTTAAAAATTGCATAAGAATTTCATTTTTTTTTAATTGAAACATTTTCCTTAATAAAACCATTTAATAATATGCCAAAACATATTATAAAATACTCAAGTAAAACAATAGTCCAAATGTTGCATAATCTCTTTAAGCACATTAATATCAATTTTTGTCTTATTTATTACTGTTACTTTCAATGTGTTAATGTTTTTAAAAATATTGAAGAAAATGTTGAACAAAATTTTCTGTAATTTAGTATTATTATCACATACAAAATATTTAAGGAGAGATTTTGAATATCTTGAACCCCCCCCCCTTTTTTTTTTTTAATAATCCAATGCGTGATTGACGTTTACTCCCATTTTAGTATGTGGTAGTAGTATAACATATAAAAAGGGCATTGACAACATGTAAAAAATTTAAGCAAAGAATATGAAAAAAACTTAAAAGTAGCATGTTAAATTTTGTTCTAAAGACTTAACTTTAAAAAAAAAATCTGAAATAGTAATTAAAAAACTTTCAATTTTCTTATGGTAAATTAATTATTTTTAGCAATATGTTAGTAATAGTACAAAATGAAATTTATATAGTTCTTTTTTCTAAGTAGTATGTTTTTTAACAACAACATTTTATATTTTGAAATAATCAATCAATAAAGTAATCGCAGAAAATAAATTTTCTACCATACATATTTAGAAGACATATTTAGGAGTCTTATTTCGAAGACATTTAAACATACATATTCAGGTTAGAAAAATTCTGCTGGAAGTGAAATTATTGCTAATGAAGAAATACAACCACATTTTCCAAATACACATCATTCACTTTTTGCAAACATATCAGTTCATAATGGTATGCTGACATTTGACTTTACAGAAACATTTTCCGTGTTCTTAGAAATTTCAGTCTGAAATCCAAGAGATTTAATTCTGATTTGTATATTTATTTATTTATTTTTAAATACTCAAAATTTTCTAATTTAAATGTTCTTATAATAAACTATTTAATTAATACTAAAAAATGCATTTAAGTGTTATTAAGAAATTTCCAATTTAGGAAAAAGCAAATTAAAATTTTTAAATTAGTTTGCATTTAAAAATAGTTTTATAAATTTTGATAATTCACATAAATTTATTTATATTTTGATAATAATAATTTAATAATTCACAAATTTTATTTACATTTTGGTCATTTGAATAATTTACGGAATTGTGATAACTAACAGAAAATAACTCATTGAATTTTGATAACTCATAGAATTTTTTAATTCACAGAATTTTTATAACTCACGGAAATTTATTTACATTTTGATCATAAAGTTTATTTGTGATATTAATAAAAAATATTTATAGTAACCTTTTTTAATCCGTGATTATCATTCAAATATATTAAACAATTCCGGTACCATATATGATGGGTAAAGAAGGGGATATCATAAAGATCTGTGCGCTTCCAATGTTTAGGCACAAAGTTATTCAACTTTCGAAAATCAATCCCTCAACCTAACTACCGAAGCAGCAAATTAAATCAAGGTTTCCCTACTTTAGATAAACTCTACTTTAGATTGTATAACTAAATTTCACATTAGGTTTAGAAAATTTTCGATGAAATATCACTTTATACACTTTAACATACTTTAAACAACAGTTAGTCAAGAGTCTAATTTGATTGTTGTGCTACCTCTCTGAATGTGTGTGTAGGTGCGTGTGTGTGCTTGCGTTTGTGTTCGTTTGTGCAAACTTCCAAAAAAATAAATAAATTTCGATTTTCTTTTAACGTTGTTTTTTAGATCTTTTAAATACCTCTTGGAGAAATATTATGCAGAAAAGGTATTTTGTACATTTTCTAAAAAATAAAACAAATTAGTAAATAAATATTACTCTGAAAATGATCTGTAGACCGAATACATGTTTCTTTGACAAAATAATTTTACCTTTGATATTTGCTACCTGATTCTTTCATAAAGTTTAACTTAGTTAATATTTTTTAGAAATACAAGTAGAGATAAGTAAAGAGAATTTATAATGTTCAAAGGGAATGTTATGGAATTTTCATTTAAAAAAAAAAAACTAGTGCATGTCGGTAAATGGTGAAATCTAGATGAAAGTTTTTAAAGACGGATTTGGAAAATAATCGATGCAATATGGCACTGGTTCCCAACCTTTCATGACTCGCGGAGCCGTTGTTAGAATCAATTTGTATGGCAGAGCTCCTTAAACAAACCGTACCTTAAGTCTATCATGATAACACACTGTATAAGACAAATGTTTCTTAATCTGCGAAAATATAATATATCCACAAACGAAAATATTCAGTAACCTTTTTCGAGTTATCCATGATTCCGAAAAGAGTTCTTTATTATTAGAAACCTCAAAAACTATACTTTTGAGATTTAAAGAAGTATTTATAAACACAGAGTTTCTTTTGCTGCCACTGATTTTCGGAAACGTTTTCAAGTAGTTTTTATAATGTATTAATAAGTTTTCTCAAACCAAAATATCTGTTTTTAGAATGCTTTTAATTCTAAAATAAACATTTTCAGCTGTGTAATTGAATTTATACATGCAAGAGTAAAAGCAAATAATGTTAATTTTAATATTAGTGTTAATGCTGTTAATTTATCATGTCTGTATGTAAAACATCATTTATGAACATGAAAATGATTACTTGAGAATGGATAACATCATGAAAATCTATATTCCAGTTTGAGAAAACTGATTAATAAACTATAAAATCTATGATTGATTCATTACTATTTCGTAATGATTGTGAATTTTTGACAACAGTTTACCGTAAACCTTTTGCAGTAAGTTTACCCCCTCATTATAGATCCAATCACCCCCCACATCAAAAATTAGCAGCTTTCAATACACTTGTTTTCCGTGCACGTAAAATTTGTTCAAATTCCGAGTTGTTTAATAATGAAATTAACTATATTAAAGCAGTCGCTATCGATCGTGGATTTAACTTGAGTATAATTAACCGTATTTTATCCAAACCTCCGAAAAACACTGATTCTGTTCCAGCTAATAAAGAATTTAAAAATGTTATTGTCTTACCTTATTTTCATAAAATAAGTACACAAATTTCTCGTATTCTAAATAGGTTTAGTTTCAAAGTTGTTTTCTCTCCAACCAATAAAGTTTATTTCTCCAGCCTTAAAGATCCAATTGAAGAACATAATACCTGGGGCATTTACAAAATTTTTTGTGAATACGGCCTCTCTTACATTGGGCAGACGAAGCGTGCTCTTAGAATTAGTCTGAAAGAACACCAAAACTATGTTAAAAAGAAGGAGTGTGAGAAATCTACAATAGCTAAACATTGTTGGGATTCCAACCACAGGTTTAATTATTCAGAAGCTATTTCAGAAGCTAAAATTATCCAAAAATGTAATTCAGTTATAGATCTCGACTTTTACGAATCTTACTTTATTCACAAACATAGTTCATCCTTGGTGAATGATATGACTAGTACTCCTTTTCTCTCTCACGTGTGGAGGGATCCTGCGCAGTGACTCATTTTTTCAGTTATTTCCGGTCAACTACGTCATTTTTCTGGTATATATAAACTCTTGCTTTAGCATTTTCATTCAAGCCAGTACTCGGGGCTATAACCGAGGGGTTCTTTGAACTCATTTTTATCTTTTTTTTTTTTTTTTTTTTCGCACTGAGGAAGGGAATTGATGCATCCTTGAAACGGCCGTATGCGGTTTTTTATGCCATTTTTCTTATTTGTGCGTTGCAACGTTGTAATTAGTTTTGGTTTATGAATTAAAATTTGCACAAAGTATTCTATCTATGCTTATAAAAACTACTCGGAAACTTTTCCAAAAATCAATAGCAGCAACATATTTTTTTAATAAATGCTTCTCTAAATCTCAAAAAATATTGGTTTCTAGGGTTTTTAAAGATAAAGAACGCTTTTCGGAATTATTAGTAACTCGGATTGAGGTTATTGTATATTTTCTTTCGTGGTTTGTTTATATTTTCCTAGATAAGAAACATCTGTCTTTTTTTGCAGTGTAGTATTCAGAAGTAGTGTTACGGAGCGAAAGAGGGAGGGGGGGGGATCATTAGGGAAAAATAAAATAAAGAGATATCTAAATAATTACGTAATAATCTATGGAATGAAATTAGATTTTAAAAAAAGAAAATTTACTAATAATATTCAATTTATTCTCATTTACCACGAATACATAATGATATCGTCAAACCTTGGCCATACGTAAATGTTCTTCTAAAGTCAATAAATCAAACCCTTTGTTTTACAATCGATTTGCTATTGTAGGTGAAAACAACAATAAGGTCCGTAAAATAAAATATAAACGTTTAATGAGATGTCTAGCTGATGGTAGCAGAATGACCAAGCATTGTGTTTTAGATTGGATATGAAACGCTGTATGATCTTCCACAGAGAATGTAATTTCTAGTTTTGTTAACTTCATTTTACTTTTTTGTTTCTTAATATTTCCTTTATTTAAACTATATTTATTTGATCGCTGAAAGCTTCTCAGAAATCCTTATTACTACTTGTAGTTGAATAAAAACTGTTTTAGATATCGGAATGCGGCAAACTGCAGATTTAGCAAGAATTACCATTTATAAATGTTAATTAAAACTTTCAATAGCCGTAAGAGTCCTTAAAATTGAGCAATTAGTTCCCAAGTTTTTGACTGCTGAAATATTAATTGATTGATTGATTGATTCTACCGGTTTTTCCCTGTTTTATCAAAGGCTATTTTAAATATCAGAATGTGCCAAACTGTATATTGTATTGAGAAACATTCTCTATCTGCCCCTGATAAATGTAATGTTTGTTAAGCAACCGTTTTTGAGCCTATTTCGGACAGACAGACATACAAAAGAATTAATGTTATTTTTGACTGTACGTCATCTAATTAGTCGAATGAAATTAGAAATGGGTGTTTTTCTTAAAATCACAGACAGACACTCGAATTGTATATGTTAGTATACATTAAATATTTAATCTCATTAAAAAAATATAAAAATTTTATAAAAAAATTACAGCGTTTCCTGTTTAAATTCAAGAACTTTTGTTTGCTTGTTTAATTTTAACCGACAATGAACATAAAAATATTTTATTTTATTTCTATATTAATAGAAATAAAGAATACAAATAATAAAGAATTTTCATACAGACTGTTTTCATATGTTAAAAACTATCGAACCCACCTATGGAAATAGTCATTTTGTCAAGATAAACTATTCTAATAAAGCAGAATACTAGATTATATGGGATCGCATTTCCCATCTTCTGTTACAGAAACAATTAAAATTATTGAAACATAAGGTAAAGCTAGGATAGTCTGCGCACAATTCAAAAGAACAGCAATAAAAAATCTAAATATTAATTTTTTGCTAAACTATCCATGAATAATTTTTACTTCATTTGTTTTTTATTCATTTCCATTGCTATTTTGTTGTTATGTTGCAATTTAATAGAACAGTTGTAATAAAACCAAGAAAATTACTTTGCGCAATCTCTCCTTACAGGGTTGGTTTGATTGCGTACATGGGTAGCAGAGATTGTTACTAATAATAACTACAATTAAATTGTTATCAATAATAATTACACTTAAATGGCATTGCTGTAAGGTTTTTGTGAACAAATTTTATTGTATTGCGAGTGAATATTTCAACCTAATGCTTAAAGAATCAGAAAAAGAAAATAATTTTAAAAACGATTAAAAAATTTTAATTAAAGGAAAAAAAAATTAAGAACCAGAAAAAGCAAGTCCAGATAAGATTACAAAATAAAATTGTGTATACTTAATAACACGTTTAACTTAAAATTAGTCCATTTTCATTTTTCATTTTTTTAATACAAATTTACCAATAAGCTGCGTAATCTCTCCTAGCATGAAAACTAGTTGGAACAATGCGCCATGTCTCCTAAGTAGCAGATGCGCAAACTCTCCAATTTCGGTAGGAGAGATTGCGCGGCCTTTTATTTAAACATGGTCGCTACTAAAACGAACCGTTGATGTTCACATTGTTAGTCTAGATTAGTAGCTTATGAGAAATCGTTTAAGTTTAAAATATTTTGTACTATTGACATTGTATAGAAATTCTGATGAATAGCTATGAAAATTCAAGCACTTACTTTCGGAAAACATAACAAAATAGCAATAGTTTATCTTAGCCGCTCAAAGCAATCAACGTGCACTTTCAAGTAGACACTCCACTACTGTTGTTGTACAACTACCTGGAGTCGCTGCGCTCTCACTCGACTCCTTCCCCCCAAACCTGTATGTGCGCAATCTCTCCGACTGCGTCATCTCTCCTGGCTTTACCTTACATAACAGTCAGTAGCGCAATTCTGGCATTATTTTAAGGGATTCACTTCTCTTCATTGGGAGAAAAATGACAAAAATATCATTCTGCCAATTTTTTGCTTAAAGTATATTTAGACATACATACTCATATATTATGATGAAATTACATGAAGATTCTATAATTGTAAATATATGAAAAAACTTTTCACTCCAACCATTTCTTTTTAAATAATGAAGAGTTACAATCTTTAAATTCATTTTTCTCAGTTTGTGTTTCTCCAATTCAGGGTGTCTATAAATTATTGTCAAGGTTTCCTTACTTCATAACTTTGATTTAAGAACAGGATGAAAAATATTATTACATATTTGTAAAGTACAACACAAAAACCTTTTTTAATAACACAAACAAAGTTGCATAATATTTAATATCAAAATTTTACTAGAATTATGAAAATGTTATTAATGAATTATACCATGTGGAAACTATTAAACTTTGTGCTCATAATTCATTAAAAACTTTTTTGATAAATTTGATAAAATTTTAGTATTAATTATTATTTGATTATAATCATCATTTGATTGATAACGTTTTCAGTTGCAACTTTACGCATATGTAACTTTGTATTATTACAAAAGACTTTCAGAGTTCTACGTATATGTAATGATATTTTCCGGCATTGTTATGAAATCAAAAGTTAAGTTATAAGGTAAGGAAACTCCGATAATAATTTATCGACACACTGTATATCAATATGTTCAAAATTCTAAAACTTCAACATATATTTCTTCATTTACTTGATAGTTTTATGAATGTTCTTTATGGTATGGTTTATAAAGTTAAGGATTAGATTTGCAATAATATAACTAGCTTTATATATATATATATATACAGGGAGGTTCAGAGCTATATGTCAAAAATGTAAAGGCAGGTAGAGGGGCCTAAATAAGCAGATTTCGTATAGGAATGCGGGTGCGGAAATGCAGTGTTGAGGCAGTAGGGAGCGCTGTTGAATTCGGCGGATGAAAGCGTTTCGCTGGCTTAAATAGTCATTCCCCGCACAGATTTCGAGTAACGTGCATCGTTAAATCAATGCGGAACTTGTCGACATACATTTCATGTACGGGACTGCGCAAAGAAATGGAGCGGCTGCTCAAAGGATGTCCATAGAACGATTCCTGCGTAGGAATCTGCCGGATCGTCGAACATTTGAGCGTCTTCATCGGAAGTTGTGCGCGATCGGATCGTTTCATGCTTCCAGGCGTGATACGGCACTGGAAGGTATCGTAAAATTCCAGCTGTAGAAGAAAAACTATTACGCACAGTAAGTGGATAGTCCTTCGAGAAACTCGAGAGCCGTTGAACGTGCGGATCCTTTGAGCAGCCGCTCCATTTTCTTGCGCAGCCCCATACATGAATTGCATATCGGCAAGCTCCGCATTGGTGCAACGGTGCATATTGCTCGAAATCTGTGCGGGGAATGACGATTCAAGCCAGCGATATGCTTTCATCCGCCGAACTCAACAGCGCCCTCTACTGCCTCAACCCTGAAGATCCGCACCCACATTCCTATACAAAATCTGCTTATTTGGGGTCCCTCTACCTGCCTTTACATTTTTAACATATAGTTCTGAACCATCCTGTATATATATATATGTGTGTGTGTGTGTGTGTGTGTGTGTGTGTGTTCAGTAAATAGTCGTTTTTACTGGGGGCAATTTTTTCATATGTCATGACATTTTATTTATTTTTTTCCTTAAATTACCTAAAACCTTTTGGTTAAACCTTTTCCTTAAACTTTTAGTAAATCTGGTCCTTTCAGTTATTAGAGGACACTTATAAGAAGATATTTAAAAAAGATTTTTGATAAAAGTTCCAAATTGTAGAGGAAGTAAGATTTTAAAATTTTCTTTTTCTTGAATTTTTTTTTTCAAATTTTTCTACAAGAATTGCATTGTTCCTTTATTAAATAATTTTGTCTCATGAAAGCATTTAATAATATGTCAATTGTTAGAAAATATTCAAATAAAAAAGCAGTTGAAAAGGTACCGATTATCCTTAAAATAATAAATTTTTTGGCAAACTTATTATTTTATATTGTGTTCCCGTTCAGATTGTATGGTCATTCTTAGAAAACTAATGGAGAGAAGACGAAGTTTAGAGCTATTTGCCAAATTTCTGTATAAACCAGTCTAAAGAATAAGAGTTATCCTTGCTAGCTTTCCTCCTTCTATCTTACTCAAACTTAACTTTGACTCATACTCGCTTTACATAAGGATCTAAAAGTTTTTCGTAAACTTTATTCTTTGTTGTTTTGATCAATATAACAACGATTTATATATATATATATATATATATTGGCATGTTTGTCTTTAACATAATATTTAAGATCTTACCAGAATGAATCTATGGTAAGTTTTTAAATAATAAATAAGTATAATAATAATAATAATAATATGCAACTCATCCACGATACAAATTTTATTGAATTTTTGAAAGAAATTCGTTCATCCTTAGGTCAAAAGATTACAATAAAGTCAATAAGATATTTATAAAGATGGAAACTTTCTATAGGTGATTTCCGATCTTTAAAATTAATTCCATATATGCGTCAATTGCTGCTCCATGCTTAAAGTATAAGTTTACATACAATTCTACGTAAAATTCACCTTAAACAATCAGTCGTCTGATTTTTTAAGCATGCGTGTGCATATTATGACGAAAATGTTATTGTAAAATGTTCAATACTTTGTATAACAATTATATATTTTGAATTTTATTGCGTCAATTAAACAAATATGAGAAAACAGTTGTCTTTATGGTGTCATATGAACTGTCTTTAATAATCATTCTCGAAAAAACAAAAATCCGGAAGCGCGCATTGAAAATCGGTATGAGGCATCCAGCTGCACGGAGCAATCAGAAGATGGCACTATGCAGTTGGAAAATAGCATGGCATACTCATTAAATGGAGATTTCTAGAATTTCTAAGTATTTTCGATTTTTATTCGCATAATTAATATGAAGTAAAGCTTTCTATTAACCCCTTGGGGACGAGCGAAACGTATACGTGACGCATAAGATGCTCAGAATCCTCGATTATTCCCACCAGTTACTTTTTATTGCATGCTTTGCCTTATTTAATGATAGCATTTCTGCGATTCAATTAGGCGAAAATTTCTCTTTTGAAAAACCGGTGGTAAAAGATTAAAAGTTCTATAAAGGACGCTCGTTGCGAAGGGCTTAATAGAGTATATACATAACAGTACACTTGTGAAGTTTAAAATCGCTGTAGGCTTTTATCCTGAAATTCGATAAATTCTGTAAAAAGTCACTTTGGCATGGATTAATATAAATCAATCTATTTCACGTTTCCTGGATAATATTTTTTTATCTTCAATTCTAAGTTTGGGTTTCTTCTTTATTTTCTTTCATTTTATTTTCAATACTCTATACTCAACATTTTTATTATTTACTTTCATTCATTTAGCTAGAAAAGGTTTCATCATGTTCTCTTCATACCGGCCAAATCAAACATAGATCGCCAAACACGGTAACCAACGTCACTTCTCCTCTTCCTCATGGTCCCGGAATAAATCAACCTCGTGCACAGACCATAAAGTCAACCAAACGCAGACCCCAAGGGATGAGAAGTATATAGAGTCCCTGGATCAGATAGAAAAGACCTCAAGGAATGATGGGATACGAAGGAAAGAGCATGTTCAGTATTAAAGAATAAAAATAGAAGCGGAAAATAAGAGTTTTAGAGATTTGGTTTAAATTATTTTTCCTGGTAAAATGGAAGTGGACTTACACTTTAACATAAAAAAAAAACATTCAGGATACCAGTAATGTTCCATTAAAAATATTTTATCGCTTTACACTGATTCTCCTAAATTTGTGGTTTACTTTAATGGGACAACGATAGTTGTAAAATCATATACAAACAGCTGATATTAAAAATTATACACCTTTCTCGGGAACTTCTGAAGTGATTTTAATATATATAATATATATAAAACCGCATTAAAACATCACAGAAACATCATACAACATGTGGGGGGGGGAATATTAAATATGAAAAATGAACACGTACCTGTTTGAACAATATCCATAAATATGTAGAGAAAAAATAATGAATAGAATTTAAAACAAAGAGAATATAATATATAGATTAAAGGGAAAAATTAAAAGAAAATTAAAAACCTGAGAGATTAAACTCAAATCTTTAATGAAATGTATCCAAAATTAACAATTAAAGAAAAAAAAGTGAAATTTTGAAAATAGATGAAAAAAAATTTGAAATTATTGTGGAACCATGGCAGAATTATCAAGCCCAAATTACCATAAAAGTCACAAAAAATGTATGATTTCATCTTTGTACGAACTATAAAGTTAAAGTTGTGCAAAATTTGGGCAATACATATGTATATTATGGCTAAAATATTCAAAATTCAACATTTAAAAAAAAATTTTAGGAAATTTGCATAGAATGTCGTTTTTTGCTTCAATGCAGAAATTCTGTATTAAAGAATAAAATAGAAATTGAAACTAAGATTTTGAGAGGTTCGATACAAATGATTCTTTTCGGGTAAGATGGAAGTAGACATACACTTACTAATCAAAAACATTTAAGATACCACTAATATTTAGTTACAAATATTTTATTGTTATAGCCTGTTTCTCCTAAATTTATAATTAAAAAGTTAACTTTTTCTTGATTGGAGAGCTCTGCCCCCTACGAGCTACGCTCGCCAACCCTCGTTCAGACACCGCAGCCTAAAAACACGCTAATTTGCACTGTTTTATTAAAAAAAAAAAAAAAAAAAAAAAAAAAAAAAAAGAAAGAAAGAAAGAAAGATTGGATTATAATTATATGACCAGTGGCAAAGTTCTGTAATCGAGTTTCCATTTATTTAAATTGTTTTAAGTAAGCCATTTTAAATGTATCCTTTTCAGTATGACGTAATTTTCACCAAACTGTTCTTCCTTTTTAACACTTTCCAACCTAGTTGAAAAGTGTTTATGACTTCGGTTTGTCTGGCCGTCTGGCCGTCTGGCCGTCTGTTCGTCTGTCCGTGCTCTAACTCCCGTAAATATGCTCGGATTACCCTGCAATTTTTATATGTTATTGTCGTTATCTATAGCATGTTCCCTATTTCAACTGAAGTGTGTAGCACTTATAGTTTTTTTTTACAGGGACACTCAAAAGAATTCCGTTACATTACGGTCTATGGGGAAAAATCATTTGCGGCTAATTTTAATGATGTTACACAATTTCAAACACATTGTAATTGATATATATCACTAAGGTGCATTATAAGAAGCTTAATATGGAATCTGGTGAGCATAGCACTTATAGTTACTTTACAGAGACAGTCAAAAGAATTCCGTTACATTACGTCTATAGAGAAAAATCGTTTGCGGTTTAATTAAATAAGTTTCACTATTTTAAACACATTGAAATTGATATATATCACTAAGATGCATTACAAGAGGTTTACTACAGAATATCGTGTGTATAGCAGTCATCGTTCATTTACAGGGACACACAAAAGAATTCTCTACTCTCTGTTAACAATAATTCCTGGAAGTGCGTTTTAAATTGCTGAATGCGATTTTAAATTTAACTCACTCTTTGTCTATTACTTGGCGTGTATAAAGTCTGTAGATCATATACAGGGCAGCACAAAAGTCCGCGAACACATTTCCGTTTATTGACAAAAACTCCAGAAGGAGAATTTTAAACTGTGCTACGCGTTTCCTAACTGAACTAAAATTTAACATCCTATGTAGTATAAATACAAATCTATAGATCATATACAGGGCTGAATAAAATATTCGGATATTTTTCCGAATATTGTATATGTTGGAATTTCCTGAAATTACGTTTTTAAATGTGTTAGGCGCTTTCCAAATTGTTTACTTAAATGTTATCTTTCAGCTTATTAAACGGTTATGATTTGTAAAATTATTTTGGAAGCGTTGGAAAGTGTTACATAATCTATGCTTGACGCATGATTTTTCGTTCTTGCTTTAATATTAACGTGAAAATACAGTTTTTGATTGAAAGGAAATATTATTATTCGCGCTGTTTCAAAATTTCCAATAATAGGTAAAAAGAGTTTTTCGAAATAAATAAATCTCTCGTGTAAATATATTTTTAAATTGAAACTGTTTGGAAATATTGTTATTTGAGCATTTTAAATAGGGTGTAATTTTCCAGATTTACTGCTTTTAGCGCGTAATAATTTAATTATTACTTTAATTATTACTTTAAAGTTTTATCTCTCTTTTGAATATTCACGTGCAAGCATATTTTATATGACGTAATTGCCCCCCATTTACTACTGACTGCGTACACGTGATCATTTAATTATTATGTAAAGTTTTATTTTTGTTTTTAATAGTAACATGTAAATACGTTTTTTTTAATTGAAAGGGGATAATATTCTTTACGCTTTTTTTACAAAATGAAAATGTATAGAAAATGGCCTTTTCGAAATATCAAATAAATCCCAATTAATTGAATTAATTAATGAAATTTTGAATATTTATTTTTTTTAAAAACCTCAAAAGATTAGTTAAATTACAAACAATAATTACACACTGCACATATCCTACAGCAAGTTTATCAATTATATCCCTGCAAAATATGATTAAATTCCTATGCATGGTTTCTGTTCCTATAAAACTTTTTTAACGGAACTTTTTTGACCAACTTCAACATTAAATATCTCTTTAAATAATTCTGCGATTTAAAAACTGTCTATTTCAGCATGCTTATCGAAAATTTGTCTATAAAACTACTAATTTTCATATTTTATATGCGATAGTTTTTTTAATATTAACTGATAAAAACCTCCGGGCACAAAAAATTCATTTACAGATGTGACAACGGTGTAATTTTTTTTTTTTTTTTTTTTTTTTTTTTTTTAATAGAGAGATTCTAGAAAACGTGCTTTCCAAACACTATGTACATACTTGAAGTTGTTAAATAAATGTACACTAAAAACCGTTTTGTGTTTCATCACAGTAATGTTGTGTTTTTGATGAATAACATATTGTCGAACTTGGTTACTCGATAATAATAAGGTTGAAGAAACCATACCCTTTGCTCCTTATAACAAAGATCGCGTAATAACGAAATTCAAAATTCATATAACGAAACATAAAAATATAAGTTTACTAAAATAATTAAAATATATATATGGAATGATTACTGAATAATTATATTGAATGATTATAGTGATATGAGTCCCATTGTCTTACAAACTCGAAAACCAGGATTTACTGCAGGCATAGCAATGAATTTTAATACCGTAAAATATCTTCGTGTACTATCTACAGCAAATTCCTGAAAATATCTCTAATACTGCTCTTCTTATTTATAAACGGATATGTTTAGATACTGTTCGGCTTACAAGATATTTTTACTCAAATGTCATAGATTTTTTTTTTTTTTTTTTTTTTTAATAAGCTTCTGCATTTAAATAGAATGAAGATTATTGATCCAGATTTATACAATACATTCAACATTCTTACAGACTGAGATAGTGCAGTGGCAAAAATTGAAACTATTTTTTAAATTACTATGGAACATTTATGAGCTACTTTATAAACATAATGGGGGGTTCCAGAGAGCAGTGTCCCTCTGACGAAAAAGTTAATAAAATGTTTCAATTCTTCATTTTGTAAAAAGCTGGTAGAAGTTTACTTTTAAACTGTACATTTTTTTTTTCGCCTTTCTGTATTGCATTTTTATATTGCTTTAATCCAAAAATCTCTACTCTATATTGTTTAAAAACTACTCTGCATATGTTTAAAAATTGTGTTCTGACAAAAAATTGTTACTTTAGCAAATTCCATGTTTCTATTCTCCATTTTATAAAACGCAGCCTTGGCAGCGAATTATAGTCTCATCTGTTTCAAAAAAATTTCTCCTCTCTGGATGTTGTTCTGTGGCCGCTCATGCCAATAAATATATTTCGTATGCTGTAAAAAAAGATAAATGTTTCTTAATCTAGCTCTTATCTTTCTTAAAGTTTACGAATATATAATATAGAATCTTCCAAGTTACCTGCGATTCCAAAAAGCATTTCTTTATCGTTAGAAATCTCTCAAACCAATTCGAAATTTAAAGAAGCATTTCTGATAAAAGATTTATTTTGCTGCCCGTAATTTTCAGAAACGTTTCCAAGTAGTTTTATAGTGGATTAATTAGTTTCCTCTACTCATAATATCGGTTTTTGGGATGCTATAAATTTTCAAGTAAATATTTTCAGCTTCGAAACAGGATTTATACATGCAAAAGTAACAAAATAATGTTAATTTTGATGTTAAGGTTAATGTAGTAAAGTTTAATGGTTATGGTAGTTCTGTAAATGTATTATATTGGTTGAACACGAAAATGTTTACTTGAGGATTGATCGCATCCAAAAAAACAATATTTCGAGTTGAGAAAATTGATAAATACACTATAAAAACTGCTCCGAAACATTTCTAAAAATTATGGGTAGCAAAATAAGCTTTTGTTTCAGAAATTAATCCCAGAATTTAAATCCCAGAATCCTATTGGTTTATGAGGTTTTAAAAGATAAAGGAACGTTTTATGGAATCGGTTTTAACGCGGAAGAGGTTATAGTTTAGTAAACCTTAATAAAGGTAAGAGTTATAAGTAACAGTTGTCTCTTTTTACAGTATTCTAAGTATATTTCATAATAATAATATTGACTGAAACTTACAGAATTATTTAAGTTTGACCTGTGTTGTTGGTTTTGTTTTGTTTTGCTTTTTCTTTTTTTCTTAAGAAAGCTAAATTAAATGTTTATATATTATTAAGAAAGACACATAAATTTCTTCCTAAATTTTTATCATTCTGAGAGGTAGAATAAAATTGGAAAGCTACTCAGCGAACTCTGATTGCGGTAAAAACGTGATCCAGAAAGGAAATGAGATCTTTAAAAATCAGAGCTACTCACGTGAATCCCTGAAGCAATTTCATCCGGCCGAGATATTGTGGCTGGCGGACCGCAAAGGCTTCGATGAAAATTCCCCACCCCCAGCTTCTTTCCTCTTGTGGGACTGTTTTTACCATATTTTTTACTTTTTTTTTTACTTTTTTACTTTTTTATTTTCTTTATTCTCCTCCGCTGGATCAATATGAGAGTGTGCCATATAAAAGCTGTGAGAAAATGTTGACTGTCCACTCAAGTTTGATTGCAGTGATGAAAAGGAAGAGATTTTTTTCTCTCTTTTTTGAGCTGCTTCGTCATCCATAAAATTAGAGTAGAAGCTACTGCAGTCAAACCCTAGGTAATTCAAAGTTAGGACGGCATTGAAAATGGTTGAGCAAAATGAAAGTGTACAATATTTTGGCGTTTAAACCCATTTCTAGATTTTTATTTTTGTCTAACAAGAATCTTTTCTGATAAGATATATACAGAATATATATACGATAGACGGTATATGAGAAGAAAGCATAACTCTGCATAAAAAATAAAATAAATAAAATAAAGTAAACGCACCCTACGAATTACGCTACAAATAAAAGTATAAAAATTAAACTAGCCGGGTTTGATAATAATTTAATTGGGAATATTCATAACAATAGCCTTAGTCTCAAAGAAACTATCCACCTCAAAAGTCAAATGAAACTCTCCTCAGTCGACTGCGAATAGCGTCTACTTTTAGGTGATCAGTTTAATTCTTTCTAAGGGGATTGTCTCCATATTAAAATAAACAGAATTTTTCAATAGTAACTCTTTTTTGTATAATAACCCCCAAATAAAAAAAATTTAAATTTTAAAATTTAAAAAAAACTTCATTTACCCTAAATACAAATTTTTTTGAGCTGCTTCGTCATGCATAAATTAGAGTACGTGCTCCTGTAGTCAAACCCTAGGAAAATCAAAGTTATGATTGCAATGAAAATGGTTGAGCGAAATTATACTGTAGAACGTTTTGCGTTTAAAGTCATTTCTACATGTTTATTTCTATTTAACAAGAATCCTTTCTGATTAAATAAACCGACGGAGAAGACCGAGCTAATCTCGGTTAAAATTAGCTTAGTGTTTAACTCGAATCGCCGACTGAATCACGTATCTCGGCTCCTATTGGGAATTTCTAGAAAATTCCTTCAAATTCTAAAAGCCTTCTTTTTTTTTTTTTTTTTTTTTTTTTTTTTTTTTTTTTTTTTTTTTTACAAATGTCGCCAAAATTTGGCCAAAAGTCGCAAACATGGCGACAATCTTTCATTTGGTGCTAAGCCTGTGTTTCAGCACTGGGTAATCTAGAAAGTCGATTTTCCCGCCAAATGTCGTCAACATTTCACCAAATTTGGCAATATTTACCGAAAATTTGCCAACTTTGCGACTGCCAAATGTTCAACAACTTATTAACTGTCTCAACCTTTATTCACATTGAAATGCATTGACCCGTAATGACCCAAAAATGACACACTAATTGAGTTTTCTCGAACTGATGTCCTAGCCCAATAGTCTTCTAGTAACCCAAAACGGTTAAACACAATATTTAATCAAAATAATTTGAACCGTTTATTACCTAACATTAGCTTGACCCATAGTGATCCAAAAATGACCCACTTATCGAATTTTCTCAGACATCTGATCCAGCTCAATGGTCTTCTCATAATCCAAAACGGTAAAATACAAAATTTAGTCAAAATCGTTAGAGCCGATTTTAGATAAAATTAGCTTGACTCGTAGTGATAAAAAAATGACCCACTAATCAAATTTTCTCGAACATGTGACTTAGACCAATGGTCTTTTTGTAATCAAAATGGTAGGATCCAAAATTTAGCCAAAATCATTTGAGCCGTTTATTAGATAAATTAACTTGACCCTGACCCGTAGTGACCCAAAATGACCCACTAATCGAATCTTACCGAACATGTGACCCAGTCCAATGGACTTCTTGTAATTCAAAATGGATGGATACAAAATTTAGTCAAAATAGTTTGAACCGGTTTTAGATAAAATTAGCGTGACCCTGACCCGTAGTGACCCAAAATGACCCACTAATCTAATTTTGTCGAACATGTGATACAGCCCAATGATTTTCTCCTATCCGAAAATGGTAGAATATAAAATTTAGTCAAAATCATTAAAGCCGTTTTTCAGATAAAATTAGCTTGACTCATAGTGACCCAAAAATCACCCAATCATTGAATTTTCTCGAACATGTGACTTAGACCAATGGTCTTCTCGTAATCCAAAATGTTAGGATACAAAATGTAATCAAAATCGTTTGTGCTGCTTTTTAGATAAAATTAACTTGACACTGGACCCGTAGTAACCAGAAATGACCCACTAATCAAATTTTCTCGAACATGTGACCCAGCCCAATGGTCTTCTCGTAATCCAAATCGGTAGGATACAAAATTTAGTCAAAATCGTTAGAGCTTTTTTAGAGATAAAATTAGCTTTACCCAGAGTGACCATAAAATGACCCACTAAACGAATTTTCTCAAACATGTGACCTATTCCAATAGTTTTCTCGTGCACGAAAACGGTAGGATACAAAATTTAATGAAAATCGTTTAAGCCAATTTTTAGATAAAATTAGCTTGAACCTGATCCGTAGTGACCCAAAATGACCCACTAATCTAATTTTCTCGGACATGTTGTCCAATCCAATGATCTTCTCCTATCCGAAAATGGTAGAATACAAAATTTAGTCAACATCGTTAAAGCCGTTTTTCAGATAAAATTAGCTTGACCCATAGTGATCCAAATTGACCCTCTTATCGAATTTTCTCGAACATGTAATCCAGCCCAATGGTCTTTTCATAATCCAAAACGGTAGGATGCAAATTTAGTCAAAATCGTTAGAGCAGATTTTAGATAAAATTAGCTTGACTCGTAGTGACCGAAAAATGACCCACTAATCAAATTTTCTCGAACATGTGACTCAGACCAATGGTCTTTTTGTAATCAAAATGGTAGGATCCAAACTTTAGCCAAAACCGTTTGAGCCGTTTATTAGATAAATTAACTTGACCTTGACCCGTAGTGACCCAAAATGACCCACTAATCGAATCTTACTGAACATGTGACCCAGCCCAATGGACTTCTTGTAATTCAAAATGGTTGGATACAAAATTTAGTCAAAATCGTTTGAACCGGTTTTAGATAAAATTAGCGTGACCCTGACCCGTAGTGACCCAAAATGACCCACTAATCAAATTTTTTCGAACATGTGATCCAGCCCAACGATCTTCTCCTGCCCGAAAGTGGTAGAATATAAAATTTAGTCAAAATCATTAAAGCCGTTTTTCAGATAAAATTAGCTTGACCCATAGTGACCCAAAATTGACTCATTAATCGAATTTTCTCGAACATGTGACTTAGAGAAATGGTCTTCTTACAATCAAAATGGTAGGATTCAAAATTTAGTCAAAATCGTTTGAGCCGTTTATTATATAAAATTAACTTGACCTTGACCCGTAATGACCCAAAATGACCCACTAATCGAATCTTACCGAACATGTGACCCAGCCCAATTGTCTTCTCGTAATTCGAAATTGTTGGATACAAAATTTAGTCAAAATCGTTTGAACCGTTTTTAGATAAAATTAGTGAGACCCTGACCCGTAGTGACCCAAAATGACCCACTAATCTAATTTTGTCAAACATGTGATACAGCCCAATGATTTTCTCCTACCCGAAAATGGTAGAATATAAAATTTAGTCAAAATCATTAAAGCCGTTTTTCAGATAAAATTAACTTGACCCATAGTGACCCAAAAATCACCATTCATCGAATTTTATCGAACATGTGACTTAGACCAATGGTCTAAGTTTTTTTTTACGATGTAAAAAAAAAAAAAAATGTTTCCGAAAATATTACGAAGTTTTATACAGCTTACAAAAATATATCATAACCTTTTCAGAGGTACCCACGAATACGATAAGCGTTCCTTTATCTTCCTAAAGCCTCAGAAACCAGTCGATTTCCGATACATAAAGATTCTAAGAAAATATTTTTTAAACAGAAGTTTATTTTGCTGCCCCCAAATTTCGGAATAGTTTCTGAGTAGTTTTTACAATGTATTAATCAATTTTTTCAACGCGAAATATCGGTTTCCGGATTCTATCACTTCCAAAGTAAATATTTTCAACAGCGTAACAGAGTTTTTACATGCAAAAGTAAGAAAAAGATAAATGTCATTTAATGTAAATGTTAATGTTAATGTTAATGTTAATGTTAATGTTAATGTTAATGTTAATGTTAATGTTGTTAATGTAGCATATTTTTCTGTTGAACATATTTGTTGAACATGAAAATGGTTACTTGGGGAATGAGCATCAGGAAAAGTTTGCATCCGGATTGAGAAAACTGATTAATACAATGTAAAAACTACTGGGAAACGTTAAAAAAAATTAAGGGCAGTAAAAGAAAATTTTGTTTCGGAAATTCTTCAATAAATCTCGGAAAACTATTGATTTATGAGGCTTCGGAAGATAAAAAAACGGTTTTCGGAGTCGTTGGTAATATTATCGAAAACATTTGTCTTTTTTTTTTTTTTTTGCAGTGTAAAACCTCATTTCCTTCCAGGATCATGTTCTCTTTTTTGTAAAAATCTCTTAAAACACGAGTGTTCACCACACTGTTAAAAATTTGCAGCAAACTGTCCAGTCATTCGACCGTTTTTTTTAAAAAACGATTACATAACCGTAATTTAATTGTATTCTGACCATAATATGGGCAATGATATGGCCAGAATAGAGTTAAATTACTGTTTTTCAAGAGTTAAATAATTTCATAGAGTTAAATTGCTGTTTTACTTTTTCAGGAAAAAAGATACACAACTTGTTTAGTTTTGTACACATTTAATATTTTTTGCACATCGTGCCCATGGAAACTTGACAGTATTTGAGTACATGATTAATAATTTCCTTCCTCTTTTTACTTACTACAGATCGTTTTCATTGAGTTTTAGGTGTAAATGCGTAGCATAGAATTAAAATATTTACACTATGTACACCGAATGTTGGATATGAAACTCTCCAAAAGCGCACTTTTTTAAAAGATATCATTTCCTTCTAAGGATCATGTTCTTTTCCTCGTAAAAATCTCTGAGGACAAATGTGCTTACCACCGTCCATACCCACTGGGACAAACGCGAAAGATATCTTCTACCTGATTCTAGAACTCAATGGATAAGTTGCTGACTATATTGTAGTAAAAAATGGAAGGATGTTAAAAGACTTTACTGTCAACTACATCAATGGTTTTTTGACAATTTGTATGATTCTTAATGGGGGGGGGGGGGGGGAATGTTCCAGTTAGAAATTTAAATGTGTTAGTTAATTCTTACTAAAAATGTTATAAGAAAAAATAATTTGATAAGAGACTTGTAACAATGTATTTATAAAAAACTTGATAATTTTGATAAAATTGTTAATTTTCTGATATTTTAGACCATTTCAGATAAAAAGCCAAAATACCTTTTTAACCATTGGGAAAACGGTTGTTGTTTTCGGTCGAGAAATGGACCTCTTGGCGTCGTCACTTTATTTTTTTAAGCGTTTTTAACGAAATTCTGTAACTTTAAGAGAATTTTTTAAGCGTTTTTAACGAAATTCTGTAACTTTAGAAGAATTTTTTTAAGCGTTTTTAACGAAATTCTGTAACTTTAGAAGAATTTTTTAGGCGTTTTTAACGAAATTCTGTAACTTTAGAAGAATTTTTCTTTGAATAGGCAATAGAAATGCATAAAATCGTTACAAAAATGTTAAAGTTACAAAAAGGATAGATGCAAACTATCAGATATGAAAAAAAGCCGAATCCAAAAATTGACGTCGGATGAAAAATCGTCTTATGAAGAAAAAAACGTGGTCTTCAACTTTAATTTCCTCAAAATACCTTTAGCTGAGACATCAATCTAAACAAGAGTTAAAGTTATTGTAGGAAGGACTAGACAAAATATTAAGGTATATATTAAGGGTAAGGTATAGTAATGGAAAATGCGTTTCAATAACTGCGGCGATGGTTCAAACGAATATTTTTGCGAGGACAGAGAATGCCAGGATCTCTTCAACTGTAGTAATAGAAAATGCGTTTATTTGTAGATGGTTCCGAAGAATATTTTTAATAATTAATATTTTTAATTAATTTGGATTTTTTTTTTCTAAAAAACGCTTTCGGAACATTTTTCCAATGGTTGTTGTAATTTGTTAAATTACATTTTTTTTTTATATATATACGACTTTAATTTTGTACGTTTTTTAAAAATTCATGAGATTTTCATGGAAAAATTTCAGTATTCGATAGTTACTATTCGATGGACATTATATATATATAATTTCCATCGAATAGTAACTATCGAATACTGAAATTTTTCCATGAAAATCTCATGAATTTTTTAAAAACGTACAAAATTAAAGTCGTATATATATAAAAAAAAATGTAATTTAACAAATTACAACAACCATTGGAAAAATGTTCCGAAAGCGTTTTTTAGAAAAAAAAATCCAAATTAATTAAAAATATTAATTATTAAAAATATTCTTCGGAACCATCTACAAATAAACGCATTTTCTATTACTACAGTTGAAGATATCCTGGCATTCTCTGTCCTCGCAAAAATATTCGTTTGAACCATCGCCGTAGTTATTGAAACGCGTTTTCCATTACTATACCTTACCCTTAATATATACCTTAATATTTTGTCTAGTCCATATTTCGTTTAATTCCATTTCTTAAATGACTTCCGATATTTAAAAAAATAATTTGTATGTGTAATTATCCAATATATATAACTAAAATATGTCAAAATGTAAACCGACTGCTATATAAAAATCTTTGACAACCCGCATTTTTTAAAGATCTCATTTCCTTTCAGGATCACGTTTTTTTGCCTTCATAGAAATCTCTGAGGACATAAGTGTTCACCTCTGTCCATACCCACTGGGATAGAAGCGGAAGATATCTTCTTCCTGCTTCTAAGAAGTCCATCAATAAGTAGCTGACTCTATTGTAGTAAAAAACGAAAGGATGTTAGAACCGTGAGAGGACTTCAACAGTGTCACATGTATCATTATGTTTTTGACAGCCTGAATTATTTGTAAAAAATCTCCTTTAAGTTAAAATTATTTTACATTAAAAATTTCAGTGTTGTGTCTTAATTTTTACTACACGTATCTAAAAAGAGATTAATTTTGTAAGAAATTTGTAGCAATGAAGCTTATTTGAAGCGATATCCCAATATTATATATTTTGATAAAACTTTTTTTTTTCAATACTCCACTCCTCTTCCAATAAATAAATAAATAAATAAAATTATGCAATTGTGATTAATTTTGTGCACTTCTTAAAAAAATCATCAGATGTTCAAAGAAATATTTCTGTATTTGAGTGCCTGAATACTAGTATTTTTTGTAATAATGAATATTAGTCAATTATTATTTAGATGATTTGCTTATTTCTAAAAATTAGTCTTATTTGTAGTTGTGTAGTATGTAACTAAAATATGGCCACTACGTACACCGAAAGTTATTTAAAAATCCTTGACCGCCCGCTTTTTTTTTTTTTTTTTTTTTTTTTTTTTTTTTTTTTACCAGGATCACGTTATATCTCCCATAAAAATCTCTTATGATACAACTGTTCACCACTGTCCATACCCACTGGGACAGAAAAGGAAGGTATCTTCTTCCTGATTCTAGTGATCCATGGATAAATAACTGGCTCTATTGTTTTAAAAAACGAAAGAATAAGAGAATCGTGAATCGTGAGCAGACTTTGATGTCAAATGTATCATTATGTTTTTGACAATCCAGATTTATTTTTTAACCCATTTTTTCCTGGGTTTTTTCCCCTTCTTAGTACTTTTTTAATTATAACAGCTATAGTATATACTAGAATAATTATTGCATTATATTATACTAATCTGACCATTACATTTTCAAATTATATAAAGTCATCGTATAAAATAGGGGAAAAAATTTAAAAAATATATTAATTTATTTTCGAAAAATGATAACGTCCCAATTTTGGTAAGCTACGCATAAATGGGTTATAAATATTTTTTATGTTAAAATTATTTCAAGTTACAGATTTGAGAAATGGATCTTAATTTTTGCTAGGATTATTAAAAAATATATTAATTTTGTAAGAAATTTGTAGCTATGTACCTGTAAATTAGACGACAAATTTGATGAAATTGTTGATTTTCAAATACTTACTTCTCTTCAAAATAACAATAATAATAATAATAATAATAATAATAAATAATAATAATAATAATAATAATAATAATAATAATAATAATAATAATAATAATAATAATTAATAATAATAATAATAATAATTTTGGTAGAATCTCCATTATTAATAAAAATAACTTTTTTGAATTAAAATTGTTTCAAGTTAGAAATTTTAATATTCTTTTATGATTTTTACTAGATACATTTAAAAATAGATTAGCTTAGTAAGAAACTAGATGTAATAAACCTTTAAAAAAATTGTCAATTTTGTTGAAATATTCGATTTTTTAATACTTTTTACCAAACTATTTTATGGAAATTTGTATAAATTGATACTTTTTTTAAAAAGTGCATAAAACTTTTGATTTTTTAGTTGATTTTCTTTATAGAATGAATGGAAAATTTTTATCGATATTTTAAAATTAGAATTTCTACTTAATTCCCTACATATTAATCTATATATATAAATGAAAGTCCTGACTGGGGGGATCATCAACGCACAGCCCAAACTACTGAACCTACAAACATAAAACTTGGAGGAAAAATATTTCTTAGGATATTAATGTGCACTAAGAAAGGATTTTCTTAATGCACCAATAATTCGTGCGATATTGCATATTTTTCTAATTTGACGATGTCTTTGGTGCCAAAACCTCAAAATTCTAACATCACAAATGATAATTTCTAAAAATACATGCTTTATTATAGTAACGGGTGAAATTCAAACTGTCGATAAAACGCGAGAGACTTCTTTTCATCGTTATAATATATAATGTGACAAAATTAGAATTATGGGTTTCATTTCTATAATCGGATAAACCTGATTATGAAAGATAGCCGTTTTAAACATTCTGCTGAATGGATTTTGGTTGAATTCAATTGTTAGTTAGATAATTTTTCAGGGAATTTTTTGGTATATAAAATCGTTCTAAGTTGCTTAGCTACAGAATTATGTTTCAAATAAATCCGTTTAGGAAAGTTTAGCCTTTTTAAAATGATTCTGTTAAATGTATTTTACTGGATTTAGATGTTTTTCAAGGAAGGTTTTAGTATATATAGTTCTACGTTGCTTAATTCTAGAATTATGAGGAAAATTTCCTTAATCAACGGTAAAACACTAGCCTTTTAAAAAAAAGTTCTATATATTTTGATGAGACTTCCATTTGTTAGTTAAACATTTTTCAGGGATGGTTTTAGTATATTGCATATAATTGTATCGTTCTTCACCAAATCCTATTGTAAATGATCAACTAAAGTCTTTATCAGCTCAAATTTCGTCTGACAAATTATAAAATATAATAGCACAAAGGCGTATGTATCGTTTTCAGCAATGCGGAAGAATATCCCAGGTAAATGTCTTCATTGCTTTAAAAAAGCCTGCTAGTACATAAGTATATAGTATACATAATATATAGAGAAGAGTTCGCACTTAAGGGCAGAATCCTGCGATTACTGCAATATTTCTAAAAATTTCTCTCAAAAATAATCCCCTTGCATGCTTTTAGGTAGATTTCGTAAGAAATACTACCTATTACATTCTCCCCTAAAATGGAATTTTTGAAAAATTTTTGCAGATCTACGCCGATTAGGACTCCCAGAACCCAAAACCACCTCCAGTTCAAAACTTTATCTATCTATCTATATATCTATCTATGTCACTTTCTTATGAACACGATTACTTCAATAATTCTGCACAAATCTCTTCCAAAATGATACATAAAATCAAGGGGCATAAAATTTCGGTTAAGTTCGTAAATGGGCAAAATTTAACCAGGTGGGGGATGGGGGGGGGGGGATTTTGAAAACAGAAAAACCCATAATTTCTTAATTATGATACGTATCGAATCCGTTTAAAGTTATTATTACTTCTAAGAAAAGGACCGAAAATTTATGTATGACAGATTTTTGATATCATCAAAAATGGTCCCGGGGGGGGGGGGGGTTAGAAGAAAAAAATTCATAACTTCGTCAATTCACAACATATCAAATCCGCTTAAATTTATTATAAATCCTCTTAATATTATCTAAAACTTTTGTATTGACAAGTTTTTTATAGGACGAACCCTTATAGCAAAAAAAAAATTAAACACAAAAAAAATCCCTGCCGACTCCGCCTGCAAACAAGTTAGGTTTCGAAGTGGGCGGTTCCAACTGCCGAGTGCCGCATCATGGCAAAAAGGTCATTTCTGTCGCAATTCCCAACAAACAGGCGCCCCACGGTCTGCGTCTTCGAAATCTACCTGTACCTGTAGGCAGAGCAGTCAGGATTTTTTTTTCACAAGGTTACTGCCGGTTACGAAAAAAAGGAATGATAAAAGATTAGGAATTTCGCCACTCGATAGCAAAAATCGTGATAAGCTGCATCAATCGGTCAAGAAAGTCACAAATTTCGACAAATGGGTGATATGTCGTAAATAATTTCTTAACTTAGTAATGACTGATTCGAAAATTAAAAGCAATTATAAATAATATGTGATTAAATGATACGTAGTTAGTTCATATATCATAAACCTTTGAGATTTTAGTGTTAAATTTCCCAAAAATCTGCGTGGAGGTAACAGACAGTGATGAATTTAGGGGTCACCTCCTGATGAATAAATCCCTTTTGATAAATTTAAAATCCAATCAAGTGCTAAGCCGTTAAGTAATTTTATCTGTATTTCAGATAAGAATTGAGATGTTGAATGAGAAGTAAAAAGGAAATATCACTGATTTATACTTTTTCAGTTACTACTGAATTGGCAAATTTCTGAAGTTTTAAGAAAATAAAGTTTGCAAAGTAAGAAAATTAATAGTTCTCGATTAAATTTCAAAAATCTCACGTAAAACTTTTTTAGAATGGGATAATCCTACTTTCTTTTTTCCTTGCCTGAAAGCCCGCATTTTTTTAAGGTCTCATTTCCTTTCAGGATCACGTTCTTTCCTTCGTAAAAATCTCCGAGGACACAAGTTTCACCACTGTCCATGTCCACTGGGACAGCAGCGGAAGATATCTTCGTCCTGATTCTAGCAGCCAGAGCATGTGACTGATTCTACTGTAGCTATAAACGGAAGAAAATAATAATAGTGAGTTTTCTTTAATGTCAACTGTATAATAATATTTCTGATAATCTATATTATTGGTTAAAAATGTTAGAAATATAAATCTCATCCGCGAAATTAAAGATTAAAAAAATATTTTTTCATTTCCTACTGAAATAAAGAATATAAAAGAACTTGATAATCAAAAGAGGGAAAAACACGGAAGCATCAACTCATTCTTCATCGCGTAGTGAAAACAAATTATAAAGATTAGTAGCCACTCAACGTCAGACAAATGATTGGTGAAACCACTCTACATTGATAAACAAGCTTGTGAGATATGCTGAAGATAGAACAATAATTATAACAAGAAATAAAGAACTTAATTGACTGCTACATTCTTACGGGAAAACCTTGCAACATGTAATTCCACTGGCGTAAGAATGGCGAAAGTAAAAAACTCTCAATATCTGAACTTATGACTTTTATACTTCAGTCCGTAATGAAAATGTAACCGAGAACATACGTGAGCCTCCGAGCTCAGATATAATGTATTATACTATATAATGCTTTATACTTTAAAACTAAATTTAAATGTTAAATGTAATCATTGTTCTGTCCCTGTGAAATATAATCAAGAATATATACGTCCAAGATAAAAAACGTCTAAAATTATTTGGTCTCCACATACTAATATAATTATTTAGTTTTCAGCTATAGATCTTTGTGCAGTGGTGAACCTTGGATACCAATACTTTAAGGATATATATCACTACAAGCAATAATATAAATAGATCTATGGATTACAACGTACGCTGGATAATTTACCAGGTGAAAGCACCTTCAGGAAAGGTAAGAGAATTTTCTTATCCTTATTCAAGAAATTGATATTTATGATGAATTAAAAAAGTAACTTCAAAAACTTTCGAGATAATTAATCGCGTTGCACGAACTCCTCCTTCAAGAAATTTCATGAATTAAAATTTGTTTCAAGGTAGAAATTTCTATATTATTTCATAATTTTTACTAAATATATTTTAATAGAGATTAATGTAAGAAATTCTATGAAGTGTACTTAGAAGGTCGACAATTTGGACGAAATTCTTTGAATTTTTTATCCCTCTTCCAAAGAAAAACACAAAATTGTTTATCCAACATTGTTTAATCTTGTCTATATTTTAACAAAAATCATGAAATACTCATTTTTCAATATTCGAATATTTGATTATTTTCTTTATAATAATGAATGCTATTTAATTCTAGTTTTCAGTTAACATCCGGTATCTGTACACTGTAAAAAATGACCAATGTTTCTTATTTTATGAAAATATGCTATAACCACGAACGAAAATATAATATAATCTTCTGAGTTATCCGAAATTTCAAATAGCATGTTACATTGTCTTTTGAATCCCCAGAAACGAATACATTTTCAAAATTTAAAGAATAATTTATAAAAACAAATTATTTTTAGCTGCCCGAATTTTTCAGAAACGTTTCCGAAGGGTTTTTATAGTGTGTTAATTAGTGTCCTCAGGCTGGAATACCTGTTTTTCGAATGCTATCAATTCTGAAGTAAACATTTTCATGCTCAAAAAAAATGTTTAACAGACAAACATGCAAAATTAACAGCGTTAACAATAACATTAAAATTAAGATTATTTCTTTACTCTTTCATGTATAAATTAACTTAAGTGGGCTGAAAACGTGTACTTGAGAATGAATAACATTCGAAAAACAGGTATTCCAGCCTGAGGACACTAATTAATACACTATAAAAACCCTTCGGAAACGTTTCTGAAAAATTCGGGCAGCTAAAAATAATTTGTTTTTATAAATTATTCTTTAAATTTTGAAAGTGTATTCGTTTCTGGGGATTCAAAAGACAATGTAACATGCTATTTGAAATTTCGGTTAGCTCAGAAGATTATATTATATTTTCGTTCGTGGTTATAGCATATTTTCATAAAATAAGAAACATTGGTCATTTTTTACAGTGTAGTTGCTTGGTATTTCTTATAGCAGAATAACATTGGGCAAATATTGTTTGTATTGGCTTTATTGTGGTTAATATTGGCACGAATTACTGTCCCAATATTCAGTTTTTTCAATGTACCAATATTGTCTCTAAATTATTTCCCATTTTACTGCGCATATTTCCAATGTAAATCCAATATTTCTTTATTATTGGGATTTCGTTGCAAATAATTTCAATACAAAACAATATTTAAATATTATTTTCATTTATTTAGAAGTATTTCTAATGATTGCAATATATGCGCAATATTGAGTCCTAATATCATCCGTATAACCAATATTAGTTTGCTACTAATCATAGAACTGAAATTTATCCACAACGTAAGCCGAATGTTTTATAAAAAACCCTGACCAGCCCACATTTTAAAAAATCTCATTTCCTCCCATGATCACGTTCTTTCCTTCGTAAAAATCCCTGAGGACACATGTGTTCACCACCGTCCATATCCACTGGGACAGAAGCGGAAGATATCTTATAACTGATTCTAGAGGTCAGTGCATCAGTAACTTACTTTATTGTAAGGAAGAGGAGAATAAAATGTTAGAACCGTAAATGGATTTTAATACCAACTGTATCAAAGGTTTTTGACAATCTGAATTATTTGTAGGAAACCTCGTTTGAATAAAAAATGTCCCAGCTTTCAAATTTCAAAGTTCTTGTTTTTAGATAATGATAACATACTGAAATTAAAACAACCAATTTTATCGAGGGACGTGATTTATTTTATATCAAAAGAGAGAAAAGGAGCAAAATATTTTACTATTTTCAGTATTGAACCTAACTCTTGTATGGACAATTTACAATAAAATTGCAACAAAGGGGTCGTTAATCTTTAAAATATTATCTTTATTTTAGAATGTTATTATTCTGTTATCATAAAGGTCTTATTTGTAAAATTATTTTTATATTAACTTTGAAATGTTAAAAGCCCCATTTATTTTTTTTTTCTAACAGTTTAAAACGATTTTTCGCATTGCATTTGCCCAAAAGTTGCAAAGTTGTTTGTAAATACAATTAAAATTAGAGGAAAGATAAACTAAATGTATTAAGGTACTATGTATAAATTTAAAAGAGTAAAATTAAAATCACATGATGAAAAACTACTTTGCGTTATATTTTCTTTTCTTTCAAACATTATACAATTATAAATGAGCCTTCCTGTTGAGCACAAATTAATTCCAATTATTGTTTCAAGACGATCAATATCTCTCCATTCACTCACTATTATTACAAGTCATCAGAAACAACAATTTATAGAATATGTTTCAATTGTTTTATATATATATTCAATAATATAAAACATTTAGGTTCAATGCAATTATTAAAGATATGTATTATATTCCTTTTTTTTGTGTGTGTTCAAACTTATTTGTTTTTTACTTTTTATTTATTGCTTGGATTTTTTTGCATTTATTCCACACACAGCGTAAGTACCATTTTGATATTGATATACACTTATGGTTGGAATATAAAAATCTACAAATCATTCAATTAAATTGGTACTTAAATTCGTTCATATTTTTTTAAAAAAAACGCTTTTCGCTTAAAAGATAAATTAAATTTATTATATTGCTATATATTTATTATATTATGTTGCACTTTTCATATTACACACACACGCATATACATTTTTAACATTTCCTCTGGTTTCAAATAGACTTATTATAATATTCAAATTTTAACTGCTTAATAGGCGTATAGCCAGCATAGTGAAAAAGTACCCAAGCCGGGACTCGAACCCGGGTCATCAGATTAGCGCACTGACGTTCTACCAACTGAATCACTTGGGAACGATACTCAGCCTGAAATTTTTTCACCATAACATGTTGGCAAGGCTACAAACGCAGCACAAGATGGAAGTTGTTATGAAGTTGAAAATGCGTTTGTAGCCTTGCCAATATGTTATGGTGAAAAAGTTCCAGGCTGAGTATCGTTCCCAAGTGATTCAGTTGGTAGAACGTCAGTGCGCTAATCTGATGACCCGGGTTCGAGTCCCGACTTGGGTACTTTACACTATGTTGGCTATACGCCTATTAAGCAATTAAAATTTGAATATTACTAATGCAAGACGTGAGAAATTTTCTCTGGAAAAATTTCCAAGTATTAAATATGAATTTAGACTTATTATATTTAATCTGTTTCTGCTATCTGTAATCTGTTCTTCTGTTTTATTCTTTAAATTTTACTTATAATTTTAAGTAAGAATTATTATTATTATACATTAAATTCTACTATTTTACTAGTTACTTGTATTTCAATTACTTACTTTTAGTATAGTGGCAGTAGCAGTTAAAAAATGTTTTTAAATGTATCAAATCTCCCTATCTGAATCGGTTTGTAATATCGCATCGTTTAATGAAACAATACATCTTTGCAATTAATTTAATTTCAATATTTATTATTGTAATTATCTTTAGTTTGTAAATAAATTTATTAATATTATAATATTATTACCATTATCTTTAGGTACAATAATTTTATTTTTCAATTTGTTAAAATCGTTGATCTATATATATTTTTTTAACTGTCACTTTAAATTGACACATTTGACACATTTGCTATTTACAACGTTTTGTTAGCACGTTTGAAAATGTTGTTGAAAGGATACGTTTTGGTTCTTTATATTTCATTTTGTCTCATCATTTTTCAATAAATCTCTTAATGTATATTCATAATGTTTCATTATAATTGTTTTTACACTTGTTATCTTTAAATAGTTAATACCTGTTCATTTTTATTCAATTGTCCTTAATTGTTGGATCGTAATTGATCGGGCAATTTGAATGAATAAAATTTGGCACAGGCTTATTTATTCAAACAGAAATCAATTACGTTTTACTTATAAATTTGTGAAATATTGCCCTTGATAAAGTGTTCCACGATATAAGTTTCAATTTGCTTGTTGTCATTTTTTCACCGTATGCACATTGGATTTTTTCTTCACATAACTTTATTTTTTCTATTTATTTCATTTTGTGAATCTCACATTTTTGGATATATTTCTTTGTATTTTATTATAATTATCGATTCTTATATTGTCAATTATTTGTGTGATTTAATGGTTATTATTAACAAATTTTTTATTATATATAATAAATATATATATTAATAAGTTTAATATACCTGTTTACATCAAACTATCCGTTCTTGCTGCTTCATGACATAATAACATAACAAGAAAAAAAAACAGGAATAAAAAGAAGAAATAGCTGTGCCAGATCATAAAGGATTATATCTTCATACAGCTGGATTAATTAAACAAGAATTAATGGAAATCAATGGGGCATACATGGTAAGAAAAATTTTCCTATCTTACCTCATCATACAGTATCTTATTCATGTTAAATGAGTCATCGCTGACCGAACCACCCCTTTATACTCTTCTTTAAGAACGAACAGACATTGCATGTGAATTATAAAGTTAAGCACAGCTGAGCTGGATTTCTCGTTTTATAGAGAATTTCTATAAGGTAAAGCTAGGAGAGATGGCACAGTCGGAGAGATTGCGCACATACAGGTTCGGGGGGAAGGAGTAGAGTGAGCACGCAGCGACTCCAGGTAGTTGTACAACAGCAGTAGTGGAGGGTCTACTTGAAAGTACACGTTGATTGTTTTAAGCGTCTGAGATAAAGTGTTGCTATTTTGTTTTGTTTTCCCAAAGTAAGTGCTTGAATTTTCATAGCTATTCATCAGAATTTCTATAGAATGTTAGTAGTACAAAATATGTTTAACTTAAACGATTTCTCATAAGCTACTAATCCAGACTCACATCAACGGTTCGTTTTAGTAGCGGCCATGTTTAAATAAAAGGCCGCGCAATATCTCCTACCGAAATTGGAGAGTTTGCGCATCTGCTACTTAGGAGAGATGGCGCATTGTTCCCATTAGTTTCCTTGCTAGGAGAGATTACGCAGCTTATAGGTAAATTTGCATAAAAAATGAAAAATGAAAATGAACTAATTTTAAGTTAAATGTGTTATCAAGTAACTTAATGTTATTGTGTAATCTTATCTGGACTTGCTTTTTTTTTATTCTTTATTTTTTTTCCTTTAATTAAAATTTTTTCATCGTCTTTAAAATTATTTCCTTTTTCTGATTTTTTAATCATTAGGTTGAAATAATTACTCCTAATACAATAATATTTGTTTACAAAAACCTTACAACAATGTCATTTAAGTGTAATTATTATTGTTAACAATTTAATTGCAGTTATTATTAGTAACAATCTCTCCTACCCCTGTGCGCAATCACACCAACCCTGTAAGGACAGATTGCGCAAAATAACTTTTTTGGTTTTATTACAACTGTTCCATTAAATTGCTACATAACAACAAAATAGCAATGGAAATGCATAAAAAACAAATGAAGTAAAAATTATTCATGGATAGTTTAGCAAAAAATTAATATTTAGATTTTTTATTGTTATTCTTTTGAATTGTGCGCAGACTCTCCTAGCTTTACCTTACGGAATTTCTTTATAATTAACTGAAAAAAATATTTGAATTTATAAATTCATAAATACTAACACTTTTTCCACTAATTAATTTAACAAAAATAATCAGTTTGACTCTGGAAGGCGTTTTAGCATCTGAATCTCCCAGCCCTTTCCCTTCACTGGACTATTAAATAATCTATTAAAAGTTAAATTTCTCTTAAAATAACGGAATAACCATTACAATGTCTCCAAAAGTACGAATGCTGAATCTTTGACTGAGAAGATTCAGCATTGAAGGACCACTATAAAGTACAGAAAATATAATAAGCAGTGCTAGGATAATTATTTTCTAGTAATGTTGTGACTACTCTTGTTTAAGAACGAACAGATATTGCGTGTGGAGTTATAAAGTTAAACGCATCTGGATTTCTCGTTCTATACAGAATTTCAATAGAAGATTTTTTTATAATTAGCTGAAAAAGTTTCGTACTTATAAATATTCACAATAATACTTTTTCGACTATGCAATTTAACCAAAGTAATCAGTTTCGTGCTCCGGAAGAAATTTTAGCATCTGAATCTCCTCGCCCTCTGCCTTCACTGAACTACGGAAGTAATTTATTAAAAGTTAAATTTCTCGTAAAATAACGAAATAGCCATTAAAATGTCCCTAAAAATTTCATAAAAGCTCCTACAAAGCTTTTACTTGATCATTGACCATTGAGATAGACTTCTTTTATAAGATGAATTGGTCATTTCTAAAATTACGACAGATATCTTTCACCGAGAAGATTCAGCATTGAAGGACCACTACAAAGTATAGAAAATATAATAGGCAGTGCTTCTCGTCTCTCTTTCATCTCCCCCTGCGGGTATGGGAAAGAAAAGAATCCTCCCGGAGAATTCTGAGTACCGAAAAGACGTGATCTCGAAAGGAAATGAGATTTTTAAAAATCTTGGCTACACACTTGAGTCCGAGGAGCTTTTTTATGAGCCCAGATATTCCAAATGGTGAACCAAGACACTGGCTCTGATTTTTTCCCCCATCTTTCTTGTGAGTAATCGTTGTTTCGTTTAGTTGGAAATTATTCTTCATATAAAAATATCAGAGTTAGGAAAGATTAAACGAGATTTTCTATAAAAAATATCCTTTGTTATAACATAAATAAAATATTATTTTCGTAAGAAAATGTACAATGAATAAAAAATTAAAAGTCGTTTAAAAGTTGATATTAAAAATGTCCAGTTATATATAAATTTTATAATTTTTATATCATAAAAGTAGTATAAAACAGTCTAATTCTTTTATGACATGCAGTAAAAATTTTAAAAATGAAAAATATTCTGTAATTTTTTCCATTGGATGTTAGAAGGTAGTTAATATTTATTGCCTATAATTAGTTAGAAACCTGTAAGCAATTACATCGTTTATACGCTCCTACATTTTTTTGTACCAAGCACACACAATTATTTTCGAAAAAAAAATTAGTATATCAGTAAAAAATTTCTAAGATCAAGTAAATGGATGAATGCACAAAAAAATGTATGGGTACGAAGTCTGAATTGCTGAATGCAATTAATCCGCAACTTATTGGCAATTCAGGATTTGTTTTTAAAATGTTAGATGAATAACACGTTTGTTTGATGAATAGCACTTTTGTTAGATGAATAACACGTTTGTTAGATGAATAACACATTTGTTAGATAAATGACACTGATGTTGATGTAAAACATTTTCAGAAAAGAAAGTAGTATATTTCTTTCTCTAAAAAAATTGAAGGCTCTTAAATTTAAATGATAATTAGTTTTCGTTTGATAAAATGTTCAAAAATATAGAAGTTGATGAAAAGCAACACAGAAAAAAGTTTATTGTTGCTAAACAAAATTTCTATTGGACAATATTTAAAAAGAAAATTTTGTTAAAGCAAACAAATTTTCGTCAAATCAACAATCTTTGGGTTTCGGCTTGTTGCTCTAACAAAAATTTGTCTCAGCAAAATTTTCTGCTAAAATGTGGTTCAATAAGAATTTTTTTCGGACAAGAACTTATACATATTTTCTCGACGAATACTTAATCATCAGATATAAAAAGAAAAAAAAAATGATCGAATGAAGCTTAAAATTTTATTGGATTTATTTTAGATTACTAAACTAAATTCGTCGTATTTATTAAGAAAATACAAAAATGAGTTATTTAGCAAATACAATTAATTTGCAAAATCTTAAAAATCACACTTTACTTCTTGTAATTTTTAAAAATAATAACTGTTTCGGACGGCTGCTTGTGTTCTATTTCGATCCTCTCTGAAAAAGAGCATTGGACCGAATCGTTAAATTTTTGCTCAACAAATCCTCACAAAGAGAATGTCAAAATTAATTACTACACAGAATTTTCTGATAGGCATCAGTTTTTAACCGACTTTGCGCCGCAAGGCGTCGAAGTCGTAATTACGAATATTACCACCCCCTTCATTTTATGTTGTATTCTGTGTTCTCAAAAAGGGGAGGCGTTGAACCTCTGTGCAATTTGGGTGTTGAGTCAGTCAGTGGCACGCATCGTTCCACTGGGGTGCATTTTTTGCATTGCGCGAAACTGTTAGAGCCTTAATTTGCTGGTGCTGGGTGAATAATTGTTGAAAGCTAGGTTGAGAAGATAGATGTCGAAGAAAAAAAAACTGAAACTGATGATAGATATTGAATTCACTGAAATGTGATATATCTGAACATAAGCATAGAAAATTATAAACGTTCAGAAAGATTCGAGTGACTTTTTGTAATGTTTAAAGTGTTTACACAATTTGAAAAGTCAAGACACTTAAGAAACTGCTTTTTTACTTCACTATGTCTTACTTCACTTTTTTGTACTCCAAATCAAAATATCTTACGGCTTTCAGCGAGTAGTAAAACAATATTGGGCTAATATTTTTTAATTGGTTACATCTTGGCCAATATTTCCTATATTAACTATATCATGGTTAATATTGGGAATATTATAATTAACTATTGCCCCAAAATTGATTTATGTTTTTGTCCAATATTTTCTCAATATTGGCAGGAAATACTTCGCTATTTCATTGTCAGTATTTCCAATGTAAAACCAAAATTTCTACAATATCAGCGTTTTATAAGAACTATTTCCAAGGAAAAGCTAATATTTAACCAATATTTGTGTTTGATTGGAAATATTTCCGATGTGATTAATGACATAATATTGAACCAATGTGTAAACTGTAATAGTTTAGTATAAGAGGGTTGCACTTAAATTTCATGATAAGTTGCTTTAGTTGGGGATTTTCTTAAATATGAAATGTTTACATATTCTACGTAGTATCCATAAATATATTGAATAACTCAATGAATTAATTTTGATCATTATAAAAATTAATGAAATATAAAGCTCGCATTATGCACAGTTTCCATGAAATACTTCCAAAAGCCAAAGTAAAGATGATTAGATTTGTCTTTTTATAACTATTAAAACTAAAATTTCGCTGAAAACTTCTACGTTTCCTGTTATTTAATCTAACTATTAAATCGCTTGGAACTATCTAATTAAAAAAATTCAACGGCCGTTTGCACACTTATAAAACTATCCCGTATGATATTAATATTTTTTAATCATAAAAAAGTATTTTTTAATTATATATTTAACTGCACATATTCTATTTTGTGTTTTAGTATTAACTTAATATATACTAAAGCATTTTATAGTATTGATATATACTCCACCCCCCCCTCCTTCATTGTATACCGTATTTCTCAATGGTCCATAAATAATTTCGCTCCTACGTGTTACAGATTATTTTTAAATGTCCAATTTTCACATTATAAATAAAAATTCTACCTATTAAAAGGACGTCTTCTTTAATGAGTATACTTGATACCAATGTTTTCTCTTGTCTCCAATAAAATTTCTACAGGATGTCCCCAAAACATTGATCTTGGCTTATTTACTCCTTAAATATTGATCATAAACATATGTTATAAATTACAAAGTTACGTAAAAAAAAAGGGGGGGGGGGTACAGAATTCTATGAAATCGATTAAAATTTTCAGGGGATTAAATTTGGAGAAATGCAAAATTTAAATTTTTATACGGTCCTCGCACAAAAAATTTCCTAATGAGTAAAATGTGCCCCATACACTAATAAGGTCATGTACAAAATTTCAGAATTTTATCATAATAATTTTATCATGAGATATGTTTAAACACAGTTGGTGAGGGGTTAATCATAAATTAAAATGTAAATGTTTAAAGCTAGAGTGCAGATGACGCGACGCAAAAATGCATCATAAGCAAATTAAATATGGATCTTACATATTTTGAACAAGCTTTGTAATCTTTGCGTAAAGTTATTATTTCTACACAGTTTAGATTTTTGTACCAATAAATAGAACAATTATTATTTATTTATACATTCATTGTTTTCTTTGGTAATTTGTGTATGACCCCTGAAACGCTATCATCCGATGTGATTTTTCTCTTTGCGAACTCAAATCCAGGCATCGAAAAGTGGTTTAAGTCAGCATTTATGTATTTTCACATCTCTGCGACTTTTTATGATATGCTGAAATTTTGTACATGGCCTAAGTGAATGGAGCACATTTTATTCATTGGGAAAATATTTTTGTACGGGGGCAGTATAAAAATTTAAATTTTGTATTTTTTCAAATTTATTCCCCTGAAAATTTTAATCGATTTCAAAATATTCTGTAACTTTGAAATGTATAACATGTGTCTAATGATCAATATTTAAGGAATAAAGGAAGGGGTTAATGTTTTTGGGACACCCTGTATACTGGATCTTGATACAGGATTGATTAATTTATTCAGACAACATTTTTCTAATTTAAATAGTGTGCATGTCATACAATATCTTTGAATGATTTTTACGTTATCGTCTTTCCATACTTTGATTGCGTATTACATGGAATCGAGCAACGATTGTGAAACACTTCTACGAAGTTTACTTATAAATACTTCCTAATTTACTTTTTTAAACTCTAATATTGATTCTTTATATTCTTTTGATGATTTAAATACATTTATGTATCATATATTGATAATTTTTTCCAGCTAAATAATACCTCTTAAAGTTTTGGTCTTGGGAAGGAGGGGGCTCTAATGATCATATAGCATCTGCAAAGTAAAAAAAAGAATTGAAATCATTTGTTTTTATTAGTTTTGTTTCAGATCAAGAAGAGCACTTTCATAAAAACAATAGTTTTTTTCGATTTTAAAGTTCCTTATGAGGCCGAAAATGTTGTGTAAAAACTGTTTTTAATAGTCAAAGTCCTTTAGAAATAGCATGAAATAGTATCTCCAAGCACAGTTAATATAATTTAAAACTTTAAATTCGATTTTCTCAAAATCACGGCATTTTAAACTTGCAAACATTGTAATTGTAACGCAGAAAGCGTGTTCAGCCGTTTAAAGTTTTTACTTTCTTCTATCTATAATAGAATAAATTATTGTAATCGATATTATTTTCGCCTTACGGTTTCCGACAGATTTACACGTTTTAGGGGTCGGAGATGCCGAAAAACACGTTTTCACAAAATATTTGTCTACCCGTGTGTGTGTGTGTGTGCGTGTGTCCTCATTGTATCATCTAAAAGTGTATGAAGTTATGCATAGAAGTGAAATAAATTTCATTATAAATGTTTTTGGCGATGGCAAGCAGTTCCCAGTCGAATTTGGGGATGTTCCGCCGGAAGAGGCGCTGTAATAGCGAATTTTGTGCCATTTTCCTTATTGTATCATCGGAAAGTGTACGAAGTTAGGCATAGAATTGAACTAAACATCATATATATGTTTTTGACTGTGGACGTCAGATCTCAGTTAGAAAGGGAGTTATTGCCCCGAAAAGCAGTCATGTGATAGCCATTTTTGTGCGTTTTTTCTAATTTAAGCTATGAATATTTTTTAACGAAATTTTATATTCAGATATAATATCATAGGCCAAGGTTTGTACAAAATTTGGGAGAAAATAGGCTTGAAAGTAGCGCTGTGATAGCATATTTTGCTTGATTTTCGGTACAGACGTGGCAGCTGTTGAGAAAAAATTGTATTAAATCAACTAGGTTTAATTTGAATATTTATAATAAGCGCAATTTTTCACGTTTTTTGATATTTTACTCGTTGATTAAACTTCATTATGAAATTCCACCCCCCCCCGCCCCCTTCACGGTTTAAAATAAATATTGAAAAAACTTGAAGTGTAATCAAAAAGTAGATATCATATTATGTTATCTACTTATTTTTTGTTTCTAAAATACACTTTTTGTAGTATTAACATGTATGAGGGAATAATGAGAAGTAACAGCAACAATGGTATGAACTCCATGAAATAATAATATCCGTGAGCTGCTGCGATAAACACGAGCACGAATGACGAATGCACGAATGCGAGTTCACGCAATGCAAGAAGAAAAGCGCCCCCCCCCCCCCCCAAGTATGAACGAGTTTTCCATAGATTTTAGCTACAGCTGTTGGTTGTTATAGGACGCAAAGCTCAGAGAAGCTTTCAAAAGTATGTATTTAGAGAAAGACTGAAATTTGTTATTGTTTAGTAATAATAATAAAATTGTATGTTGAATATCCAGTTATATATTTTATTGTTTATTAAACCTGTTTCTTTGTATTTGTACTTGAAGAATCTCAATTGTAGTGAAGCTATACATTATTCACCTTAATCCCACATGTATGAGATTGAAGAAAGTTTTGGAATTGGCACAACCGACTAGTTTTTTAACTAAATTTGTATTCCCTACATTGTAATGCGTTTATTTTTTTTTATTTATTTTTTTTTTTTTACAAGCATTTATATGTGGTTTAGGGATGAAAAATTATTGTTTTCCTACAAAAGCAACAATGTTTAGAAGTTTTAAAATTTTCAGAAATGACTATTCTATGTTGCAGCTATTTCAACATATTTTTTGAGTAATTTAAATCACTCGTTCTCCCGATATTCTAACACATCCTAATGCATGCTTTCCCAGCAAGGTGAATTTTTCAAAACTGTATCACAGGCAAAGTTACTTTCAAAGTGTTAATATATCTCTACTAAAACTTTTAAATGCGTTTTTCTCAAAATAGTGTTTTTGAACAAGTGAGCAATACAAGAAAGTAAGTAATTATGATACCGACTTAAAAAATGGAGTGACTTTACAAAAGACATGTGCTTATATTGTGAACCATTAAACTTATTTTTAAAATACCTATTTTTTACGAAACGTGGCTTCTAAAAAAGTTTTCGCCTTTTTAAAAAAAAATTACACTTTAAAATTAAAAAAATATATTTTTTTTGTGAGAATGAATGGTTTGCCAAATTTCTGCATTTAATTAAAAAAATAAATAGATTCTTGTTTATTTGTTTGAATTTATTGAACCACAACTAACAAGGGGCACTGCCCACCAGTCAAAAACAAAGTTACAAATCATGTTCTTTTCTGATCTTTTGGATGATCAGATCAATGTTATTTTTATGGAATTTGTTGTTTAAGAGAAGTTTTTCAACTTTGTTGGGTTAAAAAAAATCGATTTTTTTAAAACATTTTTGACATCTCTAAAATATGTGGAACCTGAACTATATTTTAGATTATTCAAATTGTTTGGATTATCAAGTTACAGTCCCTTGAACGGATCCGTACGCATGCTGAAAAACAGGTTAGTTTGCCATTCGATGTCAATTGGCCTAAGGGTTTGTTCTCGACCCCTATCAATTTTGATGTAATCACTACAGAACTTATATATATAAGTCTGATATGGACATCTTCTTCTTATGGACAAACTCTCGCAGTCAGAAGTAGTACAGTTTGGTCAACAGAGGTGCCTCTATGAAATTTACCATTTCACTGTGGCAGGGATAATGAACTAATCACCAAGTTTGTCATCTTACTCGAACTTGATAATGTAAGAAATCGTACATATTGAAAATATGTGCTTCAGTACAACTTTTAGAGATGAGAAACCTAGCTCAAGTATTAAAGATCAGGTATCAATACATTCATCACCACTTGGCCTCAAACTAGACCATACAGTCTACCGCGAAGAATTTGTACATCAATTTAGCAAGCTGTAAATATAATACTCAACGAATGGATTTGGTAGTTTGTCACTCCATCAGTTAATTACATGTAGACATGACATACAGCTACTGAAGGTGATTCCTGCCTGCTAAAATATTTATTAAATTATTCATCTTTGAAATCCCTTCAACAATTAAATTCGTAAATTCAACCCTATTTTCATAAGAATATAGCTCAAAAGGCACATTTCTGATTTGATTACTGTTAGTACCGTTGTAAAAAATACGCTCTGACTTACAAGAAAACTTTTGTTTCATTTTGGGCTTTTTCCATATAAGGTAAAAAAAAAGCAAAGTTCAAAACACCTATTTTGCGTAAGATTCGCATTTATATAGGATGCAAAGTGGAGTCAGTAAACACTCAAACATCTCTTGAGGGGATAAGGGTAGAATTCTGGAACAATTGAGGGGAGTTAGAATGACAGTGGAGTAAGTCAAAAATTTTGAAAATCGGGATAATCATATATTCACTGAACGTGTATTAATTTCTGTTCAATGTGCCAGTCAAATAAGTCCTAGTTCACTTAGGGAATCGCTAGAGGGCAAAACAAGTTGGACCACTCAATGGAACGGCAATACAAGTTTCACAAAACCCTTCATTTCTCAAATCGCTAAATTTTGACTTACTCCACTGTCATTCTAACCCCTTCAATTGTCTGTCTACAGTAAAACGAGTATATGCTATCGTATGAGTGTGCATGCAACGCTACTAGTGGCGAAATTTGGAAGTTAACTTCAATATATCTACAACTATGAGAGATAGCAATAAAATGTCAATCACAAAATTTTAGAGCGTCTTCGATTTAGCATGAAATTATGTCTTACATATCCAGATAACGTTATTAGAAACTCTGAAGTGTTAATTTTTTGATAATTAATCAACGGCTTAAATACATCACTAATCGCTTGCAAAATTTTAATAAGAAGTTTAATTTTACAAGAAAAATTTTAATTTTAATAAGAAATTTGAGTTAAGCATGCTGCAGCAATGTAGACAATAGCATTTGTATTGTAGCCGATTGCGGGCACATTGGGAATACTTAACACAAATTTCTTATTAAAATAAATTTTTCTTTGCTAACATATGCGTTGCTGTTGTTTCTAATCCTAAATAATCTAGCCAATAGGCTAGAAATTTGGAGGAAGTCCAAAACGATGAAAGGACACTCCAAAAGGTCACTCCTAGTCAAGTCCAAACAGGAAAGGAGATGGTCAGGGGTGGACGGTGCAGTATTGCACTTTCCACAAATGGGGAAAATCTTGATACCGTTGTCAAATTTAAGGCATCTCAAGCGTCCACTCAAGAATATTGAAATATCAGACTGTTGATCACAGCTACCCCCAATAGCTCCTCCAGGCTTTTTGCACAGTACCAGTTGTGAACTGAAAGGGAACGCCAAGATGCGTCGAGAGTAGATTTGGTTCTTGAACAGATCTCCAGAAAAGTGAAGGTGGAAGTGTGCGGTGTCAAAGAGACCCCCTCTTTAGCCAATGTATCTGCCATTTCATTTCCGCCAATGCCAACATGCTTAGGGTTACATTGAAAGAATATGTCATGGCAGCAGAAAAGTCCTCTCAGTAGAGATAGAATAGATAACGAAGTTCTGTCTTCAACGCGAGACCAATTTTGTAACTGTTGTATGGAACTGCGACTGTCAGTTAGAATCCAAATATCTTTAAGTGGTACAGGAAGTGGCAGCTTTGAGGCCCTCCTCAACCGCAAGTAGCTCCGATCGAAAAACTGAGCAGTGGTCCGAATTTCTGATCTTTATGGCAAGTTTGGATGAGGACATTTTCACAAACATGCCACTGCCACAATGATTATGCTCATTTTTATTATCATCCGTGAAAATTTGAAGGATATTAGAATAGTACTGATAGTTTCTAATGCAATTTGTCTAAGATAGTCTGGGATATTATGTTTTTTGTTGGTATAGGAAAGAAGATCGGTATTAAAGTGTACTCTAGGCAGTCTCTCAGAAGGGCTAATACAAAGTTTTAGGGAGTGAACCTCGACGCTGGTATCTATAAAACCCTGTTTGATTGCCAGAGAGAAAGGATTGTTTCTTTTCAGCCTTTGATTGTTTGTCCAGTTATGAAGAAGCAAAGAGCTACGGTTATGTGTGCCGTAGCTATCGAGTTTATTAAAGTATTTCGGTAATCTTACTGTTCGTCTTAAACTCAGTGGTGTAAATCGCATTCATAAAGAGCTAACTCTCCCGGGTAACTCTGACGTAAGCCAGCTATTAAACGGGCAGCACTCAGTTGGACTCGTTCAAGCCTTAGTAAATTGCTAGAGGAGACACAGAAACAAACCTCAGATCCATATTTCAAAATGGACCTAATGAGTGACACATATGTTATCTTCAATGTAGAGGCTTCCGCCCCCCAATCAGTACCAGAGATATATTTTAGGATATTAAGTCGCTAACATATGTTAGTTTTATTAGAAAACATACATCTGGACAATTATAGAATATTCTCATTTGTTTTTGAAAATGGCTCGGAGTGAGCCGAAACATGGCAAAAATCTAATAAAAGTTATTTTACTGTATATTATGTTAATAATTTACACCTTTCAGCATTTAAAAGAAATACATACATCTGCCTTAAAACGCGGCACTTCCACTAGCGATTAGCGACGTATTTGAGTCGGTGATTATGGTTATCAAAAAATTAACACTTTAGAGCTTATAATATTTATTAATAATAGTTATTTTTGCATTTAGGACATCATTTCATTCTAAATCGAGGAGGACGCTCTACACTTTTGTAATTGACATTTTGAGCTATCTCTCATAGTTTTCGACATAGGATCAGTACCGTTCAAATTTCGCCACTAGAAACGTTGCAGTCCCACTCTCGTGATAGCACATGGTCACTTTACTATAATCAGACACTTGTTTCAGAATTTCATTTTTATCCATTCAAGAGATATTTCAGTTTATGTAGATTTCACATTGCACCCGTACTATATACTACAGGCAAAATAGATGTTTTTTACCTTGCTTCTTTTACCTTATACCAGCGATTCCCAACCTTTTCTCGCTCACGTACCCCTTTCTTAGGTATTTCATATACGCATACCACTTCTCGAATAAACCAGATCCCAAAAATATCCACTTTGTTTGTTAGTAATGTTCCAGTTGCAACTCTATTAAGTATATCAGGTTTGACCTATTTATACAGGAATCAACTTCGCAATGTTAAATCGACAAAACATGCCAGATTAAAATATCAGATATATAATAAACCAAGCGTCGCAGAAATAAAAAACCAAAACTAGAAGAATATAATGAAGAATTTCTTCAATTTAAGACCAAACTCATCTTCATAAGTGATATAAACAGAGATATAGATTTTTTTTAAAAACGTCGAGTTACTTAAAATGATCACTTTTTTCTTCGTCAACCTTTTTTTTTCAAACAACCTACAGACCTTAATATTCGGCAGAATAAAAAAAGGATTGCATTTTTGGACAAGTAATTACGTAATCTATGTGCTTTTATAAAATTCAGTGTAAAAAAATATTATTTTCTATCCTTAATTAGCAAAAAACTGTTAATTAACTTAGCGATTAAAAAATTATGCCAAAACAGAGATAAAACCCGCCAACGACCATGTACCATCTCTATAATAAAACCGTAAGTCATGTGACTGTCATCAACAGTTCCGGGATGTCCGTTTCACTTTTTCATATGCCAGGCGGCCATTTTTTTTCAAAATTATTTTTGCAAATAAAACTGCATAAAAATTACATTTTTGGAAAAATCGTTCAAAATAAATTAATATTTGAGAGATGACTTACGTTCAATTATGTATACATTCTGCAATAACTTCAGTTAAAATTCTCTATCTATGAAAGTAAACAAAGAAAAAAGATTTATTCGTTGTGAATGTTTAAAATATTAAACCATGAATTTTTGGATCGCTGCCTGGCGTAAAAAAAAATAATCCGCACCAGTGAGACAGTCAAAGTTTACCTTAATTCTGTTCCATACAACTCAACTTCTGGATCTTTTTTGACGTAAGTTGAACTCATGTAATAATATTTAATGGATCAAATTTCGAAAAGAATTGTCAGCTTTTATTTTTTGCGCGTGCAAATTAGAAACGATACTTTAATTTGAAATCAAATGTTTTGATTTATGATAATTATTATTTTTCTATTTTCTATTTTAAACGAAAAATGTGAACGTCATGTATTTTAAATTGAAACAGCTGTCACGGACGCACCGGGGTTGGCGCGATTTTTGTTTTGCGCCAAATATGTTTAAGAATCTCCGCATTAGCGAACATATTGCAAGTGATAAGCAAACGGACATGAAGCATAAATTCTTAAGTGGGTTAAGCGGTTTTTGTCAAGAAAGATGAAATACATAACAACAAAAAATATGCGAAATGCTACCGCGATCGCAAAAGTTTTTGATTTGTCTATTAGATTTTTCCAGTTATGCGAGGAATTAAGGAAAAAAATAAATTATGAATAAAAATAATTTGTTACAATGCTTAACATACATTTAAGGGCGACCAAACTGGTCGCCAGTGGCGGCTAGTCTCTATAATAAAACCGTAAGTCATGTGACTGTCATCAACAATTCCGGAATGCCCGCTTCACTTTTTCATATGCCAGGCGGCCATTTTTATTCAAAATTATTTTTTCGAATAAAACTTAATAAATGTTACATTTTTAGAAAGATCGTTCAAAATAAATTAATATTTGAGAGATGACTTACGTTCAATTATGTATATATTCTTCAATAACTTCAGTTGAAATTAGCCTCGCAATTCAAATTCTCTATACATGAAAGTAAACAAAAAAATAAAAAAGATTCATTCGTCGTGAAGGTTTAAAACATTAAACCATTAAACCATGGAGATAATCGTTCGGAAAGTAAGTTTTCCGTGAAAAAATTTTTGGAGCGCTGCCTGGTTTCAAAAAAATAATTCGTACCAGTGACACAATCAAAGTTTACCATAATTATGTGCTATACAACTCAACTTCATTCTTTATCTTTTCTTGATGTAAGCTGAATGTAAACAAATACAACTCCTGTAATGATATTTAATGAATCAAATTTTGAAACAAATTGTCAGTTAATTTGGTATTTATGTATTATACGTGCAAGGAAGAGAGACCACTGAAAATGATTGTTAATCACCAATCATATTTACCATTATTAATGACCAATCGCTTTCAAAACAGTAATTTAATATACATTTGCAAAATACATAACATCATTAAGTACTTTTGTGTTATTTGGGCGCAAATCTCGCCAATAGCATATTTAAAATCGCCAATACCAGCTTTTATTTTTCGCGTGTGCAAATTAGAAACGATACTTTGATTTTGAAATCAAATGTTTTGATGGAACAGCTGTCGTAGACGCACCGAGGCACTATATTAACTATAGAGTTGCAATATAGAGAGAAAAAACGGGTTGCTGTAATTAGAATTATAGGCGGTAATGTTGGCGTGGCGTATTTACAAAGTTACGGATCTTAATAGTCAGTAGACATTAAGCAGAAATGCCAAAGTAAGGGAATTATGCAGTTATGAAAACTCCTGAACTATATCAAAATAGGAGAGCAGAGAAAAACAGAGTCGAACAGAGACCGGCATCTAGAAGGAAGTTCGTGAATTTTAATCAGATTCTACGCCACGGGTCAAAAGTGCTGACAGCAAATATGGTTTAAAAGGAATATGATTATCAAAACTGGCTTCCAAAAGTTCAATGTTTCACCAAACCATACTCGAAAATTAAGTGTTATAATATGCACCCCGATTATGTCACATTATTCAAGACGTTTTAAATGAGAATAATCATAGATTTTCTAATCTTCCGTAATCAAGTCTACAGCCAAAGTTAGCGAGAAACAAACAAACAAACACACAAAAGAATATTGGCAACAATATGGTTCAGTGTAAATGTGGATATCATTAAAGACTTTCACAAAATAGACTTCAATGCACCAAATCGTATTAACTAAAATACGCCATTTGGCAATGGATCCAATTACGGAAAACTACTTAATATGTTTAAGAATCTCCTCATTAGCAAACATATTGCGACTGATAAGCAAACGGATATGAAGCATAAACGCTTAAGTTGGTTAAGCGGTTTTTGTCAAGAAAGACGAAATACATAACAACAAAAAATATGCGAAATGCTACCATGATCGCAAAAGTTTCTGATTTGTCTATTAGAATCTTCCGGTTTGGCGAAGGATTACGGAAAAAAATAAATTATGAATAAAAGTAACGTGTTACAGTGCTTAACATACATTTAAGGGAGACCAAAGTGGTCGCCAGTGGCGGCTAGTCTGTATTATAATAGCACAAATCAGTTACAAGTTATAACAACATCAAATTTCATCTGCAAGTCAGCCATTTTCTTCTGAAGATATTTTAAAAAAAATAAAACTTCATAATTATAAGAACACACATTTTATCAAACAATTAAATATGACTGCAAACTGTGGCAGATGACTGTTTCCAACAAGAATAAGTATGAGAAATTCCCGTCAAGCGTATCGATCTGGGTGGCTCAGTCGCAGAGCGTCGGCACGGTATGCGTAAGGTCCCAGGTTCGAGTCCTAGCCCAGGTCAATTTTTCACTCGTGTTTGTTTAGTGCATTTAATTGTCTGATAAAATGCGTGTTCTTAAAATATTGTAAAATAAAGTAATCAGACGTAGTGTTTATGCTTTAAAAAATATTTTAAATATATAATATACGTGTTTGAAAGATCTTTAAAAATAAATTAGTTTTTGAGGGAAGATGTACCTTCTAAAATGTATACATTATGAGTTATCGGCATTTAAAATTTCTTTCCAAACGTAAACAAAATTTTTGAAATGAATTAAATGTGATTCATTTATTTCTAAAAAAAATTTCGTTCGCAGGAATACCTTTCACGTCATTTTTCTATAAATTAATGAAATCCAGTTGTTAAATTATATTTGTTTTAGAAGTGAAGTTTCCATTTAAATTTATTGTAACAGTACAATGTTTAATTGAATAAAATAATGTAAATCTAAGAAATTGCTAGGAAATTCCAAACATGCACAGGGCAATGCAAAAAAATAAATAAATAAATAAATAAACAAAAAATAAATAAATAGATAAATAAATAAATAAAAATCAGCTTTCATAAATTCTAAAAATTGTTCATATATCTCAATTACAATCTAAAGGAGGGTTTATTTCTATATTATTCTACATATAATAGTAATTTCAGCAAATATATTAAATTCCAATGCGATCTGTTTTAAACTTTAAGATAGTTTATAACACATGATAAAAAATTTATAAAAAAGAATGGCGCGTCACAGTTTGGGGAGAGGATTGGGAGGAGCGTGAACAAAATTAGGAAGTATAATAAGGCTATCTGTTTGAAACTTTACGATATTTTGTAACACATAACATAAATTTTAAAAATAAAGCTGCGTCAAAAATTATAGGGAGGGGCGGAGCGCGTTTTGCCTACACAAGGGGGGTGACACTTTTCTAAATTTTAACCATATCCGTCCTGTCACATATCGTTACAAAGGACTGTGACCACTTATTCATGTTATGCACCACAGGTGAAACCCCCACATTTTGCGCCCCCCCGACACTACTCATGTGATATATTGTTCGAAAGGCCTGTGACCGCTTATTCATATTATGTATCTTCGGGGTCCATCCTCCCACTTTCACCTCCCCCCCAAAGGGGACACTTTTCTAAATTTTGTAGGCACCTCTCATGTGATATATCGTTGGAAAGGTCTGTGAACGCTTAATCAAATTATGCAGGTGTGAGGGGGGAGGTATTTTCTGAATTTTGCACATATCCCTCATGTGATACATCGTTGGAAAAGTCTGTGACCGCCTAATCTTATTACGCATCTCCGGTGTTCATCCCCCACTTTGCCCCCCAAACGCGATTAGCTTTCACCACCAGTGGGCGCTTTCCTATCTCTGTTTCTATGGGTCGGATCACGACGGGGTATGGCTCATTCGACTCGACATCTATAGAGCTTTCCGATTTTAGTTCGTTTTTTCACCACCAAGGGGCACTTTCCTATCTCTGGTTCTATGGGCTAGATCACGACGGGGTATAGCTCATTCGACTCGACATCTATAGCCTTAACGATTTCAGTGCCCGAGGTTTGTACAGAACAGATTGCGCTACCTGGTGGTGGAAGATAGAACTTGAGCGTGCGCAGCACGACTGCTATACGGTGCCGAAGGCAGCCGGGACCCGTGTCGGAAGTTCGTTTGTTTAGATGTTTATACAATTCGATGTGCAAATTAAGGGATTATCCGGTGCCGAAAGCAGCGTGGAACCAGGTCGGAGGTTCGTGGTTTATCTTATTCGAGGTTTTAAAAGGATTGAGGCCCCGATGTAAGTTAGGGGCCCGCTAGCGGGCGAAGCCAGCTAGTGCTAATAATAAAAGAGCGTGATATCACATTTGATTTCAAATGCAGGGTTGACACGCTATGTACGTATTCCATTTTTATTCGTTTAATGGATTAGTCAATGATATTTTTTAACGGAGGATAACAAGTATTATAACAAGCCACATTTAGTATGTTGTTTTTAAGAGTGTAATTAATTTAAATGAAAAATCTACTGCTATTTCTAGTTAACCCTTTAAACAAAGACTGAAAGTAAAATGTAATTTTAAATTATTTCTCATGTTTAGATTATTTAAATTATGTTCAATATATTTAAAAAAAAGAAATGATATCTACAAAAACAACTTTTCAAAAGTAAAAAAAGGCCAAGCGTAAAAAAAAAAAAAAAAAAAAAAAAAAAAAAAAAAAAAAAAAAGTTGTGGCTAAAAAATGGTGTGATATCAAATTTCCAAGCTATTATATTGCTTATTTAACTTTTTTCCATTAAATAAGTTATCATATATATAAGTCGAGTGCCTACGTATATGTTAATAGAAATCGTTTTCTCCTGTACTAAATACATCCTAATGAGTTTCTGAAAATTCAATTTTTTTCAAATTATGCATGATGGGCTTGGCGGCCATCTTTCCATATTTCTAAGCACCCAAATTTCTAAAGTAAAAGCGTAATATGTTTGCAATGTAATATGTTTATAAAAATTTCGAACTTCAGATTCTAACTACGGACAGATAAATTAGATAAGACTGATATTTTGATAAATTGATTTTTACTAGTTTGAAATTAATAATTACTCTAAAAAATAAATCATAAGATGAATCTTTAAGATAAGTCATCATTATCTTAAGACACAATTTTCAGAGCAACAAGTCTATAAATGAAACTCTTAAATATTTGCTTAAATAACAATTTTGAACTTCGGATTTTAACTACGGATTTGGGTGGTTAGAATTTTGTGAATAATATGCAAAGATGGCCGCCAAGCCCATCATGCATAATTTGAAAAAAATTGAATTTTCAGAAACTCATTAGGATGTATTTAGTACAGGAGAAAACGATTTCTATTAACATATACGTAGGCACTCGACTTATATATATGATAACTTATTTAATGGAAAAAAGTTAAATAAGCAATATAATAGCTTGGAAATTTGATATCACACCATTTTTTAGCCACAACTTTTTTTTTTTTTTTTTTTTTTTTTTTTTAACGCTTGGCTTTTTTTTACTTTTGAAAAGTTGTTTTTGTAGATACATTTTGATACAAAAAATATATCAACAGAAAATATTTCAAAATAATAAATATTAGTTAAAGACTTCAAATTAAGCATTCAGAATTTAAAAAAATGTAGCTACAGCCATTAATATGTGTTATTGACCTGATGTCGTCCAGTTGAACATTAATATGAGACTATTAGGTTTTTGTTTTCTTTTCATATTTCTAGAATCGCTAGACAGAAACGAGCATTAAAGGATAAAAATACAGTACAAAAAACTGACAATTTTCGCGAAGAAGGAGGAGGACAGATACATAATTTCATGATGTAGTCAAGGCTAGTAAAAACAAATTATTAATCAATTACTAGGTTCAGGATTTTTATTTCCTTTTGCGAGTTAGCCTATTGGAGTTTACAAAAATTGATCTTTTTTACTACAATTTATTTTTTTTTTTAGTTTTCTTGAATTTACATTCTAACATTTTAATTTTTGCACTTTCCGCCATTACCAATATAATTTTCACGTACCCCTAACTGGTCTGCTACGTACCCCAAGGGGTACGCCTACCCCAGGTTGGGAAACGTTGCCTTATACGAAAGAAGCACAAAATGAACCAAAAGTTTTCTTATCAATAAAGGTATGTTTTTACCAATGGTACTAATGATAATCAAATCAGAAATGTTTTTTTTTTTTTAGATATAGGCTTCTGAAATTCTGAATATGTACATTCGAATGTATGAATTTAATTTTTGAGAGGATTTCAAAGATAAATAAGTTATTAAATATTTTAGCAGGAAGGAAACGCATTCAGTAGCTCCATTTTATGTCTATAGGTTGTAACTGGTAAAGTTAAAAACTTTCAAATGCATTTGCTGAGCAGTCACAAGCTTGCTAAAGTAAGAAACAAATGCATTTCGGCAGACTGTATGGCTTAGTTTGAGGCCAAGTGGCGGCGAATGCTTTGATTTCTGATCTTTAGTAGTGCAACTATGTTTTTCAGCACAAAAAATTGTACTAGATTACATAAGTTCAATATATTAGGTCTCTTGTATCACGATCAGTGAGATGACAAATTTAGTGACTTTTATCGCTTCCTCTGCAACAATGAAATAGGGAATTTTATTGCAACACCCCTGGTGCCCAAACTATGCTACTTCTCACTCTGATAGTTTGTGGATGTCTATTTCAGAGTTATAGGTGTGTCCTATAGCTATTACATCAAAATTTAGGCCACCTGACATGAAATTCTTCACCCGTTTTTTCGAAATCACGTTTTCAACACGTAGATCTAAATGAAACACAGCGTTCGTCCGAATAGTAGCACAGCGTTCGACCTATCAACTGATTATAAAACAAAAAGGACGGGGTTGAAAGACGTGTGAAAGATAATCATTTCTTGTGGGCCACGAACCTATATAATGTTAGAAAATTAACTGTTAAGTATTTTTCCAATACTCTAAAGTTAAAGAAAAGACGTGAAATCAATACGTGAATTTTCAAACAAGCACCATTTTGTTTTCTATGAACCAATTTCAATACAAATAGGTTTTTATAGTCTCGCAAATTTAATTAAATTTCATAAACCGTATCATTTGGGTTTCAGATTACTCTAAGACGCAAAAATCATGCGTCGTGTTAAGTTTGTTTATACTGCGCACATGTGTTTTAAAATAACGATACCGCCATCAGTTTATATATTTTTTACACACAAAGAATTTTTTAAAAATAGACAAAAATATATTTGTTTAGTGGGAAAATACCTGGTTTCGTTTTATTGATCATTAATTGAAAAAACAATTCTCAAAAAAGCCTAATTTTAACCTTAGAAAGTGAATTCGCAACCTTATAGTTTATCTAATCTAATAATGAATTCCGTTTGAAAATAAGTTGTCAATTATTGTTCTCAATGGTCAACAAAAAATATCTCAATTTGACGCGCTTTACAGCGGCACGCTTCCTTAAATGTACATTCGCCGTCAAATATTAGAAGAATTTTTTTTTTAATTTCGTAAGTTACATAAAATGCTATTTGAAGAACTGTCATAATATTATGCGATTGAAATTATAACCTTGGTTATTGGGTGAAAAAATATGTACACTCGTTATATTATTAATGTAAGAAATACTAATAGTATAAATCAAAAAACGTACAAAATAATGTATACGAAAACCTCTTTGTCATTTAAAGTGCTATATTCTTTCGGGTAAAAATCCATATAAAATTACACTACACGTTAAAAGAAACTCTTTCTAAAGAATATGGAATTCAGTACTTAAAATGTTTGTTCACGTGGGATAACTGAATTATCATATTTACACGTAGTATATGCTGGACGGTTTTGGTACCAAAAATTTATTTAAAATTCAGGGGTTGCGCGTGATACATTAGGATTGGACATTTGAAGACCGCTACAGAAGAGAAAGATAGTGAAAATTAATATAAGTACAAATTTGATTTTTAGGAAATATTACTTGTATTTTTTTTCTATAATAGTTGGTAACATTGAACTTTTGCATCTGTGGCTCTTCTGTGGTATATCAGTGGAGCTTCCGATACTATTATATCATTGTTAACATCTGTATATATTATCTTTGGACAACTATTTTCTATTTCAATATACGAAATCATGAAATTATAGTTTGTAAATACCATGTAATATTAAACAAAATTTTAAAATTTTAATAGAATTACAATTATAATGAATATAGAATTGAACTGAATGGCATATTTATAAATTTTTACACAGTAATTCCACGGTCTCAAAAAATGGTCAAATTAACTTTAACAAACAAGGCTACCCCCCCCCTTCATTTTAACAGCTAAACAGAATCAAGAATTGAAATAGATTAACTTTGAACCAGTTTTATCCATTTGCTTCATCATTCTTATATGTTGAGAGACTTATACGTCATTCTTACACGTTGATTTTCAAATTTTAACTTTTTTTTTTTTTTCTTAATCACTGTTTATAAAATTTACCAACTACCTTATAAACATCTCGCTTATTTCATCTTGCATTTATGCAAGTTCATTACATTATTATGATACGGTCAGCAAACTAAAATTAAGGGTAATTATATGCAAAAATTAACGAACGTTTCTGATGTGAAAATTCTACTTTAAAAGACAAAAATTTAAATATTACATCTATGAGCTATGTGATTAATTCACTTTTCTTTAAGTAAGGCTGGGTCTGAAGATGAAGATGGAGAAAAAGATGAGTATTTTTATTTATTCATTTAAAAAAAAAAAAAAAAAAAAAAAACTTATAAAAGTTGTGTGTAACACTTATATTGTTTCTAATATACGTGATAAAGACTTACTAATTCAAATATTCGAGCAAAGTCTTCAAAGTGATCAGAGAGCTATTTTAGCGCAATTTTTAGAACCGAGCCAGTCATAATATTTTGACATGATCCTGGCTCATAAAAATTTGAAAAAAAAAAAAAACTATAATCACTTATCGGATTTCTTTTAAATTATCAGCTTAAAGGATTAAAATTTGAATCAACTTTAGATTTTATTTACACATCAAAATAGGGCAAAATATATCTTTAAAATAAATTAGAAAAGTATTTATAAGAAACTTTCAAGCGTAAGGGAAATCTATCAATAATAGTTTTTATTGGTTTTTCTTTTTTTATTGTTAATATTATTATGTTATTTTACTTTTCTTTAAAATGATAGTTTTGTTTATTCTTTCTTGAATAGTAAAACAGAAGAGTAATAATGATAATTTAGTATAAAATACTTTTAAAAATGCTTTTTTTTTTAACATAAATCCTCAATAGAATGATAAAACGCCAATTATAAGCATAGAATGTTTGCGTATTTTTGTGTGTTGTAAAAAGGGAGACAGGCAGTAAGTATTTTACAAGATTAATCACTTTTTTTTTTAAAAAAAAAAGCACTTAAAGGCGGGATTCTATACTTATTTGGCCTAAATTTTACGTGGTTTTTATGATTTTTTTTTTCGGTTACAAAGAAAAGAGATATCACCTTCGAACTTTTTAGGTTATATTTATTGACATTTACTTATATATTTAATTTTTTGTGTATAATAGAAATGAATAATATGTCTTGTGCGACTGCAGGTGCGCGCATTGGACTTACAATCGGGCGATCGTTTTAGTCCGGTCACAAGCATCTCAAAAAAAGTCGGCCATTATGTTATGAAAGGGCATTAAATTCTCTATAATTTATACCAACATTTAGCTTAAAGTTGATTTTTGACAAAAGAGCGGTCATTTGAATAATAATTAAAAAAAAAAAAAAAAAAAAAAAAGTTACATTTTAGCTCTTTTTTTTTTTTTTCTTTTGCGAGCTCTAAAAATTATTTAATCAATGCAAATTATCTTTCAGCTGGTATAAGTTCCAGCAAAAACGACTAGCTTTCTTTTAAGTAATAAATGAAAAATAATCAACCCAATAGTTTTTAAGAAAAATGGTCGCCTAGTTTGAAAAAAGGTGTTTCGAAAAAAACAAGTTTGAATTTTTAAAATAGCGTTACGTTCAACGAGCGGCTTTACATTCATTGAGCAAAAAATACTGTAAAGAGTTGAAATATCACAAAACTGCTTTACTGTAATAAACTACACACTGGATAAATGCAAACAATACAATAAAAAAAAATCGAAAATTTTGACCCAAAGTAGTAGAGCACAAGATTTTTGAAATGAAAACTAAAATTTATTTACAGAGTAAATTGTAAGTAAAATAATTTTGTATATTAATTTTAAAAAAAAAAAGTCAACTAATCACAAGCCTAATTTGAAATATTATTTGGAGAGTTTTAGAGTACTGGATTCGATAAATGAAATTATTTAGTAGTTTTTCTTTTATATGTCAATTATTCAAGGTTAATAAAATTGTAAGTCATTATACTAATTATTTATTTACAAAAATTATGAGTTTAAATAATATGATAATTACTTGCACTGCCTATTAAACAGGCATAAATTTATTTTAAAACACATCAAAAAGCAGTGAACATGTCTAAAATCTTTTTAAAAGAAACACTTTATTATGTTAATAATTGTTATTTTGTTAATAAATGACATTGTAGATAACCGTAGATAAAAAACAATTATGAGTCTTTTTTATATTTTTAATATAAAAATATTCTTTTATATTTAGTGATTTTTTTTCTTCATTAACTATTTATATTCATAAATATGTATTCCACATATTTCATTTTAACTTTATTTTTAAAACTGTTATAAATGAAACTATTCTTTTTACAACACAAAAGTACCTCTTAAAAGGAAATAATAGCATTAAATACTTTGAAGTTCTAACAAACTCAAGCAATTGCTTTCTAACAAGTGAACAGCAATTAAAAGTACAAAGGTTGGGATAAAGATTAAAGCCCCTTATAAGAAGACTTATGTCAAAACAAAAACTTTCTAAATCAAAGTTCTTTCAGGAGAGAGTACAATGAGGAAATTTACAACGCTATTGAACTTGAAAAGGAATTACTTAAGAATAATAATACAGAAAAAAAAAACAGTAAAGAGAACGTCAATATTTATATAAAAAATACGTTTTTTCTAAATGTGTTACTAATGTTAGTTAGTTTGTTAATAATTATTTTTCTCCAATAAATTTTTAACTACAAAGTAAAAAATAAATTATTTTATGTAAATTTTAATTCCGATTTAATACTTCTTTTTACCTTTCTTGCTCTCTCTCCCTCTGTATCTCTTCTTTCTTTTGTTTCATTTTTTTTTCACCGTTGTACAAAACTGTTTAGTTAAGGTCGATTTATAGTTAAGGTATTGGTCGATATTCTTTTAAGGTATTCGACTACTTTTAAATGCAATACCTACAGTCAAAAAAATTTATTTTTCATTTCTCACCTAATATTAAATCAAGATTTTCATGCTTTCTAGATCAGTTTCAATTAATTTTCCATCTTGCTTAGAACTTTAGTTACAGGCAGTTGAATATTAGAAATTTAAGAGGTCGAATATGGAACTTAATTATATTTTTACATTTTTATCAAAATCCCATTTTAACATTTTACATAAATGCAAATCATCATAGAAAAAAAAAGTTATGCATGTAATGTTATGAAACTTTATTAAAACTAGATGGAACCCGTCAAAACGTGACGGAAAAAAATACTATAACAATATCAGTAAAATAAGCTTCTTTATTATTTAAGTAGGGCTTCGTATGAAACAGTCTTTCAAATATTTTATTTTAAAAATCCCCCCCCCCCTCCTCCCAGTGAAATGCTATTTCCGATGCAAACTCCAAATGAACACTCCGTAAACAAATGTGTAATGCAAATCAGTTTAACATTACCACCATATTCCCCACGACAAAAAAAAAACAAAAAAAACAAAAAAAAAAAGGTAATGGAGCTATAAAGTATCATACAAATACTCCTATCATAAAGTATCATACAAATTTCCTACTTTCATCTCATATTCAGTAAATAAAAGAACATAGTATAAGCACCCCCCTCCCTGTGATAATGCAATCGAATGAGCTCCTATGCGCATATGTATTGCATCTGCCCAAAGGCACCGTTGAAATTCGACGTTAAAAAAAGTTTTAAAATGTTTAAATTAAAAGTTTTAAATGTCCTCTTTAATCATTGTTCGTTTCAAATCCATATCTTCTAAAACGCATCCATTGTTTTAAGATAATCAATTTTTATGTAAAAATGAAGAATTTTTGTTAAAAATAATAAATTAATATACAGATGAGGGAGAATTTTAATGTTTTCAATTGTAATTTATTTGTATGGTTTCTTCTATCCCTTTACATAATCAGGATGATTATTCCTTTTCCATCACAGTCGGTCTCTTATACAGTTAAATATCCAATGGACCTTTAAAAAAATAATAAATAACAGTTCCTAGCATATTCTGATTCAACATATACATCAACGAATTCAACATATCAATTTTATGTTAATCATAAACTAAAAATAGTTTTATTTCTTTTGACAGATTTTATATTTGCGCCAAAATACTCTATCTTATGGATAATCTGATCTTATGATTTATCAATGGTTTTTTTTTTTTTTTTCACTTTTCATGAAGGTTAGGGATACCTATTTTCAATTGTTGCAACTTTCCAAGGGGTTATTTTACATTATTAAAACAAACGGATGGTCATTATTGAGATAGAATTGAAAAATATTTCATGCTTGAAAATTATTTAAAAAGTCGTTAAATTAAGCGGCAGACTTCAAATAAATTTCAATCGAAAGCTAATTTTTTTTTTTCTAATTGAGGATGTAAGAATTGAAATTGTAAAATGTAGTAAAAAAATTAAATTTTTAGTATTTAGAAGTGATGTAAGCGCGATGAAAGCTAAAGCGATAGTGCCGTTTGTTGTCACAACCGTTATACATTTCTAAATATTGCCACTGTGTTTTGGTTGGCGTCCAAAAGTAGACTACCATTTTTTGACATCGAAAGAAAAATTCACAGTGAAAGAAATAAAACTTTGCCGCTAATAAGGAACTGTTAAATGAACTTATAACAAACCTACCAAAATAATTCCTATAAAATATTAGCCTTACATTGTTTATTCTAGCTAAATATACAATTATTATTTCAAGTTTTTTTTTTCCTGAAATTCTTTACTTTTGTGAATTTTTTTATTAAAAAAGGAAATCTTAATAATTTAAATCCTATAATTCCTATAACTTAATCCTATAATTAAAAAAAAGTAATTGGTAACGTGTAATCAAGGTATGCAATCAAGATGAAGCAACCAATAAAGGCTCCAGTTCTAATCTTTAAAATTAAAAATTGAAATATCAGTTAATATTACGCCATGTTGACACAATCATATAAATTTTTCTTTTTAGTTTTATAAATGTTAAAATGCATTTCAAGCTAAGCATAACGTCATTTTCACCGGTACAAACTTTTCAGACGTACATTTATGCTTAAGCACCATGCATACAAATAAAAATATATTTTGCATTTAATTGTAATGAAAAAAATGGCATCAACAAAGTTATAATGCTTAATGATAAAATGAACCCAATGGACAATATTTCCGTGACGTCACAGTAAATATGAATTTTTATTTGCTTATAAAACACACGGATAAATATTTTTACTGAAATACTTAAACATTTTAACTATATTTTAACTTACAAATTAAAAAATTCGGCCTGAAAGTCACGTGCTTTTAATATTTATTATTTATTTTTTTATGCTCGCAATCATTGAGTTCAGAAAATAAACTCTGTACATCGCAACAGTGGGCGTTAATCCGATTGCCGACTTTATGACGTCATAAGCAGAAGTAAAATTTTAATTTAAGATTACGGCTAATTAATTAAATTTTCGAACAAACGAATGCACGATAACAAATCTGTGACCAAATATCTTTCATTTAAAAAAAGAATGATGTAATTTGATGTAGTAGTTGTCCTCCGGATTGTCGAAACAAAACGCTTAGCGTTTTAAATATATAGATTACAGTTTACAAGGATTACAGTTACACTAATTTACATTATTATTATTATTATTATTATTATTATTATTATTATTATTATTATTATTATTATTAATGCAAGACATTAATTGTCGTACATTTTGAAAATTTTCCTTAACTTTTATATATTTTTAAATAGCGTGGTAATAGTTATGACACTGGTTTAGTCGATGAGGAGGTTTTGTCTTCATAATAAAGTTTATGAATAAAAACACCTTGATTGGAATTTCAGATGTGTTTATATATATATGTGTGTGTGTCTGTATGTGTGTTATTTTATTGGTATTTCTATGTGTGTTTTGAAAACAAAATCAAAGTAGCTACAATATACAACAATTTTACTTATTATTAAAAACTTTTAGTCATATTCTAGAATGTCATGCTTATACGAAGTCAATTTTTAAAATATTAAAGTAAATCATGTCCGAAAGGTGCCTTGCACTTTAAAATGTATACCCAAAGAATTTTTAAATACAACATATGGTCTTTATTTAAATCAATACCAAGATTTATATAGAAATTGCAGTACAAAAATTCGAACAAGAATTAAAAATAAATTTTACATTACTTTTTTCATTAGTATATAGATAAGAGAACAAAACAATGTTAGAATTAAGTGTTATATTTATTTGCGTTTCATTGAAAATGCCAATGTTGGTGATATATATTTTCTGTTTATGAATACATGATCTAGCTGTTTACGCGTCTAATACGGCATCATTATTAATATTGCAATGAAATTATTCAGTACTATTAATTATCTTATCGTAGAATGTTCTTATTTCAACTTTTTATTATTTTAAGCTAACAAATATCTACTATTAAAGGGTTAAAGTATTTTGTGCAGTATGTGGGAAAAAATCCAAAAACAAGTCATAACTTCACAACCAATGGTCAGAAATTTATGAAAATTTATTTTATGAGTGTATGTGTGGAGGAGTAAAAGAAGGGGCAGGTAAGGCTAGACAAATTCTAATGACTACTAAAAAGCATATATTACCACGTTTATATTTTTTTACGATCGTGTTAATAATTAATAATTCATTATTAAAATACAATCTACTCCAAAATCTGCATCTAATTTGGGGGGGGGGGGGTTACAAAGTATCGTATAAAACAAAAAAATAATGACATACAAGAGTTATTCTATTTAAGTCTATGTAACCGATTATTATCTTTAATAGTGATGTTTCAATATTTTATATCTCACTAACTAAACATTAGTTAATTAGTTAAAGTTTGTTTTTTCCTATTTTCGGCATGCTGAATTTTAATATCTAACACAATTATAATTAAAGTGTTTTAATTCTGGATTCGTACGCTTTTAACACAATTTTTTAATAGAATTTTTCTATTTAATATTTAAATAGCAGAAATTGTCGACACTTCGTTTAATTGCAGGATTTGTAATAACTTTTTGTATTTAAATAAGGAGAAAAATTATATTAAAAATTTGTGGTAAAGCATACGAACCCTGTAATTGGACTTTTAAAGTTAGGCTTAATTTTAAGATATCGATAACCCCTTACAACAAAATAAACCCCATACAATTACAAAAGGTTTTAAAAGCTTTTCAGAAATTAAAACTGTACTTTTCATTTCTTTTTTGCATCAGTTAAAATTAAAGTTACAGCCTGTGTTCGTTTTTTTTTCTTTTCATGGACTGTAAATTCTTTGTGATTATTAAACGCACAGTTATGGTGTGTTATGTTGCAGGATTTGTAATACTTTTCTGCATTTAAATAAGGCGAAAAATTATATTAAAAAATTGTGGTAAAAGCGTACTAACCCTGTAATTGGACTTTTAAAGTTAGGCTTAATTTTAAGATATCGACAAACATGTCAACAAAATAAACTCCATATAATTACAAAAGGTTTTAAAAGATTTTCAGATATTAAAACTGTACTTTTCCTTTCTTTTTTGGATCAGTTAAAAACAAATTTACAGCCTGTGTTCGTTTTTTTTTCTTTTTATGAACTGTAAATTCTTTGATATTATTAAACACACGGTTATCAATGCCTTCCTTGATTAAAAAAAATTGGTTTGTTATTCATTGGAAAAAAAATTGCTGTACCTTAATCCAAAAGAAATTTTTGGATAAACACCGCTTCAATTCACAACTCATTTAAATGAACCAATATTACAAAAATATTCATTTTGTAACATGACACAAAATACATTTTATCTTAGAAATTTTATATAAATGGCACCACGGATTAGTGAAAGTTCTATTATTGCATTTTGAGTGCTATAAGTGAAAATTTAAAAAAATAAACTTATTTTCAGAACAAAAATTTTTGAGCTTCCAGCTTGATGTTATTGAATTTTTGTTGATGTAATCAATATTTTTATAGTAGACTTTAATAACTTGATCCCCTTTCCTAGAAGCCTTACTGATGATCAGATATGAGGATTAAAATTTAGTCTTTAGTCCTGAAGTATCGAAACCTTAATAATTCAGTCTAAAATGTTATTATTACCAGACATAACATGAATTTTTATGTTAAAATGTCTTGCACTATCCAACGATATTAAATTATATTAAGGTATATTACATTTTACATTATAGAACATCCCTCAATAATTTAATTTTGATTTATTGGTACAAAAACTGTGGCCTTACAGATGATAATTTGGGATGAAAAAAAGAGATGGCCAATTCAAGATAAACACATTATGTTGTGTTCCAAAAAAGGAAAATAAATTTCTGATTCGTAATTCGCAAGTAATATTTTTTTAATTATATGCCACAACTTTTTAACTACAGTGTAAAAAAAATGTTTCTTGATCTAAAGGGTTTATGAAAATATAAGATGATCTTTTCTGAGCTACCCACGGTTTCGAAAATCTTTCCTCTATCTTAATAAACCTTACATGGCAATAGATTTCCGAGATTTTAAAAAGCATTTATGAAGCAGAATTTTTGTTGTTGTTGTTGTTGTTTTTGTTGCCCATACCTTTCGGAAACATTTCCGAGTACTTTTTACAGCGTAGTAATCAGTTTTCTCAACCCGGTATCAAACAGTTTTTCGGATGCCATAAATTTTCAAGTAAACATTATCATGTTCAACAAGTATGTTCAACAGACACTCATGCTAAATTAAAAGCATAAAATGAACATTGTTTTGTTACTCTTGAATGTATAAATGCTGTTACGCAGCTGAAAATGTTTACTTAAGTATTGATAGCACCTGATTAATACAATCTAATATCTACTCGGAAAAGTTTCTAAAAATTACGGTCAGAAAAAGAAACTTTTGTTTTAGAAACGCTTCTTTAAATCTCAGAATTCTATTGGTTTCTGAGTTTTTTGAAGATACAGGAAGGCTTTTCGGAACCTTCGGTAACTCGGAATAGATTTATTATATTTTTAAAAAACCTTCTTCCTAGATCAAGAAACATTTCTCTTTTCTACAGTGTAAATACTGTTTAAAAATTAGAAATTATTTAAAAATCTAAAACGTAGAGAAATTTTTCATATCGAGTATTATATAAATGTTAAAAAGAATCTAAAAATAAAAAAATGTCCGACACTACAATGTAAAATTTATTCACGTGTATAGATAGAAGGAAGGACCTTTCAATAAGTTCGAATTACAGTAAACTCCGCTGTAAGGCGGACTCTGTGTAAGACAGAAATCTCCCTAAATCTGAAAGATTCTCAAGTGCCGGAATATCCATAGATATAAAGTAAAATTTGTCAGTACTCTCAACAACGGGAACTTTTCTCTGTCCCGATATATTCCACCTTAGACAGAATTTACTGTATATGCTATTGAAAGTTAAGTGACTAAAGATTAATAGGATATTATTTACTTGAAAAGTTCTCAATGAAAATAAAATGCTTCATTTGGAATTGATAGAATAGGATAAAAAATGATACCTCTAAAAAATAAAAACTTAAAGCATCAATCACAATATTTTAAATTTTTTGATAAAAATATTTGTGTGACATCGTACAAATTCAGCAAAGAAAATCATCTTTTTAAAAACGTTAAGTTGTGTAAAGAAATTTCAGTTTCTAAGTGAAAGCTAATAATTTTTTTTTCTAATTTAGTATACTTAATAATTGAATTTTTTTTTTTAAATAATTAGATTAGAAACATTATAAAAAACTACATTTAAAAACCCCGTCAAAGAAATGCTTTAATGTACATTTATTTTTTTTATGTACGTATATGTTTGAATGCATTAAGTTGACATTTTTATATATGTTACGGCCAAAACCCGAAATCGGCCAATTCGCGAAGTGGCCGGCCAGTTCGCGAATTGGCCAACTTTGTTTAAAATTGATTGGCCAATTCGGGAATTGGCCGGCCAATTCGCCAAATGGCCAGAGGCTGTCGGCCAGTTCGCAAATTGGCCCGATGCCGTCGGCCAATTCCCGAAATAGCTATGGGTAGTTGAGCAGTTTGAATGTAAGTGCTTGACAAGTTCGGTATTGAAAATGAAGTATGTAGAGATTATAATTCATGTACAGGAGTACTCAAAAGTAATATGTGACTTAATCGTCTATGGGGAAAATCAATTGCGGCGTACCTTAATGGTGTTACAATGTTACAAACATAATAAAATGATAAGAATTTCTGAGGTGCACTAAAACATGATTCTGTAGAATAAGGAGCAAAAATAATTTATCATTGATTTACAGGGTCACACAAAATAATTCTATTACATAATGGTGTACGGGGAAAATGTTTGCAGCGTATTTTAATTATGTTTCATTTTTTGAAATATGCTGAAACTGATATACATTGCTGATTTTTACTACAAGATTTTTCCTGTATAATATAATGTGTATATCAATTATTGTTCATTTACAGGGACACATAATTGATTTCGAATACACTTCTGTATCGGAAGTATTATCTATTAGGGATGATTGCTGGAAGTGCGTTTTCAGTTATGCGTTTTTAAGTTTAACTAAATTTTTGCATACTACGTGGTGTGTATAAATTCTATTAATCCTATACAGGGCTAAACAAAAACGTTCTTAAGCTTTACTATTGTGATTTTAAAAAGGTACATTAAGTATGCTTTTTAATTTGAATTATGCATTTTCAAGCACAAATATACCGTATTTACCCGCGTCGACCCCCACTTTCCCGATCAAGAAATTTGAATTTTTATAAATCCCGCGTATAAGTCGACCCCCCACTTTTCCGGTCAATAAATTTGATTTTTTTTTTTCAAAATACATTATTCAAAATCACCTGGAAAAAAAGAAAGTATACTAAATATACAATAATAAAGGAACTTTATTATTATTTTTTTTTTTTTTGTACATTTATTCGAAATCATCTGAAAGAAAAAGTACTAAATATACAATAATGAAGATAATAATATACAAAGTTAAACTGATTCGAGGTCCGATTCAATATTGGACTCGCCAAACACTTCACATAAGTCCTTCGTCGTCATCGGCTCATCATGATACACGTTTTCAATCTCTGTATGGCAACATTCTTCCTCGTCGTTATTACTTTCTTAAATGGCATCATCTTCTGTGCCGTCTAGTTCGTTGCTTATGCAGCAATTCTTGAACGATTTTATAATCATTTCGGAAGGAATTTGATTCCACGCATCTTTAAACCACTGGGCAATTAATGCAATGTCGGACTTTCTAATATTACCGCCCTTTGTTAATGTTGGACAACCGAATGAAATCCACTCTAAAAAAAAAAAAAAAAAAAAAAATTAAGGACACTCGCATAAGTCGACCCTCCCACCTTTAAAGTCTCTTTTTGTCCAAAATTTCTCGACCTATATACGCGGGTAAATACGGTAGTATTTAGATTACTAAAAGAAGTTTCTAGATTATAAATTAAATCATATACAGGTATATGCAATGAACTTGATACTTGGCTGCCTATGAAAAGTAATTCCTTGAAATGTGATTTCAGTAGTTTTATGTGTATTTTTGCCTAAATTAAACTGTAGCTTTATATTTAGCGTGTATAAAAACCTGTAGGTAATATACTGGTCTTTACAAAATAATTCAAGTACATTTCTGCCCATTGGTAGAATTTTCTGAAGGTGTATTTTCAACAATGTTACGCGTTTTCTAACTAAACTAGACTTTAGAATACTATATAGAATATATACAAATCAGTACATCATATACGGGGTTTCACAAAACAATTGGAGTTTTTCTCCGACTATGCACAGTAGTGGCTGAAATCTGGCTTTCAAATGTGTTACGCATTTTCTAAAATGTTTACTTGAGTATCTTTTTTACTTTATTAAACGGTTTTGTTAAAATATTCTATAAGTGTTGCAAAGTATATTTCATAATATATGCTTGACGCATATGATTTTTCTTTCTTGTGTCTTCATTGATGACATTTATTACAACGATAAAAAATAAAATATTAATTTACAAAAAGGGTTTTTGTCAAGGTCAAGGGCATTAAAATTGAACTAACATCATATATCAAAAGAAAACATTTATTTAAAAACATGAAATTGCAGCATTTTCCTATGATTGCGTCAAAATGAAATTATTTTCATATTTTTTCATTCTGCCCACTCTGAAATTAGGTACCAAAATTTCAATAGAAGAAATTAATGACGTCATTTTTAAAAGATATTTGACTGAAAAAATATTTTTTTATTCAGAAAATGGCAATATTTTACTACGATTGTGTCCAAATGACAAAATTTTGATTGGTATTTCATTCTTCTGATATTGACATCAGACCCAAATGTTTTACAATATGTTTTTATCAGAAAAAATAGAATCATGTTTAAGAGAAAACACACATTCTTCCATAAATTGATGTTTGCCATATGAACGATTTCTGGGCGTGAAAAATAGAGACCCGTTACAGAGAGGTTTCTCGTTACAGTGATTGCCGTATCAAAGATTAAAAGTCTAGAAGAGCACAAAACTAGATTTTGGTGATAGCTGTAGTAACAGTTAAGAGGATACTTCACTCGCGCAAAAACAACCGCTGGCCAAAATTAATCCTATAGGGAAAATTTTTTTTAATATCTCGTTTGCATTTCAATGTTTTTGATTGATAATGATTGTTTTTACCTTGGATAGCAGATATTAATCTCTACACTGTAAAAAAAAAAAAAGGTAGATATACTAAAAAAATTTTAGTTTTTCTCATTGATTTTTGCAATTACTAAAAATTTTTTTGTATTCTTACTCAGTTACAAGAAAATCTGTAAGAATTACTAAAAAACACCTAGCAACATTACTAGAAAACAGCTAGCAACGATTACGGTTTTTAGTACCGGTTACTAAAGAAATCTGTGGAATACAAATATGCAAAAAAAATTTTAGTAACCTCAAGATTTTTTTTTTACAGTATACGCAGGTCATTTGTTTTACTTTTTTGATTTTGTTTACAGGTTTTTTTTTTAATTATGAGGCTACTATCACTTTTGAAACCGGTTTCGAAAGTGAAATTATCTTAATAAAAATAATCTGTAAACAAAATCGAAAAAGCAAAAAACGGCCTGCGTTCAGATTGATCTCAGCTACTCAATGCAAAAGAAACTTAATTAAAAATATTGACATATAAAAGAGAAATTTAAAAAGAAATCTCCCATAGGATTAATATTAGTGAGCGGGTGTTCTTCCGTGACTGAAGTAGCCTCTTTATGGTGGCGAAGCACAAAAAATCCCATTAAATTAAGGGGCTCTATTATACTGATCACAATTTAAAAGGTTAATAGGCGCGAAGCCCAGAATACCTATTATATAAAAGGTGTCCGATATAATTATCATTATTTTAACGGTTCGTGAGCGCAACGGGCAGGGAGCCTCATTTTTCAGGAAACCACGTTACAGTGATTTCCGCATTAACAAATTATAAGTGCTAATTGCACAAGTTCCCGTTTTGTAAGTGACTCCATTACAGAGATTACCATATTAACGATATATGTGCACAAAGTGACCAATATGATAAATACAAATACTGTTGCGATAGGATGATTATGCAACGTTTAAAAAGCAACGTAAATAGCAGAATAAACAATGTAAATTTACGTTTAAAATATTTCCAGACTTCAAAAGAAAACTTTTTTTGTAGGGAAAAAGGGAGAAGGAAATATAGCAAGACCAACGCATATGATCGAAATTAAATGTGATTGTGCTTTTCTTTATGTTGGTTTTATGTATTACATATTCATCATGAAACTAATTTTACATATGCAAAACACTGGATATATTTATTTGTTAACATGGGATTCCGCAGAACAATATCAAAAAGGGGCAAGATTTTCGAACAGATGTAACTCTAATCTAATTTTTACTTTCTTCTATCTATAATAGAAAAAAATATCGTAATCGAAAAATGTTTTCGACTTTCGGTTTTCGACGGATTTACACGTTTTAGGAGTCGGAGATCCCGAAAAACAAGGTTATAAAAAATGTCTCCCTTATCAATGCAAAATTATTCTCATTTTTTGTTTTGAAGATATACATAATTACAAAAAAAAATGACTTTTATTACAAGTATTAACATGTATGAGATAAAAGAATGTTTTGTGATTGGCACAACCGACACGTTTTCTTCTGTTAAATAGAGAATATAAACACTAAATAAACAAAATGTAGTATTTTTAAAAAAAAACAGAACTCTACGTGCAAAACAATTGTTAAGTACATCAGCATAAATACAGAAATATAAGAACACATATTAAAAATGAAGAATTGAAACAGTTTACTATTTTTCCTAATCAGGGCGGGGTTTTTGCCTCCTGTAGCCTCCGTTTAAGATAATTTTTAAACACATGAACATAAAAATAAAAACATAACTAAAAACTGTCTTTAACGGGGAGGGGGGGGGGGTGTAAAGGGACTTTGACCCCGTGAGGAAAATTATTAACTACTTCTTTTTTTAGTGTTTAATTATTTTACATTTGAGAAGAATAAATTTTACGATTGCTTTCAAAATCAAAGAGAAAAAAATCATAAATATGAAAATCCAGCAAGTGGCAATTGCTCTCCGCTGACCCCTCCCCCCCACCCCCCACCCCCTGTTTATCAAACTTTTAAACGAATAATAATGTTTTAAAATTCCTCCATCCAAATACTTTGGCTTAACGTCAGATTAATAATAATAGAAAAAAATACACTTTTAAACTAGTTTTTCGTAACAAATAATGATTTTGGACAAAGAATATTTTTTATATGAATCATTAGAAATTGTATTCCAAAAAAATATAGAATAGCCTTTTACAATATTTATATAAAATACTATACTAATACGAAGAATATAATAATCACAATGTCACATAGGCAGGAAATTAATTCTTCAACAGATCAGAATATAATCGTCACAATGAATTCACTGTATCAGACTAAGTCACAGAAGCGGGAAATTCTTCATCAGAGAACATCTGTCATAAATTTCTAAAAAGTATAATCGTCACAGCTTGGAACTTCCTTTCCTATCACTTGCCCCCTATCGGACAGCCTTGGATCCCCATTTCGTATATTGGCCAAGGATTCCCGGCCACTTCGCGAACTGGCCGGCCAAAACCCGAAATGCTTTGTTCATTTCACGTACTTCGGGTTTTGGCCAGGAATCTCGGCCAATTCGCGAACTGGCCGGCCAATTCACGAATTGGCCGAACTTCGGGTTTTGGCCGTAACATATATATACAAAACAAATTTCTAAAGAAAAATAGTCGAAAAAATACTTTCATTTACATTTATTTATTTATTTAAATTCATCAAATAAATTTTTTTTCTATAAAGTTATTTGTTACCACGACGCTTGGCTTAAAATTATTGATTATAGTTACACACCATTGTTCTATTGTATTATTTTTATCAGATAGATATGTAACAATTTCATATGTCCACATTCATTATGTTCATTCATTGTGTACCTGGAATGCATATGTGTAACAATTTTTACATATCTTCAACCACGACACTTTGATTAGAAGTTAAAATTTTTAGAAGAAAATATCATAGAAATGCTTTCATTTTTATTTAATTATTTATTTTATTTCTCTAAATCCTTGGACGTGTTAAGCTTTTTTACATTTAAATACATTAATTTACATTTATTGATTTATTTAATTACTTGAAAGTATTAATCTTTTTTTCATGTTTCTGTATTTAATTTGCATCCAAAACTAAAACTATTAAGTTATTACTTACCCATCATACTTAATATAGGGTAAGTCTTATGCAATCGTTTTAAAAATCGAAAAAAAAACATTTGACGGATTTACACGTTTCAGACACTGGAGATTCCGAAAAACATATTTTTAGAAAACAAATTTTGCCGTCTGTCTGTCTGTGTGTGTGTCGGTAAACTCTCTATCTCCCGAACAAATTCAGATAGAGACTGGAAATTTGGTATGTATTTCTTATGTAATAATGGAAAGAAGCTTATCAGTAACCTCGATTATCCGGAAGTATTTTTTTCGGGCTCTTGAAACATTCGTTCTGATAAAAGGTATATAAAAATTTTCGAAATTGTTTATTTTAAGGAATGAATATAAAAGACAATAAAAAAACATAAATTTTGCATAAAGAAGGAGGAAGAATGAAGTCGATCGAATAATGAGTTGCCGAGACATTTGGAATTATATTTTCCACACTCTTTGGTTTTTCATGACCCTGTATTTCATTCAAATTGCAATTCAAAGATATATTTTAATTGGAAATGAGACGCTAAATCCGACGAAGTAAACTGTTAGTTAATAGGATTAACATTTTTGGAGTTATGAAGTTTTTTCTTTTACGCAATTCAGTAATAGAGTATTTAAAGTTTATGACGTCATCAAGCCAGAATCGAGGCTAACGAAAAAGACAGGCTACCGCGGTGCGTTCCACTTATATTTTTTTTACAGACCGCTAGAGTGACATGATACTCTTTTCGTACACCTGCATTGGTGTATTCGAGCATCACGTGACTCCGGCGGTCTGTAAAAAAAGATATGCGTAAATCACCGCGGTAGCCTTTCTTTTTCGTTAGCCTCGGCCAGAATTTTATTCGAATTGCAATGCATTTAATAAATAGTTTACACATGTTTTATTTTCCTATTTTATATTATGCATATCCATGATGGGTAAGTATTACGGTGGCCCCCAACAACTAGTTCAGTATTGTAATACTTAACAAAAATTGATCGTTAATAAGTAAACAGTCAGTTTTCTTTTTACAACTTTCAAAAATAGCAGGCGTTACCAGGCGTTTGAGACTTGCAGCCCTTGAATCCTATTTCTACAGCATGCAGAGTTCTTTACAACGATTAATTTATTCTCACAAGGTAACCACTTTTGGCCAAGCTCGCCTTTAGCATTGAGACCTGCTGTATTTTATAGCCCTATAGGCCAAAGTTAGTGAACCGATAAAATTTATCTGCAAAAATCGTAATGTATAATATATTTTTGTATACATTTAATTTTAAAACAATGATTTTTTTAATTATTAATTTCACGCCGAAAGCAAGTTAAATCGCTAAATTATTTGGTGCTACGAATCTAAACCACTACTCACACACAGCAGACGACTATGATATTTTGCCATGTTTGCCTGGAAAATTTCTACAGTAACGAATAAAGCCAATTTCGTGCCACCACAAATGCAATTATAATGTTGTATTTTTCAAAATGAAATTCGTAGATTCTTAAAGGAATTTTTTAACTTTTTTCAATATTGTATTCTTATTATTCATTAATTTGCATTTTCAAGTATTTTTTTCAAAAAAACTTCTATGTTAATAATAGTAGGACAAGATGTCTCAAAAATTGCATTTTTAGAAAGTTACGCTGCTGGAAAATCAATAAATACAATTTTTGAGACTTCTTATCGGACTATTATTATAGCATAACACATTTGCTGATAAGTTCCCGGTCTAATAAAGAAAACACAACTTTTTAACAAAGCTTTATAACTTTATGACTTTATAACTTTATAACTTTAATAAATAACATAACTTTAATAATAAATAATAATAATTTAATAATAATAATAATAATTTAAAAATAATTATTTTATAATACTAATTTAATAATAATAATAATAATTTAAAAATAATTATTTTATAATGCTAATTTAATAATAATAATTCTTAAAATAATTTAATAATAATAATTTTATAATAATAATTTAATAAATGATTAATAATAATAATTTAATAATAAATAACATAAATTTATAACGAAAAAGCTCCAAACAGAGTTCAGAACTCGTTGTTGTTTTTAGTCAAAAGTCAACACGCGCGGCAGCCACTTTGACAACAGCTGTTTCATAGACAAATGTTCATTCAAAATAAAACCTACACGTTCCTTGGATATCTTCAGAGTCTGAGCTATCTCCTGCAACTTCACTTTACGGTTCCCCAAAACGATTTTGTGGACTTTTTTTATGTTTTCCGGAGTAAGCACTTCTTTTGCGTGGTGCATCACTGGTGACCGTACGACCACGTTTAAATTCAGCAAACCAGTCAATAATGGTTGATTTAGCTGGTGCAGTGTCCGGATAACGCTTATCTAGCCAAGGTTTTGTTTGAACGGTATTTTTTCCTATTCAAATAACAATTCTTGAAATTCTTGTTATCCATTTTTTTGTTTATCAACAAAGTCGTTCAACTAAAACCACTCTAACGTTTTATCCACACGGCGAATCGTCATAGCATTTTTTCTACTACCTTTTAAAGGTTAGTATTTACTAAAATAAACATCGGTTCGGCGATTGCAACGCCATCTGTGTGCCAGACCGGGAACTTATCAGCCCATGTGTTAGAAGTTTTTTTGAAAAAAGTACTTTAAAATACAAATTAATGAACAATAAGAATACAATATTGAAAAAAGTTTAAAAATTCCTTTAAGAACCTATGAATTTCATTTTAAAAAATACAACATTATAATTGCATTTGCGGTGGCACGAAATTGGCAGATTAGAATATCGGATCTCTTACTTTGGCCCATAGGCTATAAAATGCACAAGGTCTCAATGCTAGGTGCGAGCTGCGCCAAAAGTGGTTCCCATGTGAGTAAATTTTTTCTCTGATACATGAAAAGTGTTCTAACTGAAAACAAAAGGAAATTCTTACAAATTCAATTATACTTATTTAATAATATATTTAAATACGTAATTTACTATTCATACGATCTCCATGCCCAAATATTTGCTACTCCAAAGATGATGCGGCCGACTAATTATGACATATGGTTTAGAGATGAGTTCGGGTCATTTTCGGAGACCCAGTGGCCGAGCCTGATATCGAAAGTACGCCGAAGAAAATTGTTAATAACATTTTAAAATAAATTACAAGATTCATTTTGTCATTTAAAAATATTTTCATACATAGAAATACGTATTAATCCTACACATTCCTTCAGGACAACGCTTCGTGATTTTCATGTCTCTGAAAATCTGTTTAATATAGTAAATTTGTTATTTATACTCAGCTACTGACAGAAATTTGCAAAAGTAAAAATTCTCATTTTTTTAATGTCATTGTACAACTATGGCAGAAAATGAGTTCCGTTTTCCATTAATTCGGGAAAAGAATTTCAAACAGAAAGCGAGAATAGACAAGGGTCATCTCACGGCTTCTTTATGTTACTAACACTGACCGTGCTAAGGCTTCAAAGTCAGATTGAATATTTCTTCTTATATCCCATCCATAACAAATCAATTGTATTTCAAACTGATTTTTAAAAGATTGTAAAACACTTTAAGAAACTTAGAATGCAATTATGTTTCTTAAATAACAGTTTTTTTTTAATATGTGAATAAATAAAATTTTCAGTTTGATCCCGAGCCCGAAGACTGGTATAAAAATCTATCCCGAGCCCGTTTCGGGCCCTAAACGGATTCGGGCTCGAGCCGATCCCGTCTCATGTCTAATATGGTCATTTATTGCCCGAGTACAAATATAAGTTGAGAACCCCTGAGATAGACGTTTAATAATTTTCGTTTTTTCAAATTTGTATCACTTCCTGCAATGCGAACATCCAGCAATTTGCACGTGTCTTCAACCACAACACCTCGCGATGCAAATCAGACAATTTTAGGCGGGTACGCAACAAAGGATGGCAATTACCCTGGGCGTTCGCACAGAACCGCAAATTTTGTGTGAGAGAAAAAAAAGAATGGAAAAGTTTATGACGTCCAGTCACCACATCGTTAGACAAAGCGTGGTTGGCCAAGTTGCTTGAAAACAGGAAACAACAGACGGCGAGACTTTGAGTGACAGTACAAAAGAAACCCTCTTGTTGATTTCTCACCTTTTTCCTATTCACTAGAAGTTAATTTCCTACAAAAATTACCATAATAGGTTGCTTTTGTCGATGGATGTGTTGCTTCCGTTACCCATAGTTGTCTTCAGGCAACTATTGGCAAAGAAAGCTATGCCCCAGTAATAATCACGTCACTTCAAACAAAGACTACAGCTGAATATATGGTTAAAAAGAATTATGATTGAAACCAAAAAACAAATGAAGAATCATCTGATTATGTTGTATCTTATGAAATACAGCAGAACACTGTTTATATGTTTCTCGATTATACGGCACCGTTTCATTGTGTTTCGGATTAACTCTAATTTGGAAAGTATGTCTTTATAGGGTACATAATTTCGTTTACACATCGTTATTATTCAGACTTAAAAACTTCAGAAAGGAAAACTAGATAGTGTTCTTTTTTATTTTATTTAAAATCTCAATTGAATAGCATTTCGGATTTCGATGTTCAATCATCTATTACTGAAGACATTTGAATGCTTTAGAAAAGTGATTCTCAACCAGTGGGCCACTACTGCAAGAGCTGAAATTAGGTGGGAGCGAGTAAGTCATATGACATGGGTGCAAGAGTAGAATGGGGCACCAAAATAAGATTCGATTCGTCATTCGGAACAAAAAACAAATGACGGAATCTGGGTAAAAAAGACATGTAAACGACACGCAAAGTAAAAATTTATTCTTTCATTTTATACTCGTTGTTTCAAATGGATCTGTTTTTTTTTTTTTTTCATTAAGTGACTGTCTAGGGGCGCCACAACAATACTTAATTAAATAGTTCATCCAAGAAACTTGCACGATCAATACAATATCCCAATTAGGTTTCAATTGGTTCAGTATTTCGGACGTTATCGTGATGAGAAATTTTGCATGTTTTGTTTTTTGTCGCTGAGAACGAACTATAAGAGCTGTGTACTTCATTAATAAACTCATTGAGGATATTTGCAAGATCAATACATTGTCCCAATTAGGTTCGATATATGTATACGTACAAAGTGATCACAATAGGTCGATTTCTAAAGAAATCAAATTCAAAATAAAAAAAATATCATACTTTCTAAAAAATATTTCATATATAAAGTTAAAAAAAAAAATTAAATGGATCGAAAACATAATTTATTTTTGAAAGAATGCGGAGGTCGGGCGCCAAAATTCATGCTTGTCCCTGGTTATACAATTCCTAGTTTCAACCCTGGCTCCTGCACACTGGTGTGCAGCGAGAGAGCCTCAGGTACGCCGCGAAAATTTTTAATCTAGTTTTAAAAATATTTTACGAATTAACAAAATTATTATTACTTTAACATATAACATTCCATATTATACGATTTACATTGTAATGAGGTGCAGTGTCATAAATTTGCATTTCTTAGAAGTTTATTTCAGTGTCGTCGTATACTCTTATAAGAATATGCTGTGAAACTTTGAAAATGGTCTCGCACCTTTACATAAAGTTAATACTTTCAGAGGAAAGTGTTTCCCGTAAAGAAAATGATTGCAATATAAAATGCAATAAAAATGTTTGAACTAATGATATACTGCAATCTAGATAAAAATCATATTAACCAAATTTTACAAACATTGGATTTATGTTATGTATCATACATTTAGTGTGAGGTAGAAATTTAGCCATTGGTTTAACTGCGCAGTAAGATTTCAAAAAGTTTTAAAAACACCTCTTTAGAATAGGAGATAAATAGGAAATAGATAAACGCTTAACTTTTATTAAATGTAGCAGGTACGTTCACTATGACTGTAAACAATTTTAAAAGTCTTCTCCTCTAAGAAATATTCACTGTCAATTCTCAAATTTCGCATGTTCCTAAACTGTTTGAAAAGCAAAGTTATATTATTGAAATACAAAACAGAAGTTTTAGAAGTGATAAAAACAAATGAAAGCTGAAGTGTTGTTAACGGAAGATATATAGTTGAAAAGCTATGCTATATTTTGTTATTTCTCCTTTTGTAATAGGTATTGAAAAATATATAATAAACTTAATTTGAAAAGTAAAAAATATTTAATAAATTTAATATTTTTATAAATAATTTCTTTAAAGTCCCAAAAACTTCTAATACATATAATACCTCTAATGCAAATTTTTTATAAGGGCAATGTATTACACATTAAAGCTAATATTTCGGTTATTTTTATTTAATGGTCCCTTGACTTATAAATGGTTCTTTATTCTACTTCAGTGGTTCTCAACCTTTTTTGGCCACGCCCACCTAAGCTTCTCTAAAATCATAATGTCTCTCACTTCTCCCTCTATAACATATAAACATAAAATTCTTAGTATTTAAAAAAGTGAATTTATATTCACATCGAGGAAACCTAAAAGATCTTTAACAATCACAAATCATTTCGCAGTTTGTTAGCTTAGTAAAATTTTATCACAAATAGTTTTTAACATAATTTTGTAAATTCAATGAAGCGCTACATCTTTGCAATTATATCAAGAAGAGTTTTGTTTTTTCTTCCCAAATTACCTTTAGTGTGAAACAAAAGCGTTGTATGATATCTATTTTTGTTAGGCTCTCTATTTTTGGTAGGTATAATTGGAAGGCTCAAGTTTGAAATCACACGGTGTAAGGATCAAAACATTTCACCCAGGTTATAAAAATTAGCGTTATATGGTCAAATTTACATGGGGTCTAACATTGTCTTGACGGAACACAATGTCCTTTCTGTTGGTTAATTAAAACAGCTTCTGGTCGGTTACTTACTTTAATTCGCTTAGTTGTGAACAATATTTCATGAAATGGAAGATCTGTTCTTTCAGTTTACAGGTCATAATAAACGGATCTCTTTCCGTCTCATCAGATGCGCCTAGAAAAGCGTTCTTCGGATGTAAACTAATTTTGCACTGGTTGATGGTGTATCCGGGCTTAAACAATGTTCTCTTATGCTTAATATTTTTAAACATAATCCATTTTTCATGACCTGTACCCAGAGTTGGGCAGTATCGAAAATACATGTAAAATGATTTTTCAATGTATTTTGTGTTTTCAAAATGCTCAAAATACATTTCTCAATTTTTCAAACTGTTCGTACCAAACTTGAAGTTGATTTTTTAAACCACAACTTGTGTTTAAACCACAAATTACTGATTCACAACAGGAAAATACATGCTTATCTGTTTTGTCTAGTCTTTGAATTCGTTTCTGGAAGTTAATATAAGCATTTTTTTTTTCAAATTTGGTACAATAAGAATTTTTATCTTCTGCCGAAAGATTTTTGCTGAATGCTTTTAGTAAATGCTTTTATAATTCTTAACCGAGTATTGCATTTTAGGTAGATTTCGTAAGAAATACTACCTATTACATTCTCCCCTAAGTTGGAATTTTTGAAAAAAATTTTGCAGATCTATGCCGATTATGACTCCCAGAACCCAAAACCACCCCCAGTTCAAAACTTTATCTATCTATCTATCTATCTATCTATCTATGTCACTTTCTTATGGACACGATAACTCCCATAATTCTGCACAAATCTCTTTGAAACTGATACATAAAATCAAGGGGCATAAAATCTCGGTCACGTTCATTAATGGGCAAAATCGAACAAAGGGGGGGGGGATGGGGGGGGCTTTTTGTGAAAACAGAAAACCCCCATAATTTCTTAATTATGATATGTATCGAATCCGTTTAAAGTTATTATTACTTCTAGGAAAAGGGCCGAAAATTTATGTATGACAGATTTTTGATATCATTAAAAATGGCCCCAAGGGGGGAGAAAAAGGGAGGTTTTAGAAGAAAAAATTCATAACTTCGTCAATTCAGAAGATATCAAATCCGCTTAGATTTATTATAAATCCTCTTAATATTATCTAAAACTTTTATACTGACAAGTTTCTTATAGGACCAACCCTTATAGCAAAAAACAAATTAAAAACAAAACAAATCCCTGCCGAATCCGCCTGCAAACAAGTTAGGTTTCGAAGTGGGCGTTTCCAAATGCGTATCATTGCAAAAAGGTCATTTCTTCAGCAATTCCCAACAAACAGGCGCCCCACGGTCTGCGTCTTCGAAATCTACCTGTGCCTGTAGGCCGAGCCGTCAGGGATTTTTTAAAGTATGTTAGGAGAGTAATGTGATTAGTTATTGCATAGACTCGTGAAAAGATGTATAATACATACTTGAGAACTCCTAATGAAAGTAAATTAATAATTAATTGTGGTACATCCCGCTACGCGATATGTGATTTGAATATAAGTATACTCGAAATATTTCAAAATAATATTTTTTTGTGATAGTTGGTGTAAAACCAAAGCACTATTTTCCAGTCGAAACCGACAGAGCCTGGTCGTCACTCTTTTCGGACCGGACCAGGCTTGGGCTTTACTTTTTCTTGCAGAATCGGGCCGGGCCGGGTCATATTTATTTTTACCCGGACCGATCCAGACTTGGACTTTCTTTCAAAGAGGTCTAGATGGAAAGAAATTTTCAGTCCCTGTCTCGACCCAGATCGTATACAAATCCTTGACCCGGCCTGTCCTGTACGAAAACCAGTAAAATTTGGGCCGATCCAACAGTTTTTGCAAATATGTATATTTTTTAAATCGTCATTATTCTACAATTAAAATTTTAAATTTGTACTTTTTGAAGAGTAGTACATATATTTCTAGGCAATAAAATTGCAGTACACGAACACCTGTGGAAATAATCCTGTCTATGATGGAATCTTGCCTTAAACGGAAAAATATGTTCATTCGTGAAAAATGAATGTAATAATACGTGTGAAAAGAATATAATGTATTTACAACAGATGATGTATCAGCTAAGGTGGGAACTTGTCTGTAACGGATTTTTTTCGCTCCTACGCGATTCCGTATTAAAAGATTTTTCTGTATAGCTTTTTTCACATTTGTAAGCCTCCAAACCATGCAATATGGATTAATCATATTAATGACAACTCAAACATTTGCGTACAAATAGAAATTCGTAAAAAAAATAATGTAGTTTACGTGACAAAGGCAGAAATAAATCTAAGGAGGGCAGTATTTTGGAACGGCTGCGCCTGTATTTCGCAGCTCTGAGCGCTTTTAGAAAAATGAAGACTATAAATATGAAAAATAGCCAAAATAAATAAAATTTTTCAGAATACCTCGCACAAGAGAATTTTTAACTTCATCGACGTAAAAATTTATCTTTTGTAGAAATTCACTCGGGCCAATTAAGTTTTTGTACGAGCCAGTCTCGGACCGATTTTTTAGCTTTTATACCGGGTCATGCCAAAGAATTTTTTGTACGGACACGGTCAGGCTCGGGCCAAACTTTTAACTTCTATACCGGGTAGGGCCCCAAAATTTTGTCTACAGGTCAGGGGCCTGGAAATTTCGGCCCGTGCAGAACTCTTTTTTTTTTTTTTTTTTTTTTTTTTTTGTTTTGTTTTGTTTACGGACCTGTCCATACAGTAGATAAAAATGTTTTACATTTATTTATACCATTTTTAACACTTCCCCACCTAGTTGAAAAGTGTTTATTTTGACTTCGGTTTGTCTGCCGTCTGCCGTCTGGTGCTCTAACTCGCGTAAATATGCTTGGATTGCCCAGAAATTTTTGTATGTTATTGTCGTCTACTACAGCATGTTCCCTATTTCAAATGAAGAGTGTAGCACAGATAGTTTTTTTACAGGGACAGTCAGAAGTATTCCATTACATTAAATTCAATGGGAAATAATCGTTTCAAGTGTATTTTAATGATGCTGCAACATTTGAAACATGATGAAATTGATGTATATTTATGAAGCGTTTTAAAACATGCCTTTTGTAGAATATGAGGCACAAAACATTTATTATTCATTTACAAGGTCAAACAAAAGAATTCTGTTACACATTGTTCGACGAGGAAACGTCGTTTGCAGTGTAATTTAATGATGTTTCACTATTTCAAACATAATGAAAATTATATGCACTTCTGAGGTGCACTATAAATTTCTCGCTTAAAAGTATGGTGTGCATTGCGTTTATCGTTCATTTACAGGGACACACAAAATTATTCGGTTACAGTATACGTGCGATAATTAGTCTATGTATGATAAGTGCGTTTTCAAGTTTGGTTTGCGTTTTTAAATTTAACTAATTGTTTTCATATTACGCGGTGTGTATAAATTCAATTGATCATATACAAAGCTACACATGGGAATTCATAAGTATTACGCACTAAGGGAGTGAAATGCTTATGGGTAGCTTTTAATTGTGTTACGCATTTTCTTGCTGAACTATATTTAGTAGACTAATATTAGTTTGTGGAATATAAATAAATTCATATACAGGGCTACGCAAAGAACAAAATACATTGTCGTTCATGGTTGGCAGTCGCTGGAAGTGAGTTTTAAGTTGCCTTATGCGCTTTTTACATGAATTAAATTATAGCTTAATATGTGATATGAACAAAAGTGTTTAGATAATATACAGGGCTGTACAAAAGATTTCGAGTGTATTTCCATCGATTGGCGAAAATTACTCAATGTTAATTTTCAAACTGAACTAAATTTTATCTTGTTATTTATTATATATTCAAATCTACAGATCAT